>NW_006499591.1:496148-557357 GCF_000471905.2 Amborella trichopoda | reverse complement strand
ATATGCACTATATCTTTAATGGATTTAATTTATTTAAATATATTAATTGGAAAATGGTTTAAGGAAAGGGAGATAATGATTCATGCACCTTCGATAATGTTGATAGGCCATCTATAGAATGGATGGCTCAGATCTCTCACCCCATAATTCACATTGATCAACGGTCCATATTCAATTTCAAAAAAGAGACAAACCATGGGAAACCCTAAAGAAACCTAGACGTCAATTTCACTATAAATAGGGGTGTTCTCCCCCATCTCTACACACCTCTCTCTTTCTCCCATAACCACTCTCTCTCCCATGACAACTCTCTCTCTCTTAAACTTTCTCTCTCCTCCCTAGGGGCCATGCCCCTCTCTCCTCTCAGGCTTTCTCTCTCTAACCTTCTCTCTCATCTCAGGCTTTCTCTATCTAACCTTCTCTCTCTTCTCTAGACCTAAAAAGATACCAGGGTAAGAAATCAGAGGGAAGCCTAGAGTTATTTTTTTGTTGTTAGGGTTTTGTAGAGATTTAAGGGTGGTTACCTAGTTTGGTCGAAATTAGCTTTTCCGTTTCGAGATTGAAGCTAGACCGCTGATCCCGCGCCATTGGATGTGGTGACTCGGTGTGGGGTGTAAAAAGCTCTGTTGAAGTAATCTCCGGCATCTTTTCTTTTATTTGTTAGTTCTTTTATTTTGTATTCTCAAACACAGTATTAGGTTGTATGAATGGCATTATTTTATTGATGTATTATTTATTTTTGAAATTTCTGTTGTTTGTAATAAGACCATCTGTGAGTGATCTTGTTGCCAAAATTATAAGGGGTGATTATTATTAAAAAAAAAAAGAAATTCTATTTCCCTGACAAAAGATCACATAAGTCTTTCTTTCATTGGTATCAGAGCTAGTTTTACTTGATTGCCATTAGAAGTCTTTTCTTATTTTTGCTTGAGAATAGAAATATAATTGTTGCTTGTACCTTCATCTCTGAGATCTTGAAAACCGAAAAGTTTGATGAGACCAACTTTGCTTCATGAAAAAGAAAAATCAAATTTGTGCTATGAAGAAAACTTACATGAAGTACTCTTTGAGGACCGACCTCATCGTCCAACTGACGACCCATCTCAAATAATCAAACATGAGTACGCCAATTTGGAAGATGACGATCTTGAGATGCAAGCACATTCTTTTATGTGCCATAATTAACTCGTATACTTCTAAGTATGAGTCAATCTATACTGCAAGTGAGATTTTTGATAAACTTGACAGAGAGTATGATGAGCCTTCTCTCATGAAGCAAACTATGGCTATGAGAAGGTATAATGATTTAAAAATGGTAAAAGGTACCAAGTTTACAGATCATGTACACATGTTTCGTGTGCTAGTGAGAGATTTGGAAGATACAGGCATGAAGCCCAATGAATCTATGCAAGTGATTCATTTAATGAATTCTCTTCCTAATTCATGGGAGACTTTCATATTTTTCATCTCTGCTAGAAAAAAGGCACCAAAATTGGAGGAATTCATCACGACCATCAAATATGAAGAAGAAAGTAGGAGTTCAAAGCAAACCCCAAGAGATGTTGTGCATATGGTAAAATCTCAAACATCTTTTAAATTTACGAAAAGAAAGGGAAGAAATACTTTTGAGAAGAAAAGATATTTCAAAATAAGAAATTTTAGAAATAAGGGAGCAAAGAGAGAGACTCGAACTTGTTTTATTTGCAAGAAGGTGGGCCACATAGCTAATAGTTGTCGGTTCAACAAATTTGTTAGAACTAACAAGGAATTGGCATGTGCGGTTTTCAAGTCCATGCAAGCTGACCCCAAGGGAGCTTCTCGGTGTATTGACTCGAGGGCTACGGCCCATGTTACAAACACCAAGGAATGTTACTATTCTTTCACTCCCATAGGATCAGGACATCAACATATTTATATGGGAGGAAATAAGAAGACTGATGTACTTGTAGTTGGAGATTTTGAGCTAAAACTGAAGAGTGAGAGCACATTGATCCTAAAACAAGCACCTTATGCTTCTAATATGAGGAAGTACTTGGTTTCGGTTTCTAAGATGTCTATGACTGGATTCATAACCACTTTCATTGGGAGAAAGTGGTGGTCAAGAAGGGGAAAGATGTGATCATGACTGGACGACTTGTAGACAGGCTATTTACAATTGAAATAAAAGAGAATGTTGTTTATGTCTCGTTCCATAATGAATTAGATGCATATGAGGTTATGATACATTAATATCAAATGAATGGAAAGGTTAAAAAGGGATGGGATTCTTCAAAATATAAAGGAGATTTATCGAAAGTGTAAGAGTCTTGTGTGCAAGGAAAACTAATAAGAAAAAATATCACTAGGGCAAAAAGAGCTACTAGCGTGTTAGAAATCATTCATAATGATATATGTAGACCTATGAATGTGACCACCAAAGGTAGAAAAATATTTTATCTCTTTTATAGATGCATTTTATCTCTTTTATAGATGACCACTCGCGATATGACCATGTGTACCTTATTCACATAAAATCGGAAGCCCTAGAAAAATTCAAAGAATATAAGGCCCAAGTAGAGAATCAAACCAACTTCAAAATTAAAGTCCTTAGAACCGATAGAGGGGGAGAATTTTCATCTGACCTTTTCAAAGAATTGTGCATTGAAAATGAGATCATCCATTAGTATACCATGCCTTATACTCTTGAACAAAATGGTGTAGCTGAGAGAATGAATATGATCTTAGTGGAAATAGTAAAGAGTATGATGAGACATGCAAATCTCTCATTGGAGTTTTGAGGAGAAGCCGTATTAACGGCATGTCACATCCTTAATCGGACTCCCACAAAAGCTGCCCCACTTACTCCTGACAAAATCTTCACAGGTCGTACTCCCTCCCTTGAACACCTGAAAGTTTGGGGTTGCTCAGCCCATATCCTTATCCCATATCAAAATAGAACCAAATTGAAACCCAAAACTGTCAAACCCATTTTCATTGGTTACCCAGATCATGGTAAGGGGTATCGATTCTACAACCTTGAAACTGAAATAGTTATTGAAAGCCGCGATGCTCACTTCTTTGGGAAAGAGTTCCTTGAAACAAGGGTAAGTAGAAAACAAGCCAAGTTTTATGAGGAGGCCAAAAACAAGGATGTAGTTTGAGACCCTGAACCTAAAACTTCTAAACTAACCCAACCTGTTTCTGAACTCCCTAAAGAAAGTGAACCTTTACCTGAACCAAGACGAAGTAACCGAGTCAGTAGACCATCTCTTTACCTAGAACATTTTATCTACCTTGGAGAACATTTTGATAAGGTTGGGGAAGATCCAGATTCAAAACTTAAACTCATCGTGAAACCTTGACTTGTCTTGAAAGGGAATACTGGGTAGAAGCTATGAAAGATGAGTATGCTTCCATTAACCAAAACCATATATGGTAATTAGTACCCTACCTGAAAAACGTAAGGCCATTGGTTGTAAGTGGATTTTTAAGAAAAAGTTGAACTTTAAAGGGAAAATAGAAAAATACAAACCTATGTTGGTTGCAAAGGGTTCACTCAGAAAGAAGGGATAGATTATGAGTAAACTTTTTCCCCTGTTGCCAAATTTCTATCCATTCAAATCCTTATAGCTATAGCAGCCCATTTTGACTTTGAGGTTCGTCAAATAGATGTCGAAACAGCCTTTCTGAATGGGGACTTAAAAAACGAAATTTACATGGCCCAACCTAAGGGATTTGAGAAGAAAGGGAAAGAGAACCTAGTATGCAAACTTAATAAATCCCATGGCCTGAAACAAGCATCGTGACAGTGGTACATAAAATTCCAATAGACCCTTGCTCTTACAGGATTCTCTACAAATAATGAGGATTATTGCATATATCAAAAGGTCAGTGAGAGTGATGTGATCTTTATATCGTTATATGTGGATGATATGCTAATTGTTAGTAGCTCAATTGCCCTAGTAGTAGAGACGAAAAAATTTCTTGCACAACACTTCGATATGAAGGAACTTGGAGAAGCTTCATATGTGTTGGGTATCAAGATAATAAAAAACATGAGAGAGAAGGTTATCCAACTTTCCCAGGCAACCTATTGTAAGAGGATACTCGAAAAGGTTGATATGACTATGTGTAGGCCCATGTCAACCCCAATTGACAAAAAGACGAAGCTTATTAATAAAATGTGTCCTATCGAAGACATGGATATAAGAGCCATGGAAAGAGTGCCATACAGAAGCGCATTGAGTCCCTTATATAAGCCATGACGGGAACAAGGCCTGACTTGTACTTCGTCATGAGTCTGGTAAGCCGTTTCCAAAGTAATCCAAGAGAGGAGCATTGGAAAACTGTAAAAAGAATTATCTGATATTTAAAGGGGACCATGAACTATACGCTCACATATAAGGGGAGAAATGAAATAACAATAGAGGGATATTTAGATGCAAGCTATCTCGCGGATCCAGATGATGCGAAGTCTACATCTGGGTATGTGTTTATGCTTGGAGGGAGTGCGGTTTCTTGGAAGTCAAAGAAACAAGATATTGTGACCTTGTCCACAATGGAATCCGAGTATGTGGCATACTGTATAGCAGCCAAGAAGGCCATGTGAATTAAGAAGTTTATTAATCAACTTAATTTTCATCCTGTACGTTGTGAGGTAGTACCAATTTTCTGCGACAACACTGCGGCTATTTGTGTCTTTAAGAAACCTCGGTTTCACAAGAACTCCAAGCATATAAAACTTTATTTTTATCACCTGAAAAATGAGGTAAGATTGAAATAGATCGAGATTAGCTACATATCTACAGATTTGATGATGGCAGACCCTCTGATTAAGGGAGTTGTCGCTAATGTTTTTGTAACACATGATGGGGATGAGAGAAAGTGAGGAAGAGAGAATATAAGACCTTCAATGTCAAGTGGGAGATGTCGGGTTTATGTGGCCTTTAAAAGCCTTATGAGTGTGTATTGAAATACTTTCATTATAGTGAAATATAAACTCAGTGGGAGTGTGGTCCATCGAGGACCATACTACGGAAATGATGTTTGCTTATACCGAACTGTGCTTATCGATCTAGGATAGACAGTTGAAAAATCCAAGGAACCTGGGAATAAAGAATTAACCGAGGAGGGTTTTGTGTTGGCCCTTGATGATGTCAGAGCTTATGCCTAGATGAGAGCGCCAAGGGGCTGTGTGACCCTTGTGTGTGATGGTAGGCCTACTGAGATGGGGGCCAAAACCTCATCCATATTCCATCACACGGCATGCATATTGATAGATCATTCGGAAAAGCCAGATATCCACCTTTGAGTGAAGTGTATGCATGTGTGAGAGATACCCCTATGCGTCACAGAGCTGTGGTCGCATCAGGTCGTGGTGACCTTGAATCGTCTCTAGGGGAGGACCTGTAATCCACAAACTGGGATTGCGACCCCTAAGCTTATCGGCCAGACTTTGGTGTCCCGCTAATGAGCCCCTACTTGGACTCTGGTTCATGAAAAATACTGGGTCGATTTGACAAAGCAAGTGTGGTCTGTAGTCAACATTGAAGGTGGAGTACCCCGTGATCGTTGATAGAATTCCTGAACCATATGGATCCACTTCCCATCATATTAATTTATTTGTATGTATTTTACTAGTAAATTATTTTAGATTTATTATTTGAATTTTTATAAGTCATTTGATATTTTATTTCTTATTTTTTGGACTCATAAAAATGAAGTTATTGATTTACAAAGTTATAATATTTTAAAATTTATTTTGTTTAATTTTAAAATATTTATTAAAAAAAATATATGGGAGCCCATAGTGCACATGAGCCCACCATGTGGGTATTAGATGGGGCGCCACATACCATACATGGGTGGCACGCCCCACCCTTGGATACCTTCTCTTGTTGCTTTGTCTTCAAGTTTATTAAATATGGTAACTATATCTTGTAGCATATGGTCAAATATTAATTATGAAATATTGACCATATATCTTGATTATTGAAGGAATATCTTGACTTGATATTATTTAAATATTCTTATGCAAAATATGAGATGGATAAATGCAATTTATGGTATGCACTATATCTTTAATGGATTTAATTTATTTAAATATATTGATGGGAAAATGGTTTAAGGAAAGGGGGATAATGGTTCATGCACCTTCCATAATGTTGATGGCTCATTTATGGAATGGATGGCTTAGATCTCTCACTCCATAAGTCACATTGATTAATGGTCCATATTCAATCTTAAGAAAGATGAAAGCTATGGGAAACCCTAAAGAAACCTTGAACCTAAATTTCACTACAAATTGGGGTGCTCTCTCCTCATCTCTACACACCTCTCTCTCTCATAACCTCTCTCTCTTAAACTCTCTCTCTCCTCTCAAGGGGCCACACCCCTCTCTCTCTTCTCAGGCTTTTTCTCTCTAACTTTCTCTCTAGACTGAAGAAGAAACTAGGGTAAGAAATCAAAGGGAAGCTTAGAGTTATTTTTTTGGGGTTAGCGTTTTGTAGAGATTTAAGGGTAGTTACCTACTTTTGCCGAAATTAACTTTTTCGGTTCGAGATTGAAGCTAAACTGCTGATCCCGCGCCATTGGTGTGGTGACTCGGTGTGGGGTGTAAAAAACGCGGTTGAGGTAATCTCTGACATCTTTTATTTGTTAGTTCTTTTATTTTGTATTCTCAAGCACAATATTAGGTTCTATGAATGGTATCAAGTAGTTGAGATTTATTTTATTGATGTGTTATTTATTTTTGAAATTTCTATTATTTGTAATATGACCATCTATGAGTGATCTTGTTGCTAAAATTATAAGGGGTGATTATTATTAAAAAAAAAAAATGTATTTCCCCGGCAAAAGATCACATAGGTCTTTCTTTCATCTCTTTCCCTTTCTCCTCAAATCCCTTAGATTGGGTCATGTAAATTTCTTCTTCTAAGTCCCCATTTAGAAAGGCCGTTTTAACGTCCATTTGATGAACCTCAAAGTCAAAATGAGCTTTCTTTGGCATGACAACATGAACAATCCTAGTCACATATATCTTTCTTTCAATGTGACCTTGATCTCAGATCCATACAGATAGTTGCGATAGCTTGAGTCACAGTGTCACAAGTTGGCTATTGAGTGTCAGATGCTGATCTGACGACTTAGAATGTTTTATTTTTAATCTTTATTCAATAAATTATTTTTCAGCAAAAATTGGGGCATGCACAAGGCACACATGATAAAATAAAAATATATATTTCTTGTAACAAAAAATTTACCA
Organism: Amborella trichopoda; assembly: GCF_000471905.2. The sequence goes on along the minus strand of NW_006499591.1, from coordinate 550,114 downwards.
GGATACCCCTAAAATTTTTAGGGGTATTATGGTTATTTATTTTTATGAAAATATTTTTATTTTTGCTAGGTGCACATCCAGAAGGAGATGGGACACCCCCAAATTTCAACCAAAAAGATTTTGTAGTAAAACTAAAAAAAAAAAAACAGTGTTTTGGCATGACAATATGAACAATCCTAGCAATTGATTCAGATTGATTGACTGAGAAATTGAGTCCCATAAAATTTATATGTGGTTCGGATCACTCAAAAAGCTTTGCCATTGGCAAAAGTCTTCAACTAAAGTCAAATTTCAGGTTTTGAAGGTCGAAAGGCTCAAATCTCATAACTGAATTGACACTTTTCCTAGCACGTTATTTTGTGTGATTTATTCAAATACAGCATGTTCTTCGAATCGTCGCCACAGTTATGGCGTTTATAGGTCATAGTGGGTCCAAGTCCTTGACCTAAGTAGCCTCCTCTTTTTATTGTATCATAGTTTTTTATTGTATCATAGCATACGATCTAGAAATGGCTTTAGGTTAGATTTATTATACTTTTCAATATGAATCAGCCATAAAAGACTGCCTCCACCAATATTGATCACGATTAAACATTTCATACCCCAAATTTTTGTTATTTAAAAACATCTCCACGAAATTTTGTTATTATATTCATACCCCTTTTTTCTATTTTATTTATTTTTCCCAGTTGCCCCTTACTTCGCACTTTGAAGGTTTGAAATTGAGCTTGGGACAATTTCAAGTCGAGGTTTTGGACATCTTTGAGCCTCATTTGAGAAGTTTTTCTATTGACATAATCCGGATATTGAAAGTCTAAAGTTATTATCCGAAACCTTTAACTTAATTTTAGACTTTGAAGATCCAAAATAAAGCCAATTTGAAAAAAAAAAAAAAGTATGAATGTAAAAAAAAAATGTTCGAGTTGGATTGTTTAAGGTGTTATATCCAATAAAACCACTTATCTTCCTAACAAGGAGGTCAGATTTGCTACAAGCCATTAGACATCAAATTATATGGTTTGAGGTATGTCACAAAGCTTTATAATTTTTTTTAAACTTTGAGTCTACTCAATAACACACTCACAACTACCTAAGTTAAAATCTGGAGAACAAGAATGATTGTGACATCATTGTATTAAAAGTAAATAGTCTCTTTGTGTAATTTTTAACAGTTTAAATATCTGGAATTTAAGATATACTAGAGTTAATTAAATTGCTCCCTCCGCACGCAACTTCATATCATAAATTCGTCAATACAAAAGAAAAAAAATAGCTATTTTTCAAAATCAAAGATTAGCAAATGTCATATTCACTTTGAAAAAGAAAATTGTTTGATACATGCTAGATAGCATTTCCACAACATGCACATCCCAAGGTATAAAGCATCCATTTTAAAGATAGATGTAAATTGGTGGTCCATCTAAAAACAATTGAAACTAATTATCCAAATATTCTCTTAATAGAACTATTATTTTAATTTTAAAATTTGATTTATTTTTTACATTCATGATCTCCATGGTAGTGATTACATGTTCTTAAAAATTAAGTCAAAAAATCCATCTAAAAAATAGATTTTTAAGAGGTGACTCGTACCTACATGGACTCATAGAAACTTTGTACTTTTGAAAATAGAAACTTTGTACTTTTGAAAATGAAAACTAGTGGAGAGATAACCGTCGTCAATGGCTGCTGACTCAGTCCCAAGCGTGATCGCGCCCCACAATAACGAATGTCGGCATTCTTACGTGGCATGCCGACATCAGCCACGTGGTCTACGGTTTGCACGCGGCCAGGCCCAACAGCGAAGAGCGTGCTGTAATTCAGACGTCAATGTCGGATGCTGCGTCGGATATGAATCAGAGTGGGCCCGCACATACTATCATGTACCTGCTCCCTCCACGTCAACCTCCGTTGGATCTCTCGCTCCCCTCGGAATAACGACGCCCAGAGTAATAATTGCCCAAAAATATTTGCCAATTGTCCAAAATGTCTTAACCAATTTACAGAAATACCCCCACCAACATAATGGTGCGTTTGTGTTGTATAGATTTTGAGGCACAAGCAAGCATGACTCTTCATAATAGATACACCTCTTCCTTTTTTCCTTTTTTTTTTTTTAATTTAATGGTAGGAATTGAACTTGATACGTAGCATTTGTTAGATGTCAACTGCTGACTATTTAAACAACCATAGCGTCTCGTTGTTGATAATTGGGCAATTGATGTAAACCATTCCACCAACAAATGGATGGCTGATGGTAGTATTTTAAAAGGAAAAAGTTTATGTCAGGGCAACTTTGTATTGTGGATGTAAGGTGCACTTCAAAAATCTAGTAAAAAAGAATGCTATGAAGTTGAAAAACCTTCAAATTGATCATCACAACTTCAAAATGTATGGACATAAAGAAAAAAAAAAAAAAAAATTTCAATTCCTAGAAATAGTGTATCTTATAATAAGTTATTTGGACCGTTTATTTTCAAGGTTTTTTTAGTGTTTATAGACCTACTCAATTTTGTTTTTAAATTTTTAAATTTCATAAGTAGTATTGAATATGAATTTTCAAGCCATCGTAAGGTTTTTGATACCAGAAGTACATCTTCTAGAAAAAATTTGAGGTGCACCGTACTTGTGCAGCATAAAAGTAGGCACCTTATATAAACCTTATCCATTAAATAATCGGCGAGCTCACTTGGAACTAGGTCGAAACCGATGCATGAGAAGTCGGGCTCTAAAGAACCCCCAGACTCAACCGCTTCCCACTAATTTCTTTTACTTTCTCTCAAAAAAAAAAAAAAAACACCCAAAGAAAAGGGGATCCGGTTGGAACTAGGTAACATTGTTTTAAATCGACAGAACACCAAGAAACTACTTGCCATTGTACATATGTAACAGTCACAATGGTATTATTGAAACTCGCTTGAACATGAATAACCCCTTTGGGCTTTCTTCATCCATTCTTACGCGAGCCAATATATCCATTCCTACGCAAACCAAGGTACAAGTTTTTTCACATTTTATTATCTCATAAATATGAGTTAATGATATACGGATATATCCATTTCATGTCAAAAATAGATCTTTTATTTGTTGGGCACCCTATGAAGTCCTCTTTTAAAAATAGAAAAATTAACCCTATCTCCGATTATGTCCCAGATTGGAACAGGGTACTATAATTCGCCCTTGCCTGCACAAGGAAATGAATGGATGATGCAATAGTGCTCTTCTTTGTTAGACGACCATACTCATATGCTCTCCGGTTAATGATCACCCTTGCATATGAACACTGTGGAGGAGCATAATTAATGATCGCACTTGCATGTGAACACTGTTGAGGAGCATAATGGTAATTCATAGAGAAATGGGAGGCATAGTCCTAATCCTGGAGAAATCAGTTGGCAGTTACAAAATGGCCTTGGGGGAAATCTCAGGGTCGAGGTTGGAGCCATCCACGCACCAAACACAAAACGTCCAATTGTAGCTACTGCAAATCTTCGAAGCCTCTTTTGTCCTTTATATATCTCCCCTCACTCTTCTCTCTCTTCATTCCCACGTTCATTATCTTTGAGAGTTTTTTTTGTTACAGAGGTTGGGGGGAGAGAGAGAATGACGATCACTGCAGCTCCATGCGTCAAGGATGGCAGCCTGATCGTTCATGGGAGAGCGGCGCTTAGCTGTGTGCCACCCAACATCGTTGTAACGCCTGCCGCATCATTGTCCGCCTTCCTTGGGGCCTCCTCGACCACCCCAGACAGTCGCCATGTCTTCAAGCTAGGCATTCTCCGGTAATTCTCTCTTTCTCTCTCTGTTTCCTGTATCGTCCACGGTGTCATGGTTTCACGGGTAAAAGTGACTAGAGGTGTGATCAGTTGGCAAGTGTTTGGTCTTGGTTTCTTTTCTGGTGATCCTGGTTCTGTTTCTGGGCTAATGATTTGTTCCCAATTATGTCAGTGCTGGGTTGTTTTCTAAAATATGGGTTCTTTAAATTTTCAAATACTGCTCTGTTTTTCACTTTCTGGTCTGATCCCTGTATCATCTGTCATGGTTTTTTAACAAAATTTGGATGGAACATGGTGGCTCCTTTTTTGGCTTATGATTTTCTTTGATAATACTAGAATTCTCTTTCCTGAAAGAAATCGTCCCAAGTTGTTTAATAGATGGGTTATACTTACAAATGTGATTTCTGAAAAAGGGCAGGTCTTTCTTTGGTCTTGAATTCTGTTCATGAGATGTAGAATGATGGGTACTTATATGTTGCAAATGCAGGGCATTAGCATTGTTACTAGTATTGGATTTGATTAAATCCATCTAAACACTGATTGATGAGTCATTCTCATTCTTGGCAAAAAAAGATACTTGAGTTGGTTTAGTTTCACTTGCTAGAGCAAAACTACAATTGGAAGTTCTCTTTTATAATTTTTAGTTGGCTCTGTTTTTTGTCTGAACAGAGGCTTCAGGTTGATGTATCTGTTTAGATGCAAGATCTGGTGGATGATTCCTCGAATGGGGAAAAGTGGAAGTGAGATCCAGGTCGAGACCCAGTTGTTGCTCTTGGAAGTGAGAGAACAATCTGCAGTGATTGACGAAGAGAGCAGGGACAATCATATTTACAGTCATGATGAAAACATATTTTATATCCTTTTCTTGCCGGTGCTTGATGGCCAGTTCCGGACCAGCTTGCAGGGCAATTCTTCAGATGAGCTAGAATTTTGCATTGAGAGTGGTTAGTCTCTTTCTCTCTCTCTCTCTCTCTCTCATGAGCTGTTCTTCTTCTTAACTTTGACGAGTGACAGGTGATCCCAATGTGAAGACTTCACAGGCTTTAGAAGCAGTTTTCATCAACTCGGGTGATAACCCATTTGAGCTCATGAAGGAATCTATAAAGTGAGTTGACATTGAAAATCAAGGCACAAGATAACAGATCAAATAGCTTTTTGTTTTTTTTTCCTCCTGTTAATTAACTTATTGTGAATGCCCTAACTGTTTTTGTTCTTGACATTATATGTAGGATTTTGGCAAAGCACAAGGGAACATTTTGTCACCGTGATAGCAAAAAGGTTAGCATTAATTTGCAAGCTGTCACTTCATATACTAAGGAGAAATATTAAATTAGAGTAATCGTGTTGGCGGTACTCGATACAATTGTGTTATGTGTTTATTCTCCTTGTCGATCTTACTGTTACAGATGCCAGCAAACTTAGATTACTTTGGTTGGTGCACATGGGATGCCTTTTATACTGATGTCAATCCAGCTAGGATTAGAGAGGGCCTAAAGAGGTACTAACTTGCTGATTTATAGGTAATTAAATAAAGTACAATTTAGAGTTTCAAAACTATACAAAGCACACTGCATTTTTTTCTTGGTCCCTTCCAAAGCAGTGTTATCTCAAATTAACTCTTTATCAATTATTACACATATAATGGTACTCTTAATATACAGCAGAATGCAACAATTTTTATTTTTTTACGATTCTATGAATGTTAGTTAGTTTTTCCGCACCAATTCAACATCTCCCTGTCTCCAAGATCATAACTGAGGTCCTCAACTCCAAGACTGAGTTTAATTTCTTTTGTTGCAGTTTATCTGATGCAGGAGCTCCGGCGAGGTTCCTCATAATTGATGATGGATGGCAAGATACAATTAACGAGTTCAAGAAAGAAGGAGAACCATTAATTGAAGGGACACAGTGAGTTATCACATAACCCATTCCCTATTTGAAATTGAGCTTATTACTATCATCGACATCAACTCAAACTTTGCAAAGCTTTTATGTAAAATAATATTCCCCCATAATTCAAACACTTTCAATCTCATCTTATTTAAAATGCTGGCTTTTGATGCTTTTTAATTGCTAAATCGTCGCATTATAAAGAGAACTTACTGTGCTCTCTCCCACTTTTCGGTTACTTAGGTTTGCTACAAGATTAGTTGACATCAAGGAAAATGAGAAGTTCAAGAATTCCAGTTCAGATAGTGCTGGCAGTGGTCTGCATGATTTCATCCATAGCATAAAGGAGTCTTATGGTTTGAAGTAAGATTTTTCTCTCTTGAAAGTTTGGACTTTGATTTGAGCTTTTTGCTGACCATATTCATCAAAATTTTCTCTTATTTTGTCCCTGTACAGGTATGTATATGTATGGCATGCCTTAGCAGGATACTGGGGAGGAGTTCTCCCTACCTCTCCAGCAATGCTGAAATACAATCCCAAAATACAGTATGCAGTTCAGTCTGAGGGAAATGTTGGAAACCTTAGAGATATAGTTGTTGATAGCCTTGAAAAATATGGAGTTGGTTCGATTGATCCCGACAAAATCTTCGATTTCTACAATGATCTTCATAGTTATCTTGCAAGTGGAGATGTAGATGGAGTAAAGGTGGATGCGCAAAACATCATAGAAACTCTTGGAGCGGGCTTTGGTGGCCGTGTTTCCCTAATGCAAAAATACCAGCGTGCCCTTGAAGCATCCATTGCAAGAAACTTCAAAGATAACAATCTTATATGTTGCATGAGCCACAACTCAGACTACATATTCAAGTAACTACCACAAAAATTTCTGTGCCTATCAATTTTCTTACATTTGCTTTTGCTTGGGTTAGATCCTTTATATTGTTCTTCGTCATTCAAAAAAAGCGATACGAACATCGAAATTTAGTTGTAAATACTAAAAGTACCTGGATTTCCTTGTATAGTTCAAAGACAAGTGCTGTGGCTAGAGCTTCAGAAGATTTCATGCCAAGAGATCCAACTTTACAAACGCTACACATTGCTTCTGTTGCATTTAACAGTATTCTTCTTGGGGAGATAGTTGTTCCTGATTGGGACATGTTCCACGTAAGTTTCTAAACTTTATTGTATGCAACTATAACATGATTAGTTTTCACAATATGAGCCTCACTGTAACATTTGTTTTTCAGAGTAACCATGAGACTGCTGAGTTCCATGGTGCAGCTAGAGCAATTGGTGGCTGTGGGGTATATGTTAGGTATGCTTCAAAGGCATCATATTAGCTTATATAAAGTATACATTCAATTGATTTCCCACAATTTTTTCAATGAACAGTGACAAGCCTGGTGAGCATGGTTTCAAAGTGCTTGAGAAGCTTGTGCTCCCTGATGGATCAGTGCTTCGAGCAAGATATGCTGGAAGACCCACTAGAGACTGCTTATTTACTGACCCTGTCATGGATGGGAAAAGGTTTGCCATAATTTGCCTCTAGTATTTCATTCAATAGACATCTCTTGAAGGCCACAAAACCAGAGTAATACTTTGATAATACTAATGCATTGTTTTGTTGTACTTATGATCTTGCAATTTGATCATATGCAGTTTACTGAAGATTTGGAACTTGAACAAGTTCTCTGGGGTTTTGGGAGTTTTTAATTGCCAAGGAGCAGGGGTCTGGCCATGCCAGGAGAAAATCCAAATGGAATCCAAGCCATCTTTGCTTCTCTCCAGTCGCGTGAGTCCAATTAATGTTGAGTTCCTTGAAGAGGTCGCAGGAGAAAACTGGGCTGGAGATTGTGCAGTATATGCCTTCAATTCAGGTATTTTCATTCAAAACTTTTTCTGCATCCTTTCCCATCTACCCTGTTTGTTACTGAAGGATTTTTTGTAACTATGCTCTTGTGTTTCCAGCATCTTTATCCAGGCTTCCAAGGACAGGGCATGTTGATATTTCATTAGGAGTTCTTCAATGCGAAATTTACACCGTGTCTCCTATCAGGGTAAGCCACTTTTTAACTCCAATTTAGCAATGTTGCATTCTATTTATTGATCTAAATGAAGTATTTCCTTGTCTTCTAATGTATTATGGTTCTGTCTCTGTTGATTTGTCGTCTGTTATTGCATTTTTTATCAGGAGTAGCATTATTTTCAACTAACAAAGTATATGTACTGCTTAGCATTCTTTCTATCAGACACCATCATGTATATCACCTGATGCAACATTCACTAATGTCTATCAGAGGTTGTTAAGAGTATCCTAAGGAACTATTCTTGGCTTTTCGCAGGCATATGATGGGAAAGTTGAATTTGCACCACTTGGACTAGTTGACATGTATAATTCAGGAGGTGCTATTCAGGAGATAGGGTTTACCAGTGATACTAGTGGGTGTGAGATAAAGATTCAAGGTCGAGGATGTGGCCACTTTGGAGCATATTCAAGCATTAAACCAAGGTTATGCACAGTGGATGGAAAAGAGGGGGATTTTAGTTATGAGACAAAGGATGGACTTCTGATCATAAATATGCCCCCTACCCTTCTCAATGGAAGTTTATTGAGGGACATAGTCATTGCGTTCTGAAGTTCTGAACTAGGAGCGCATGATTTTACAATTTCCCTTTTGTGTAAGGCTTTTATGGTTTAATCAAGAATCAAAGTTTGTGTAAATTCATTCTAATATATTTCATTGTAATTAATTATTTGTGCGAAAAACTGATAAAGGGAAAGATCTAGATACTGATATCGACATTCTGGTTAAGATACATGGAAATTTGAGAAAGATGAGAAACATTTTCTGCCTTGTGTATAGATTTTGAAATCTTTTGTTCTAATTATGGAAAAGTCCAAATAAAGAAAGGGTAACAACAAGAAAACAACATAATTCATGGGCTTCCAGTTGGTCGAAAAAATGGATGTACATTCCCAATTAGGAGACAAGCAAGCTCTCAATTGAAATCCTACTTCTTGGTGACAAGAGGACAAGAATTCCTGGTAAGAGTGGCTGAATGAAGACAGTCTCCTGAGATCAATCTCTTGGTTTACAAAAAGAGCTGGATGCAACATATTTAGAAACATTGTCATCTCAAAGTCATTATGAGTACTTGAGAGAAGGCTAACGAAACATAGAATCCATTTAAGAACTCCATCAAAAACTTATCCCCTGATTTGAAAAATAAGCTGGAAATGGGTGAATAGTTTGATTGTTTTTCTTATTCTTTCATTTTCTGCAATTTATTTGTGACTGACCAACTTAATTCATGATTCATCTAATGGATTTCCTAGTATAACTGTTAAAGTGACAAAATTAAACGAATTCAATTTCACTTAGTAAATTTATATGTTGGCTTATATGTTACCTGTTCCATATATTGAACTTGAGCTGATAGAACATTATAAGCCAAACTATCGAAAATGAGTCTATGCTGATCAGATCGCTAATATGCATACTCTCTGGTTTTCAACTGTGGACTCGATATTTTAAGGGTGTGTGTGCCTTAAATTGGCGCACCAAGGAAAATAAATAAATAATATAAAAAGAAACCAAAATACCTCTGACATATCCATCGGTGAATATTGAATTTGAGCTAATCTAATGGCCAATGTCGTGGCTCACTGTTTGATTTTTAAAAATTTGTTTTATAAATTTGTTGGAACTCGAAACTTGGGCATGTGGCCGGACCTAGACACACCAAGAAATCAAAATTGCCAAAAAATAGACTAAACGACCCACACCCTTACTTCTCAACACTAGCTGTCTAGGTCGACCATGACTCAATCTAGGCCATTGTGTTGATATTCTTTTATCAGCTCTAGTTTACATAATTTACATTCCACCCTTTACAACCCATTATAATTATAATGTCAACCTTTATATTGGTGTGGTTTATTTAAGGCTGAGGCCCCAAACAATCAAAGTAAGGGGCACCTTTAAATAGTGTTGGAATATGTTGTTTCGATATTAGAAATATTTGTAATGGCTTGAAGCTTCATTTTTATATGTAATTATAAAATTTAAAGCTTAAAAAATGGTGTAGATCTAGCAGATCTATGAACAGTTGAAAAACTTTAAAAATCGAAGGTCCAAAAATACATTACAAGATGGACTGTTTCCAAGACTTTAAATCCATTTTTTCTCATTTCCATACATTCTAAAGTAGAGATGATCAATTTAAGGAGTTTTGAGCATCAAAACAACCTCTTCTAATAGATTTTTGAGGTATGCCTTAATTTATTTGTTTAGGGCCTCACCGTTATATAAATTTTTTCCTTGTATGTTACAGGGTCATTAGCTTTTGTACGTGTGTGGATCTAGAAGAGAAAGAGAGATTAAACTATCCTATATGATGTCATTGTATATATTTGCGTACGTTTTCGGTATTGGTAGATATTTTTTGGGTTATTTTTTAGGATGGTCTTAAAAATAGCAGATAAACAATTTCAAAAGAAAAAGGATTTGGAGCCCATCTAAAAGGTAGATCTCACATGAACGAGAACAGATGGCTGACAATCTTTCGAGTTCTTCATCGATTTTTTGGACTATATTCAATGTTTTCAAAAAAGTATTTTAAGGTTTTTTATTCAAAATTTGTTCATAGTGGATATTTTTTAGGTTAGCCGACCCTACTTAATTGAAAAAAAACTATGATGATGATGAGGTTTTCGACACGCTTAAGAGGATATGTGGTAAGCATGCGGGCATAGTATAGCAAATATGTTTGTGAGACAACTGGCCTATGGACCATTTTAGGCTCAACAGCCGAGATTCGATTTCCAAGATCTGGACGGTTGCCCACTGTTTCATTTTTTATTTTTTTATATGCTCTTCTGGTTTGAAATTTTGGCCAGAGGGGCGAGTGACCAAGGCACATAAAAAATAATACAAAAAATAACCGACATCCCCAAACACTTGGAGAATGACAACCATCGGATGGTACAATCTAAGCCGTTGGACATTGCAAGGTATAAGTTGGTGAATCGATTCTTCAAATACAGTTAACTTCAAATAGGTTCGCTCATGGTCGTGTCTCCCTGTCATTGTTTCCTATATGTGCGTCGGTGTGCCGGTGGGCGCACGTGAGAGACTAAAGAAAAAAAATGACTTAGGTTTCTATGTGGCCAAGCCCGCATAGGTAGAAATGAGAGCTTTTTAATAACTTTATTTTTTAGATGGATTTTAAAACTTAATTTTTAAGGACATGTAATCTCCAACATGAAGATCATGAATATAAAAAAATAAATAAATTTTAAAAACTAAAAATAACAATTCTAGTAATAAAACATTTGGACTGTTAGTTTCCATTTTTTTTAGTTGGAACACCTACTTGTGTACATCTTTAAGATGAATGCTTTACACTTTTTGGACTGCATATATATAAATGCGGTAGAGCTCGCATAAAACAATTTTTCGGAAAAAAAAAAAAGGGCAAGAAAAAGAAGAATAAGTAGATATATGAATTTTGAATTCTGTAATAACTCTTTTTTCTTTTCATTTTTTTTTAAAATCGCATGTTTGATTTTTAGAAGTCTTGACTTTAAAAGCCGCATCTTTCAATCCTTTAGCACTTCCTTGTTTGATAATGAGAGAGTTTTATAGTAACGTGGGTACCACGATATCCACTGGCCTTATATTTAAAAGCTAAAAAGAGGATACCCTTAGTTTCATGGGGACAATAGTTTAAGGTATCCAGTTCCATGAAAGACGTGATTTTCAAAACCGGATCTTTCCAAAAATCAAACACGCCTCAGTATCCCGGGATCCAAAGAGCACCATATCCTAAAAAAAAAAAAAAAAAGATAGCGACGTCGCTGACAAGGCTCACTTGGTCCGATAGTGTCGTCAGATATGAGTCAGCGTTGGTCCCACTACTGTGCACCTGGTCCTACGTCATCCCTCATATCACGCACCACGCCCCTCCATTCAATAATAGCGCCCCGTTGCCTCAATTTTCGAAAGCGCACATTGCAAAAGATTAAATGCTCCAGCCAGAGCATACTGTCCATTCACTCTTTTCTGTAAAATCCTATTTTAAGGATTGGAGGTCTCTTGAGTAACCCCGAATTTATTTATTTTGTGGTCCAGACCTCTTTAGTCTAGCTACTAATCTCAAAAAAAAGAAAAAGTGCCTGAAAATTTTGCCTTTTAAGATTAGAAGAGGGACTAATAGTCAATTGGTAGAAGTTTGATACAAGTGTTTAGGAGTTTAATCCATAATTTCGTTTCTCAGAACACTATTTTTTTTAGTAATTCTAAAGTAGACATAAGTATTTAAGATCCTAATAAATTCTCATAATATAGCACTTTTTGCGTAGGGGAGTAAGTACATGACATCATAACGTCCCACCCTCCATTCCCATCATTTTTTTTTTTTAAAAAAAAAAGAACCAAAAAAAAAAAAGAAAAAAAAAAGAACTATATAACATGATTCTGTAATTGTATTTGTGTACCTATGCCAGCGGTGGTCAAAATAGATTATGTCATTTGAAAACCGGATTGGCTAGTTGGATTGGTGATTGCTGCAATGGTCTGAATTGCCGTGGTCAAGTAAAAATAAAAATTAAAAATACGGAAAGTCAGGTTAATTTAGGGATTTAGTAGAAGGAAAAGTAAGATATACATCAGGGAAACATTTTTACATTTGTGTCCCCTAACGCATAAACCATCCATCCAAAGATGGATGTAAGTGATGGTCCTATAAAAAAAAGGTAAATAAATAGCTCACATATTTCCTTTTAAAAATATTATTTTTAGTTTTTGCCATTTTTTTATGCATTAATGTCTCCACGTTACGAATTGTGTATTCCTTAAAAATCAGGGCAAAAAATCATTTAAAAAATAGATTATTAAGGGGGGGGGATGCATTTCTACGTATGCGTCCGGGGACCATAGAAAGAATGTCCTTAGCATCGTCCGCCAATTCTAAGCTGAAGAGGGTACATCATTTTTTGTGATACGAATTTATATATAAGCGTGTATACTATGCTACTATGCTCCCCAGGGAATGCAGTGTACATCTACTCCTGGTCATAACCTACTTGAAAGGATTTTTTCAATTTGAAAATTTGAAACTTACTTAGAATCTTGAAACAATTTGAGTTTTCTAACTCTTAGAGCTCACTCTCAAAAAATTGGATAATTTGTATTCAAAATCTTGAGACTTTGTTTTTTTTAATTATATAGGAGTTTTTTATTGGGATTAGGCAATAGCTTGAAGTGGTCCTAAATAAAATTTTAAATTAGGTTTTACCTTAGGGAGTAAATGGACAGTATAGTCCTTCAAAAGTACAAAATTTTTCGGCTTTATATAAACATATAGACACGTCAGCTCAAATCGACAACGCGCGGTCCCTACCCAATATTTGAAAATGGCTCATAATTGGTGGATCGTAATTCATGGTGGAACAACTTAACAAACACCTCGCTACATAATTGCTACCAAGGATGGTGGATCACAATTTATGGTGAGACAACTTGTACAAACAACAAGCTAAATGTAATATATAATTAATTAAGAAAAAGAAAGATTCCAATATTTATGTGGAGGTCCTTGTCCTCCATTGTTTTTTATTTTTTTCTTAATTTGTCAGGTTTTAAACATTGGGCACATTAAATTTATTTTTTTGATTTTATGATATAGTTATCATAATTTGTCAGTTTTAAATATCAGGCACATTAATTTTTATTTTATTTTATTTTATGATATAGGTAGTACAATCTCAAAAGCATGGAATGCCAATTTTTTAGGGTGGTCTGATGTTAGAAATATCATACCGCCTTTTCACTAACTTGGTATATGTCTCATTGATGTACATGCATAAGTGCAAGTAAGATAGTTCAATTAATGTTGTACATCTATTAGTACTTAGTAACATAGCTCCCTTAAACCAATGAATATTTCACCAATTAAAAGTGTAGGGCGGTTGCGGTTGGATGGTTTTAACATCGAACCTAACTATGAATATAAAAATAAATTTAATATGCGCTCCGATGTCTAAAACCTTGGACAAGAAGCAAAATTGGAAAAAAATTAAATAAATGGGGGAGTGAGGACCATCAGAAATACTATATATTTTGGGCAGTTGATATTACCAAGCGGTCTGATGACTAAGATATTGGACCGGGGCAAAATTTGTTAAAAATTGACAAAAAATTCAAGGGACCATAATAACAACCTATTTTGGGGTCTTTTTGTTACAACGGTTTAAAAATCAGTATGTACGTAAATTTCCCAACAACCAAACACAAAACCTCCAAGTCCACGTGAATTTTCACCTGCTCTACGTATGTAACAAGAGAATTAACGAGCATTTACTGTTGGGATCGATTGGTGAAAAATCAACAAGGGCTTATAACATTCACAGTTAATGTACATTCATATCAATATAAACAATTAATGAAAACTACACAATATCAAAGCTTAACATGGAATAAAAAATCCAGTAACATTCAATCCACAGAGCACAAAGATTTAACGTGGTTCGGTCACAAATCGTGACCTACATTCACAGGAGAATGACGCAAGACTTTACTTTCGGATTTGTGAAGATTACAATGTGAAATCGAGTTCAAAATATCAATTTCTAGCAGTCATTTCTTATTCTATACAGAGCCAAAAGACAAAGCACCAAGAACATCAAAACATGAGTTCTCTTTAACATCTTATTTCACTAAAACAATGCACGCATCAAACCCATAATGGAGTTCAAGCTTTTTGCTCACGTTCTCTCTCTAAAACAGAGCATACTAAGCCCTCAAGAGAAAACTCAATTGCAACCCAATTTCTCTATCTTTTTCTCACTCTTTCGCTCTCTAAACAAAAGGGTTTTAATCCCTTTAAAAGAGTAAAGTTCATACAACACCACAACCATTGGATTAAATGCAATCCAATGACCAAAAATAAAAGAGAGAAAAGTCAAATAAACCTTCCACATGTGTGATTTGTTTTACATATGTAACAATCTTCCACTTGAAGACAAATCACAAAGTCTCTGAAATAATCATCAATGCATCACTCTCCATATAACAGAGGTTTTGTCTCCTCCAACCCCAAAAGTCTTATACACATCATATTCTATTAAGTTGAGACAACTTTTGTCAACATATCATCAAGGTTCTTCTCAGTGTGAATCTTGTCCACCTGCAAATCTCTATGCTCGAGAGCCAATCAAATAAAATGATATCTAACCTCTATATGCTTTGTCTTGGAGTGATAAGCTGCATTATTATCTAGATGAATAGCACTCTGGTTATCATAATGCACAATATATTTATCATGTTTTACCCCAAACTGGCTAAGTAACCTTCCCAACCAAATCATTTCCTTCGTTGCCTCAGTCAATGTCACATACTCAATTTCAGTTGATAACAAGACAACAATATCCTACAACCTTGACATCCTGCTGACTGCACCACCACCAACATTGAAAATGTATCAAGTGGTAGACCTTCTAGTGTCATAACATCCTGCATAATCTGCATCTATATAACCAATAACTTCTAATAATGATTTTTCCAAATACAAGCATACATTTCGTGTCCCCTTCAAATACCAAAGAATCCACTTAACTGCTTGCCAATGTTCCTAATCTGGATTAGACATAAATCTGGAAACAACTTCTACTGTATGGGAAATGTCAAGTCTAGTACAAACCATTGCATACATCAAACTACCCACTACATAAGTATATGGAATATTCTTCATCTTACTTCTATCTACCTAATTCATTGGAAATTCCCTTTTAGACACCTTAAAATGTGCAGCTAATGACATAGAAACAGGTTTACAGTCAATCATATTGAAGCGCTCAAGAACTTTAGAAATATATTCAGATTGACGTAACCCAAGCTTACCTTGCTTTCTGTTTCTATGGATGTGCATGCCCAAAATCTTATTGGCTGGTTCAAGATCCTTGGTGGTAAAATACTTGGACATATCAAGCTTTAAAGTATTGATTTCACTAAGATCGTTGCTAGCAAGAAGCATATCATCAACATAGAGCAACAAAACAGTAAGAAAAATCATATGTTGGACCCTTGAAGTACACACAATGATTAAAATCACATCTAGAATAACCTTCACCCAATATAAAACTGTCAAATTTTTTATACCATTGCTTAGATGCTTGTTTCAAACTATACAAACCCTTTTTTAACTTGCAAACCAAGTTAAGATTGATTTTGTTCTCAAAACCTTCAAGTCGATACATATAAATTTCTTCATCAAGATCACCATGCAAAAGTCAGTTTTGATATCAAATTGTTCTAACTCCAAATTCAAGTTAGCAACCAAAGATAAAATAAATTTAATAAAGCTATGCTTAACAACAAAAGCAAAAATTTCATTAATACAACACCTGGTTTTTGCCCATAACCTTTCACCTCAAATCTGGCCTTATATTGCATAAGAACATTTGCCTCCCACTTAATAGCATATACCCATCTATTCTTCAATGCTTTCTTCCTATGTGGAAGTTCCACCAACTCTTACGTATTTTTTATATGCAAAGCATCAATCTCCTCCTCTATTGCCTTATACCACCTTTCAACATTAGGGCAACAAATAGCCTTTTGAAAAGACTCAAGTTCACTACTATCAGTATACAAAGCATAATATAAGGAAGGAGAATACCTTTGTGTGGGCATGTGAGGGCGCGTGAATATTATCAATTCTAGCGCAGGTGTAATTGGTAGTCATTCTTCATTTTGAACTAATTCAGTGTCATCCTCATAACTAGTATTGCTACCGTCAAAACTACCTTGAGCTTGACTCTCTTGCACTTGCCGAGGTAAAACAATGTGAGTTGGTTCTTGTATATCCACAACAAGTCTTTCTTGTTTTGGCTCTTCCTATTTCTTTCTAGCAAACATTACATTCTCATTAAGAGAACATCCCGACTTTTGATGGTCTTCTTTGTAATAAGATCCCAAATCCTATAACCTATATCATCACCACCATACTAAAAAAAACACATCTTCTTGAATTGGCATCCACCTTGGCTCTCCTTTCATTGGACACTTGAACATAAGCTTCACGCCTAAATATTCTCGTGTTCATATGACACACTGTTACCTCTTCATAGAATTTCAGATATTTCACCATTTAAGGGTGTATTGGAAGACCTATTGATCAAATATACAGTTATACTAACAACTTTAGCTCAAAATTGCTTACCAAGATTATATTGTGATAGCATGCTTTTTAATCTTTCAATGATCATCCTATTCATCATCTCAATGACATCATTTTGTTGTGGTATCCCAAGAACAGTCCTTACTTTGCGAGTGCCATTTTTTTTACAAAAAGTATAAAAAGCATTCGAGTAATATTCATCATCATTATCAATTTGCAAGAATTTTATAAATCTCTTCGTTTCTTTTTTAAACTTGGCTTTGAAAACCTTGAAAACTTAAAAAACTTGATCCTTAAAATGTCACTGGATACAACCAACACTTTTTAGAATAATCATCTAAAAAAGTGACAAAATAAGAAGCTCCACCAAGATATTTAACATTAACAGGGCCACAAAGATCAGAATAAATCAATTCTAATGCTTTATTTTTTCTATGATATTCATTTTTTTTAAACCTAACTCTACACTGCTTGCCTATGGCATAATGATCACAAAAATCAAAAAATGAATGTTTAGAAATAGGAATAAGATTTTGAGTTTGTAATACCTTCATACCATACTCACTAAGATAACTCAAATGGCAATGCCAAATTTGCATATCCTCACGCTTACTAGCTGCAACAACGATCTTCTCTGTAGCATCATTCATTTGAGTTTTGCCATGAAGAGTATAGATGCTCCCATCTGTTTTTCCTTTCAACATTGTCATACAACCTCTTGAAATCTTTCATGACCCATTAACAAAAGTCATTATGAAACCAGAGTCATCTAACTGCCCGGCTGAAATGAGATTTTTTTCCAACTCAGGAATATGCCTCACATTCATCAATGTTTACTTCTTTTCATCTGATTGCTTGATAACAATATTTCTAATGTCTAAGATTTTACAAGCTCGATCATCATGAAGATAAACCAAGCTACCTTCCACATCTGTGTAGGATGAAAAATATGACATTTCTGAGCAAATATGAAATGAAGCACCATAATCTAAAACCCAAGTATCTGTAATAGACATGTTGTGTATGCAATTCTCAAAGCAACCACATCTTTACCATTTGAAACTGTACTTGCTTCGGCATGGCTATCCTTGCTCTTGACCTTTTGCTTATTCTTCAAAGTATAATAATCTTTACTTGTGTGGCCAGGTTTCTTGCAATACTAGCAAGTAACCTTCTTGCCCTGTGACTTGGACCTGCCTCGACTATGAGATTTACTGCTATTAAATCTATATGGTTGGTCTCTATATTGTATTCTTCATCTATCTCTTGCTGTCAATGTTTGATTTGATTCAGCAAGCGTGTAGATGCATTTCTAGTTTCTTCATTTAACAATGTAGCTACAACATTTTTTAAATTAAACTTATTACCCATTGTATTACTCACAGTAGTAACCAAGATATCCCAACTAGCAAGCAAAGAATTCAACAAAAGAAAACATAAAACTTCTTCATCCAAATTCACTTTCAAATATCTCAATTGTGCAGAAATTGAATTAAATTCATTCACATGCGATCTAATTGTAGCACCTTCTTTCATTTTCAAAAGAAATAATTTTTTCGTCGCATGCATTTTATTTGATCTAAAGGGTTGCTCAAAAGATTGCTTTAAAGATTGCCAAAGCTCTATAGATGTTTTATATTTGACAAACATCAACTAAAATTGATGGTGAAATACATGATCTAATAGTTGCCAAACATTTTCGATCAAGAACTTCTCATTCCTAATCTTTCATTCCAACAGACATGACATCTTTACCTTGAAGTGGCTGATCCAATTATTTTCGAACAAGATAATCTTCTATCATTATTTTCCATATTGGCCAATTACTTTGATTTAATTTTTCAAATTCCATTGTCCTTTCCTTTTTCAGAAAAAATACAACAAATAACAATAGTAAAAAACCTTTTTTCACAAACACAATGAAGAACAAACCCTAGGCTCTGATACCATTTGTTGGGATCGATTGGTGAAAAATCAACAAGGGTTGATAACATTCACAGCTATTGTGTATTTATATCAATATAAATAAGTAATAAAAATTACACAATATCAAAGCAAAAACATGTAATGAAAAATCCAGCAACCTTCAATCCACAAATCGTGATCTACATCTACAGGAGAATGAGGCGAGAGTTTATATATTAATATCAATTTCAAACACTTCTTTCTCACTCTATACAAAGTAAAAAAAACAAGGCACCAAAAACACTAAAAAATAAATTTTCTTTTAATACTTTTTTTCACTAAACATGACATACTTGACCCACAATGGAGTTCAAGCCTTTTTGTTCACTCTCTGTTTAAAAAGAATACTAAGCCCAGAAGAGAAAACCAAATTGTGGCCTAATCTCTTCTCTTTCTCTCTCTAAACAAAATATCATTTTCTCACTGAATCTCCCTCTAAACAAATATTTTTCTCACTCTAAACCAAATATCATTTTCTCAATGTAACTCCCTCTAAACAAATATTTTTCTCACTCTAAACAAAAGGAGAGAGAAATCCATTGCAAGGGAGGGAGAGAGGCTGAATAAGCATTTGAAATACAGAGAACCAGTTGTTCGTGATATAGAGTTTGTCGAGAAGAAAGATAAATACAGAGATCCTAAAAGCACTTGCAAAAAGAAAAGAGAGAGTGCATTCTCTTGCAAGAAAGAAAGAGAGAGAGAGAGCCAATGAGTATTTCAGAGAGAGAACTGGTTTTTGGTGTTGTAGAGGTTGTTGAGGAGAGAGAATGACGATCACTGCAGCTCCAACCATAACCGATGGCGAACTCGTTGTTCGTGGGAGAGTGGTTCTAAAGGAAGTACCGCAAAACGTTTTGTAGCGCTCACTGCTGCCTCTTCCTCCGCCTTCCTTGGCGCCTCCTCCCCCACTCCGGACAGCCGCCATGTCTTCAAGCTCGGCATTCTCCAGTGAAAATCTCTCTCTTTCTCTCTCTCTCTCTCTCACTGTTTCCTATATCATCCATGGTTTCTTCGGAAAATATGATTCGAGGAATGATAGCTTGGCTCTAATCTCAATCTCAGTATCTCTTTGGGCAATCCTAGTCGTCTTAGTTGTCTGAGAGTTTGTCATCATCACAAGATTAATGAGTTGTTTCCTAAAATGCAACTTCTTCAAATTGTTGACATACTGCTCTGCTTTTCTCCTTTTGAATGAATTCTGACCCCAAATAGTTCAGATAAGACTTGGATGATGATGAATGAATTGCTTCCTATATTATCCAGTCGTTTCTCAAGAAAATTTTACTGACATCAAATTCCTTAGCTCTGTTCTGACCTCAGATTTTGTTTGTTTATTCGTTCTTTCCGTAAAGACACACTGATGGGGGTTCTGAAAGTTGCAGTTCTTGAATAGCAGCTGCTCTGTTTCTTGTCTTAAGACTCAGTTTAAGGGATGTAGGATGATGGATTATTATTGTGTGGCAAATGCGTGAAATTTCATCAATATTGAGTTCGATTCTTTGGACTGACTGACTGATGAGTCCTTCTAGTTGATCACAAAATGATTTTTACTTTCTTAATTATACGAAGAACATTGAACCTGACAAAGTATTGAATGATTTCTTACCAATGTTTAAAAGCTCAGCTCAGGTTCGGGACTTGTCCCCGGCCTGAACTAGAGCCAAGTAAGACTGAGCTGAGTAGTGCACAAACCCGAAATGGACTCAAAATTGCAAATAAATTTACAGAAGATTTGTTCAAAATAAAAAAAAAAGGTAAAAAGCGGAACAAGTAATAAATACCATTGAAAATATATAAAAAATAAAGAAATATTTACAGACTGAGAGAATCTGGAAAAAATTGATTGATAGCTCGAAACAATTCTGAAAAATAAAAGAAATAGAAAAAAATAGAAAGCTACAGAAAAACAACAAGAGAAATTCGTAAATCATCATACAAAACATAAACATTATATATAGAAACATATTTTTTTCATCATAAATTTGTGATTTAGTAAAAACAATTTTGATTTTTTAAGAATTTTTAAGAACCTATTTTTGCCTGAAGAGCTTGCGTCGGTTAAGTATAATCAGCCGTGTCCAAGTCGACTCAGCTGAGTTTTTTAGCCCCGTTTCTTAAATTAACATTTCTTCTATTTTTAGTTCTTATTTGGATCTGATTGTTGGCTGAGCAGGGGCTACAGGTTGATGTGCTTGTTTAAATTCAAGTTCTGGTGGATGATTCCTGGAATTGGGAAAAGTGGGAGGGAGATACCGGTTGATACCCAGCTGTTGCTCTTGGAAGCGAAAGATGAATCTGCAGTGACTGATGAAGAGAGCAGTGAAAACCACATAAATAATAATGGTGAAAACACATTTTACATCCTGATCTTGCCTGTGCTTGATGGTCAATTTCGGGCCAGCCTGCAGGGCAACTCTGAAGATGAGCTCGAACTTTGCATTGAGAGTGGTTAGTCCCATCAAAGTAGTTCACATTTTGCTCTCTCTCTCTCTCTCTCTCACTCTCAAATTGCTATTGTTCTGAAGTCTGAGTTGGACTTGTTGCAGGAGATACTGCTGTGCAAACATCACAAGCATTAGAAGCAGTTTTCATAAACTCTGGTGTTAACCCATTTGTGCTCATGAGGGAATCTATCAAGTGAGTTGACTTTGAAAAGAAAGGAACACGACCACAGCACCGAAAGGATCTGAGATTTTTCCAGTGAAGAATTATTTCCAAATTCAATAATCTATTTTGAATCTTGATATTTTGTGTAGGTTCTTGGCAAACCACTAGGGAACATTTTGTCACCTTGATAGCAAAAAGGTTAGAAAAATTTGCATGCTTAGGTACTTCAGTAATATGATAAAAACCACTTCAAATAGGGCAATCATTGCCGCAATACTTGATTTATTAAGTGAAGGCCCATTGTGATCTGATCTACTGGTACAGATTCCGGCAAACCTAAACTGGTTTGGATGGTGCACGTGGGATGCCTTCTACCAAGATGTCCATCCGGCAGGTATTAGAGAGGGCTTAAAAAGGTATAACTTTTATCCTCGTATTGAAGTTGCTTCCTCAAAATATTCATCCTATTCGCAACCTACAAATTTATGGAGGAGGAAATAATGTATAGATTAGAACATCAAAATTATACTTCGGAGTTAAGACACTTCAACTTGTTTGTTGATCCATGCCAAAGCACTGTCATCTCAAACCATCCACTTCTTGTTTGCCAATAAACATTTGTATGTAATATTTTTTGAAGATTGTAAAACCTTAATGTGAACTTCTCTTTATCACTAAAATTTCTCTTCGCCTCCAAGATCATAATTGAGGTATCCAACTCAAGATTGAGTTTGAGCTGTTTTGTTGCAGTTTATCTGATGCGGGTGCTCCTCCAAGGTTCCTTATCATTGATGATGGCTGGCAACATCCTCCTGAAAGAAGAAGAACAAGTTATTCAGGGGTTAGAGTTAGTTTGTCAAATAAGCCATTCCCTAATTGAAATTGATTTTTTTTCTCTATCATGTTTGAAAACTTTTCAAGAAAAATAATCTTCGCCAAATTACAGTTAATCAAAATGCTTGATCTTTTAAGTACCCCAAGTTTTCATATTATGTTTGGTAACTCATTGTAATCCTTTTTTATTTTTCTTGTTAACTAGAAACCTAGGTACAAGGCTAATTGACATTAAGGAAAATGAGAAGTTTAAGACTGCTAGCTCAGATTGTAATGGAAGTGGTCTTCATGGTTTTGTCCGTAGCATTAAGGAGACCTATGGCTTGAAGTGAGATTCTATCCATTTTTATTTCCCTCAAAGTTTGCAATTTCCCCTTGATTGTTTCCAACCCATTTCATCCACATTCCAGTTTCTAATCTTATTTTCCATTGTGTAGATATGTCTATTTATGGCATGCTTTACTAGGTTATTGGTGTGGAGTTGTTCCAACCTCCCCTGAAATGCAGAAATACAATCCCAAGATACAAAAAGTAGTTCGATCTAAGGGAAACTTGGCAAACCTTCCAGATGCATTCCTTGATGGCCTTGAAAAATATGGTGTAGGTTTCATTGATCCCGAGAAAATCTTTGATTTCTACAATGATCTTCATAGTTATCTTGCAAGTGGAGATGTAGACGGAGTAAAGGTGGACGCTCAAAACCTTGTAGAAACTGTTGGTGCTGGCTTTGGTGGGCATGTTTCCTTGATGCAAAAATGCCAGCAAGCCCTTGAAGCTTCCATTTCTAGAAACTTTAATGATAACGATCTTATATGTTGCATGTGCCATTATACAGACTACATTTATAGGTCAGTACCCAAAACCGTTTATTCATCTTTTTGTTTGTCCACATAGTTCTTCTTAGTCATGGCAAGCAGTTTTCTGCAAATTTTACTTAGTAGCAAATACTAAAAGTGCGTCCTTTTCCTTGTTATAAAGTTCTAAGACAAGTGCAGTGGCCAGAGCTTGAGAAGATTTCTTTCCTAGAATTCCAGATTTACAAACAATACATGTCGCTTCTGTAGCGTTTAACAGTATTCTTCTTGGGGAGATAGTGGTTCCTGATTGGGACATGTTCCAGGTAACTTTCTAAGTTTTATTGCATCCGTGGTTGTTTATCACCACGCCTAACCATAAGCTAGCTGTTTTTCAGAGTAAACATGAGGCTGCAGAGTCTCATGGCGCAGCAAGAGCCATTGGTGGCTGTGGAGTGAATGTCAGGTATGCTTGAATTAATTTACATGCATTAATTCACTTATATGAGGAATCCTTTCAATTGATTCTCCATTTTGTTTTCCAAGCAAAGTGATAAGCCTGGCAAGCATGATTCCAAAGTCCTCAAGAAGCTAGTGCTCCCTGATGGATCAGTGCTTAGAGCTAGATATGCAGGGAGACCCACAAGAGATTGCTTATTTGCTGACCCTGTCATGGATGGGAAAAGGTTCGACATAACTTATCCCTACTCTTTTATTCCATAGAGGTCTCTAAGGGACCACAAAACCAGAGTTAAATTTGTTGATTATTTTGCCTTAAATTTTGTTGTTGAAACTAACCATCCTGTAATTTGCTCATGTACAGTCTACTGAAGATTTGGAACCTGAACAAGTTCACTGGGGTTTTAGGTGTTTTCAATTGCCAAGGAGCAGGGATCTGGCCATACATGGAGAAGACGCCAAGTGAATCCAAGACATCTTTGCCTATCTCCAGTCATGTGAGTTCAACCAATGTGGAGTTCCATGAAGAGGTTGCAGAGGAAAATTGGAGTGGAGACTGTGCAATATATGCCTTTAATTCAGGTAATTGGTTTAATCTTTTTGATAATCCTTTCCTAGGTTTCTTCTTTTTTTTTTTGCAAAGGTTTTTATTCTATTCATGTGTTGCCAGGATCGCTGTCAAGAGTACCAAGTACAGAGTATGTGAATATTTCATTGAAAGTTCTTCAATGCGAAATTTACACTCTATCTCCTATCAGGGTAACTGCATTTTCTTTCCATAGTGTCATTGCAACATAATTCAACCATCTCAATAGTGTTTCTTTATCATTCGATATTCATTTTAGCCTTGTCTCTGTCTTATTTACTATTTGATGTATCATATTTATCTCATATACCATCTTAGAAATCTTTGTTTCCATCAAACATGATCTAGGTCAGTCTCAATCTGATTTAGCATTCTTTTAATATGAGAGCATCTAACATAACCTTTTTGAATTACATATAATTCTGTTAGTCACCATCTGATACGCCACTAATATGGTACTTTTTTTCTTATACATGTAATGGGTTAATGTAGCCTAAGGAGGTTTTCTTGGCTTTAACAGGCATATGATCGGAAACATGAATTTGCACCACTTGGACTAATTAACATGTATAATTCGGGAGGTGCTATTGAGGAGATTGATTTTACCAGTGAGTCCTGTGAGTGTGAAATAAGGATAAAAGGGAGGGGATGTGGCCGCTTTGGAGCTTATTTGAGTATTAAACCAAAACTATGCACAGTTGACGGAAAAGAAGAAGAGTTTAGTTATGAGACAAAGGATGGATTTATGGTGATAGAATTGTCACCAGTCCTTCACAATCAAAGTTCATTGAGGGACATTCTAATTGCATTCTGAACCAGGAACCCTGGGTTTTACAGTGCTGTTTATTCTATTATATTTTTGCACTGATTGAGAATCAAAATTTGTGATTTCTATTGAGTTGAGTGCAAAATACTCTGTTTTAGTTCATTATTTATGAAAATAATTTATCAACGGGAAGAAATTTACAGAATCCTTATGCTTCTAATACTGATCTATCGTACATATAGTGACATTGTTATGCTTATGTTTTTAGATGTCAACGAATGCATTAGAAGAATGGTTAGACAATGTCAAATATATGAAGAGAATGTATAATTTAATTCAATATGATAATGTTAACAGCAATAGTCATAAAAGTCATTGACGTCTTGTAAATACCTTGGATAGTGTTGGAGAAAGGGGCTGGGCATTCAATATGATAATGTTAACAGCAATAGTCATTGATGTCTTGTAAATACCTTGGATAGTGTTGGAGAAAGGGGCTGGGCGTGGTGGCAGTACCCCCACACCCTAATCAACATGGTTTCCATTCCCTACTGACACAACTTACTAACACCTTCAAAAAAAAAAAAAGTGTGATTATGACCAATATTATGTGTCCACCCAATTCACTCATGGGAAGGTGATGATCCTTGTGCCCATATTGCTGCCATGAACATATGGGTTATATGGGTTATAGTAATGTTTCCCTTATATGAAGGTGTGTCAATAATGTAAGTGAATAGTATGATACTATAATGTAATCCATATGTTCATAATAATAGCATGACCTTGAGTTTATCCCTTTTTTGATTTTTTAGTTTTTAATGTTAACTTCTGATCTAGTAGGAATGAAACCCAAGAAATCACTTTGTGTCACCTCACCTCCCTGCCTGTTCTTTATCATGGTCATGAGGTTATCACCATCCTATCAATAGGTTAGACAGCAATGGAGGGAGTGGATCCCAACAACAATGTCATCAATTTATCTCTACGTACTAGTTGCCATCCATTATCACCCATCCATTTAATTGGACGGTGATAACCCACATTGTCGTGCTACTACCATAACAATATGAACCATATTATATTTTGCCCAATGTAAATGTTACATCTTCAATATTGTGGTTGCTATTCCGTGGTAAAAACAAATATAATTGAAGTAAATCATAATATAAATATATTATTCCTTTAAAAATAATGGTAGCAAAACTTAGTGCACATGATCCCTAAAACTTATCATGAACTCGTGTTTTGATTCTGTTTTTTTTACTAATATATGGATTTGCTTTTCACAATTATTTAGGATGTATCATTTCAATCCACTAGTTACAATCTATTTCTTTTGAATATTTTTGAATGGGCCACCTAGCATACATGCGCACTATCAATTAAAATTCGATCCACCAGTTACAAACTATTTCACTTTCAAAATATATAATAGATAAGAAAAAGCTTATATAATAGACATAATATTCGATGCATAAATGTATTATATAAAACTATGAAAAAGTTAATACATATAAACTGGATCTCTCTCTCTCACCACAAACGTAGGTCTCCTATTTACTTTTGTATTTTGGGGTAGAGAGAGACTAGGGGAGGAAAGAGAAGTATTTCTGGTTAGAGAGAGCTATGTTTGTAGATTAGGACAGAGATAGAGATAGAGATTTGGTTATGTATGAGAGAGAGCTTGAGTTTTGTGTTATAGGGATATATTATAATATAGAAAAATTATATTTAAATATTATATACTATAAGACTATTTACCTTTAATACAAGGAGCTTACATGTTTATATAGTCTAATGTAAAATCTGACAACTTCGGGAGGTTTTGTAAATTTTAATATTTTCTTTTAGGCATAAGCCTAGTCAGTGGTAGAACCTTAATTGCTCGATTTCACTTCCAAATGGTCTTAGTGTATGCTTTTTCTTATATTTATTATTATGTTAGGATATCTCTACATATGGAGCATTTCTTTAATGTACTCAGCATTTTGAAACACTCATTACCTTTTCATCATAATACAAATTTTTTTGGAGGAAGGATATTTTTCGTCATTAAAAGCAGTAGAGAAGGTATTTTCATAAAAAACTAGTGGCATTCTACTAAGGAAAAAGTAAATATAAGTGTGAGACCCTAGACAATCAAATTAAGGCACACCTAAAAAATTCACTAGAAGGGATGTTTCGATATTGAAAAACCTTTAATTCGATCGTCTCGACCTTAAGATGTATGAACTTGAGAAAAAAAAGATTTCAAGTCTTGGAAATAATGCATTATGTAATGTATTATCTAGACCATTAGTTTTCAAGATTTTCAAGTGTTCATAGATCTATTCAATTTACATCATTTTTTAGTCTTTAAATTTTATAACCAGAGATGAAAATAAATTTTTTAGACCATCATAAATTTTTTGATATTGTTACATTATATTTTAGTATTATTTGAAGGTGCGCCTTGCTTTGATTGTTTAGGGCCATAGCCTTATACAAACCACACCACCTTTCTACTAATGGATAAAAATTATTTAATAGTCTATATGAGTTATGTCACACCTCATGTAGATGATGTTATTATTTATTATAATTAATAAATATTTTTATTTCTATTAAGAATTTCGACTTTATCCTTGAATAATTACTTAAGCTACCCCTAGAGAAAAAAGTTATTATATTGTGGGGGTATGGATAATGAGTGTCTAAAACTGTTAAATACATTAAAGAAATACTCAATGTGTAAGAGTACCTTAACATAATCCTATACAATAATAGATAAATAATGAGTTGGGTTGGAATAGTCAAGTATACATGCATGTTAGTCGTTATTATTCTCATTTAAATCCATACTTGTTCTGTTTTAATTTTGCATCTCTTCTATAATACCCTACAAAATAAAAATATTTCTTGAATGAGCCTACTAGGATGGGCCAAAGTTTAGCCCTATTAGATCTAAAGTAGGCCAGGTTGGACTGCCCAACAATTGTTAGGGCTATGGGACCTGGGCTAACCCCAGCATGAGGCTTAAACAAGATTAATCAAATCGTAATTGACATCTCATCATTCAATAAATAAATGTTTCGCTATGCCATGTTTTGATGCAAGTAAAAAGTTGGGGTTTTTCAATTTTCTATTTTATTTTATGTTTTTTTATATTTTAAAAAATGTGTTATTTGAGTTTTTAGTTTTCTTTAAGGTTATTCTTGTCAGCTTTAATTGAAGAGATTTAAGATGTAGAATAATAAATTCTCTATGAGAGTTAGTTAGAATAGATTTTTGTACAGGATGTAGTTTCTATTTTTGTAAGGGTTGAGGATGTTATCTCTTAATAAGTTGATAGGTATCAAGGAAAAAAATAATGGGATTAGAAAGTCCATTGAGTGGGGTGGTCTCTTAATGAGTTGATAGATATCAAGGAAAAAATAATGGGATTAGAAAGTGCATTGAGTGGGGTGGTGGCTTCTTAAAATTGTGGGGCTTCACATGAGGTTTGGAGAGAGAGAGAGATGATTGGAAAATAAAGAAAGAGTTTGATCATATGAAAAGATCTTGGGGTGTACTCCCTTGTAGATTCAAAAAGATGGTATAATCTCTTAACCTTTTTTGTTTTATTTTATTTTATTGTTTATTATTTTTCACTGCATCAGTTGGTATCAGAGCTTAGATCGACAATTCATACACTATATGGAGCGTTTGGATTGATTTGATTGAGTACTTGAGCAATTGGATTAACAATTCGATAGACCCTTGGAAGACCTTCATAGATTAATACAATAATATCGGCAAGATCGACTTAGTATATTGCAACAAGTGGAATAACAATATGAAGAGGTAGATCTCGATACAAAAAACGATGTCAATAACCCAAACGTGCAAGAAATTTTGAAAATCAATTGTGAAGAAGAAGATATGTGTAATGCAATATTTGAAATCCACCCTGAAAAAAAATCAAGAGTGAATTTAGTATTCTAGAGTTCTATATCTCAGAGTTTTAGTAAAAATTGTATTGGAACAATTATTTAGTTGAAAAAGAAAAAGTACCCAAAAGAATATTAGGACTACATCAACTTTCGAGAAGGCTTCTAAAAGATTTGCGGAGAAAGCCTCTCAAAGATTTGCATTCTATAAGCTCAATGTCAAGCATCTCCCAAATTAGATAAAATGATGCAAATAAAAAGTTGCGGTTTTTTTTTTTATATATTTTTAAATTTTTAAAAATATGTTATTTGGGTTTTTATTTTTTTTAAGGTTATTCTTTTATTCAGTTGTGGATATTTAAATGGTAGAATAGTAAATTCTCAATGATAGTTAGTTAGAATAGATTTTTGTGAAGGATATAATTTTTATTTTTTTGGGAATTGAGGTTGTTATCTCTTAATGGGTTGATTAGCATGAAAAAAAAAAAATTGATTAAGAAATGCATTGAGATCGGTGGTGGCTTCCTAAAATTATGAGGTTTCATGTGAGGTTTGAAGTGGTAGATGGAGAGAGAGTTTACTTTTTTTTGTAAGTTGTATTTAAAGAGAAGATATCCCTTCTTTGGAGGTAATTGGATAATAGTGAAAGGGTTTGATCTTATGAAAAGATCGTGGAGGAACTCCTTTACAGATCCAGATAGAGGGTATAATTTCTAAACCCTTAATTTTATTTTTTCTGTTTATTATTTTTTCTTGCATCATGCTTTTTATTAAAATGGGCTCGAGTGATAGGCTAATGTTTCATCCATCATGGGGTAAATTGTTGTCAATTCACATTTTCACGTATGCCATCTTCTAAAGTTTAGCTTGGTACAAATAAGGGACAAGCATTAAGGTTGGCAATAGGCCAAGCCATGTTGGCCCAAGCTCAGCTTGCAATCTTAGAGGGTCGGCTTGAATAGGGGCAGAGTGTTGGGTTTGGTGATAGCTAAATCACCATACCTATATTTTTCTTCTAAAGATTAAGGTATTATGGGAAATAAAAAATTGACTTTCTTGGGAAGCAAGAAAGTGATATATTTATAAGAGAGTGAAGGAGGACAAAATACCTACCTTTTGAGGGTCACCCCTTTGAGGAGTATGAGAATGAATCTCTAAAATGGAAATGAGTCTCAAAGAGCGAGAGACGTGACCTCTGAGAGAGAGGTGGTATTCCCATGAGTTTTGAATTTGTCAACTTCCATTTCTAGATAGAGAAAATCTCGATGTTGCTCTCGAGGTTATCTTTTTAATAGCGGTATTGCAGTTAGAAAGAGGATGTTGATCGACGGTATTGCTCGATCGAGAGAGCGGGTTTAGAAGGGAAGATCGGTGATAATCTTTTACCGATGTTTAGAGATAGGTATTATCTCAACCCAAAACTGTAATCTTCATTGTGGTAGTGGATTTCTAGTTACCGAGGCTGTGGATGTAACCCTACGGCGTGAACCACATAAATCGTGTGTTGTGGTGATGTGATTTTTATGTTTTCTTTATTTCTTGCACTCGATTTATAGTTGTATTCATCTACTTCGCATTAGCCAATTGATTACACGATCTTGGGTGGGATCACGGTATTTGGGATTCTCGCTTCTGCAAGCTATGGATTCTTGAGAACCCTACAATTGGTATCAGAGCATAAGGTGTGTACAAGGCTAAAGCTTGCATTAAGAAAATAATGAATGGTGGAGTTTGATGGATACGTGGTTTGAGGTGGAGAAATATGGAGGTAAAGTGTTTGTAAAAATTCCACAATCGAGGCAAGTGAGAAGAAATCTATAAATATCTATGGTTTGAGGTGGAGAAATATGAAGGCAAAGTGTTTGTGAAAATTCTACAATGGAGACAAGTATGAAGAAATCAAGATATCTATTCAATGAAGGTTGTCAAGGCAATTATGGTGATTGTGCTATTAAGGTGGAGATTGTTGGGTTTTGTGATAGTGAAATCGCCATACCTATATTTTATTCTAAAGATTAGGGTATTATGGGAAATAGAAAATTGACTTTCTTGGGAAGAAAGAAAGTGATATCTTTATAAGAGAGTGAAAGAGGACATAATGCCCATCATTTGAGGATCACCCCTTTGGGTGGTATGGGAATGGATCTCCAATATGGAGATGAGTCTCCAAGAGTGAGAGACATGGCCTTTGAGAGAGGGGTGATATTCTCATGAGTTTTGGGCTGGTTAACTTCAACTTTTAGACAAAGAAAATCTCTATGTTGCTCTCGACGTTATCTTTTCAGTAGCCGTATTGCGGTATGAAATAGGATGTTGATCGACAGTGTTGCTCGATTGGGAGAGTGGGTTTACAGTAATGGTCTTTTATCAATATTTAGAGATATGTATTATCTCTTGTAACCCAAAACTGTAATCTTCATTGTGATAGTGGATTTCTAGTTGCCGAGTGGATGTAACCCTACAGGGTGAACTACGTAAATCTTGTATTGTGGTGGTCTGGATTTTATGTTTTCTTCATTTTTTGCACTCGATTTATAGTTGTATTCATCTATTTTACATTTAACCAATTTAGTACATAATCTTGGGTGCTACAATTGGTATCAGAGCATAAGGTGTGAACGGGGCTAAGGCTGTTATTAAGAAAATGATGAATGGTGGAGTTTGATGGATACATGGTTTGAGGTGGAGAAATATGGAGGTAAAGTGTCTGTGAGAATTCCACAATGGAGGCAAGTGAGAAGAAATCAAGAAGGTGGAGAAATATAAAGGTAAAATTTTTGTTCCACAATGGAAGCAAGCATGAAGAAATCAAGAAATCTATTCAATAAAGGTTGTCAAGGCAATTCTGGTGATTTTGCTATCAAGGTGGAGATTGTTGGGTTTGGTGATAGCTAAATCATTGCACCTATATTTTCTTTTAAAGATTAGAGTATTATGGAAAATAAAAAATTGACTTTCTTGGGAAGCAAGAAAGTGATATCTTTATAAGAAAGTGAATAAGGACATAATACCCATCCTTTGAGGGTCACCCCTTTGAGGGGTATAAGAATGGATCTCCAATATAAAAATGGGTCTCCAAGAGCGAGAGACATGACCTCTGAGAGAGGGGTAGTATTCCCATGAGTTTTGAGTTAGTTAACTTCCACTTCTAGACAGAGAAAAGCTCTATGTTGTTCTCGAGGTTATCTTTCCAATAGCGGTATTGAGGTGGGAAAGAAGATGTTGATCGACGTGGATGTAACCCTACGGGGTGAACCACGTAAATCGTGTGTTGTAGTGTGTGATTTTTATGTTTTTTTTATTTCTCGCACTCGATTTATAGTTGTATTCATGTATTTTGTATTTAGCCAATTGAGTATTCCCCGATTCCACAAGCTAGGGGTTCATGAGAACCTTACACAGAGGGCCCTACTCCAAGCCGAACCGTTCTCTTGGGCTAGACGTTTAACTTGTAGCTGGACCATGACCTTTGACTCAAAGCCAGCCCTGCCCAGCCATTAGACTAAATTTAATAGCCTGGGCCTTGGATAAGTAGGTTGGGTTTGCATCAAGGTTTTAACCTTTGGCCTCCTTCATGAAACGAACCTAGTTTTTGTCAACCAAAGGTATTAGGGATTCTGCTATTGCAATGTTTAAAATTTTCATATGACTAACTCAATGGTAACTAATTTAGTTTCATCAATATCTCAAAACCAGAATTATTAGGGTGGATGGATCGTCTACCCCACAGATCTGTGTCTTATCCTCAGATCAAAGATCCAGATTGGTCCGAATTAAAGATCTGAAAAAATATTAAAAAATAAAATAAAAACAAAATTAAAGTACATTTTTGTTGTTGTTTGGGTACATTTTTGTTGTTGTTTGGGATGGGGGCCAAAAAAACCATTGATAAGATTAAAAACAAAAAGGTTTTATTGGGGACCGATAGGGCACTGATCCCTTCTCATAACCGATTGGTCGTTCGGGTTTACATACAACATAGAATTTTATTTCACATAGGCATTCAAGGTCTCAACCTTAAAATCTCTCAGAAAATACTCTGACCAAGGTGCTTCTTACTTTTGATTGTTTAAGGTTGGCACCTTCGACACCCAATGCAAAAAGACATTGGAAGAAGATACGTTGACTTCTAATAAATAAATGAAAACGTATATACAACCTTGATTGGATTGGCATGCTGATAATTACATAAAGAACTAGTGTTACTTACTTCTATGGGCAATTGTGTAAGGGTGAATGAACTAGTATTACTTACCTCTATAGGTAATTATGTAAGGGTGTAGTTTTTATGAGGTTGCAACCTTAAACAATCCAAATTAAGGCGCACCTCTAAATTTTATCATAATACGTAATCTTGATGTAAAAAATTCTTAGGATCATCTCAAAATCTATATTCATATCTAATTATAAAATTTTAAACTCCAAAAATGGTTTAAATAAAGTAGAATGGTAAAAATATGAAAATCTTAAAAATAGATTGTCTAGATAATGTGTTATAAGATGCATTATTTCTAAGACTCAAAATCTTTATTTTCTCATATTTATATATCTCAGATGTCGAGATGATCAAATGGAGGGTTTGTCAACATTAAAACAACCCTTTCCGATGGATTTTTGAGGCACATCTTTAATTCTACATTTTAATGTTGCAACCTTGTATGAACTTTTCCCGATATGTAAAGCTCTATCATCAAGCAGTCATGGTCATATCAAAGAATTCCCCTTTTCTTGAAAATAGGGGAAAAATAAGGCTTTTTACATGTAGTCTTTCAAGAGTTTTGGTGATGTTTTTGGGAATAAGTGGGTGACATAAAATTAACATCCCAACCAAGCTGGGATGCCCATCGCACTTACATGTATGTAGGTAAAAAAGGACTGGGGTATGGTTGCAGTAGCTTCAGTGAAGCAGGGCTCAAGTTTGAAATCTCAAAAGTTAAATTATGAGCTCTCAATTAAGATGAACTTAATGTTTTGTAATTTCCACATAGCGAGGGATTTATATCTATTCATGATTAATTAAGGTTCATATATTTCCAATTTTTGAGTTATTTCTCTAATAAATGGTAGCATAGCATCCAAAGTTCAAGCTTAAAAAACCCGAAGAAAAAAGCATGAGGCATCTCTCTCCTTATCTCACCCCTTTCCTCTCTTCAAAGGAAAATACATTGTCTCCTTCGTACTTAAATGAGGGAACATTATTGAAATATCTATAAAAGATGAATTATTCAACTCTATACCATTTACAATTATTGCAACTTAAGACTATCATTTTTGTATGCGTATTTTGAAATTAATTAAAAAATACAGGTTATTAAATTATTCATTTCCTATAAGTGAGTTGGTAATTTTTCTATAAAACACCCTATCTTTTCATGCTAAAGATCCCTGTGCCATTTCAGGAGTGACCTTCTCAAGTTCTTTCAAACTAACAAACTAAGTGATTTTAACAAAAAAGTATACAATGAAACCACTTACTTTTTGTACAAGGTAGTCACAATTAATCTTGACCATTAGATGTAAAATTGGACAGCT
Source organism: Amborella trichopoda (assembly GCF_000471905.2). The sequence continues at coordinate 515,813 of NW_006499591.1, read as the reverse complement.
ACATTTATTCCATTGACTAAGCTCAAAATTAAAAATAAATTTTCTTGAACTTTATGACACACCAAGGTTATCAAATTTGGTTATAAAAAATTTGACTAACCTCATTCATAAATAGTCTCATTTCAATATGGGTGTGGTTTGTATAGAGCCTAGGCTCTCAACAATCAAATTAAAGCCTACCTTCAAATAGTGTCGAGAAATGTGATTTTAATATTGGAAATCTTTGTGATAGCCTTAATATATAAATATTTATTTATTTGTAAAGTTTAAAGCTTAAAAAATAGTATAGATTGACAGATCTATGAAAACTTGAAAATCTTAAAAATTGACAGTCCAAAATTGTGTTACAAAATACACTATTTCCAAAACTTGAAATCCATTTTTTTCTCATGTCCATGCATCTTGATGTCAAGATGGTCAATTTGAAGATATTTGGGCATCAAAACAAACTCTTCTAGTGGCTTTTTTGGGGTAGGCTCAAATTTGATTGTTTAGAGCCTCAGCTCTATATAAACTTTTCCCTTTTAATATACCTTTGGTCTTTATTCTAAATTTTTAGTTATTTGCTTTCCTTTGTGAATCAAGCGTATGGTGGAGCTCTCATTGTGGTCTTTGTATGAGGAAGCACCTACTTGTCCGGAGGTTGGAAATATATAGTAGCCAATATAAAAATTGTCTTAAATTAATTAATTATTTCATTTTTTGTGTTTTAGTATTTCATTCGTCCTAGAATGCTTGGTTGACGCTCTATGGACACATACAATCTATCATAGATGACTATTAATAATTAAGTTATACAATGGAAAAAGTTTATACAGAACCGAGGTTCTAAACAATCAAATTAGAGCCTACCTTAAAATTTTCATTTAAAGATGTTGTTTTGATGCCCAAATATCCTCAAATTGATCATCTTGATATCAAGATGCACGGACATGAGAAAATAATGGACTGCAAGTGTTGGAAATAGTGCATCTTGTAATGCATTTTTGGACCGTCAATTTTTAAGATTTTCAAGTTTTCGTAGATCTGCTCGATCTACACTTTTTTGGAAGTTTTGAATTTTATAATTAAAGATGAAAGTATATTTTAAAGCTATCACAAAGATTTCCAACATTGAAGCTAAATTTCTCAATACTATTTGAAGGTGTGCTTTACTTTGATTATTTAAAGCCTCGGCTCTATACAAACTGCACCCTTAAACAATTAGAGGTATCTTTGTAGTAATTGCAATGGGGAGTTTGAATTTCTTATATGTCCCTTATGTATTGCCGTGGTGGGGAAGGTTCTCACACCTTAGCGGTTTTGGGGGCGAATGGAGGGATGACCCAATCAATGACATAGTCATGTACATAGGGGAAGGATCTCCTGAATCCTACGAGGAGGTTTTACTTTTTAAAGGAGGGTTTTGTATATAAAAAAAAAAAAAGGAGAAAAAAAAGGAAAAAAGAAGAAGAAAAATAAATAAAAAAGAAAAAGAGGGAGGTCTTTACTTTTAAAAGGAGGGTTTTGTAAACAAAAAACAAAAAACAAAAAAAAACAAAAAAAAACAAAAAAAAAAAGAGAAAAAAAGGAAAAAAGAAGAAGAAAAATAAATAAAAGAAAAAAAGAGGGAGGACAATGCAAACTTAGCAATCAACAGTTTAAATTCAAATTTCACTTGACTAAGCAACAAATTTTGATAGCAATAGTAAGATGTAAGATAAGAGATGATACAAATTACTAGGCAGGAAATTAAGAAAACCATAGGAGGCGTAAATGGTAGTATGATGAATTGTAGTCGGGAGAGCGATTGCATGAATAAAACAAGTGATATTTATCAAAATATTCATGCACTAATTCATCATTTATCTTTTTTGAAACTATTTCAACAAGGGTTGGGAATGGATGGGGTCGGATCCAAGTCAATTGGACTTAAGTCCCAAGTTTATAAATAAAAATTACATAACAGATTATTTTATGTATGTTATAATAGATAAATAGTACTATTTATATGTAATTTATAAGGTCGGGTTGACTCGACCCAGACCCAACCCAACCTGAAGCTGGACCCAAACCCGGACTTGATCAAGTCAAGGTCAGTGGATCCAGACCCAACCCAGACCTGGTCAGGTCAAGCACTGCTTATTTTTCATAACTCTCTCTCTCTCTCTCTCTCATCTATGCCTCTTTACTCTTTAACAACGAAAAAAATAGTAAAAAGGGAAGAGAGAGTATCCTTCTCAGATATGGAAAACCATATAAAGAGACCATTTACTTTTAATAGAAAGAGGTCAGCATCACTCATGTATGTCGGATTTCAAATTAGGTGGTTGTGAGTGTATCATTGACTAGATTCAAAGATCAAAAAACAAAATTTTCGAATTTGTGTGACACCCCAGGCTATCCAATTTGATATCTTATGGCTAGCAGCAATTACGACCTCCTTGGAACAAAGATAATTGGTCTCATAGTATACATTCCCATTAGATATTTTGGGTGTGGTTTTTATTAGGCTAAGGCCCTAAACAATCAAAGTAAGGCGCAACTTCAAATAGCATCGAAATACGTAATTTTTGTACCAAAAATCTTTATGACGGCATGAAAATTTATTTTTATTATAAAATTTAAAGTTTCAAAAATAGTGTAGATCAAGAAGATTTATGAAATCTTGAAAATCTTGAAATGACGGTGTAGCTAATGCATTACAAGATGCACTATTTCCAAGACTTGAAGTCCATTTTTCATGTCCATGTATCTCAAGGTAGAGATGATCGAGTTTTTGGCATTGAAACAACTTCGTCTAGTGAATTTTTGAGTTGTGCCTTAGTTTGGTTGTTTAAGGCCTCAAGCTAATATAAACGTTTTCCGTATAATAATATATTATATTAAAAATTATGTCATATAGAGTACGTATGTTATAATGCTTGAAATTATATAAAATAAATAGCACAACTAAAATATTCGGATTCGGGGTGGGTCAGGTCTGGTCAACCTAGACAGGGAACCTGACCTGGTGTCGGTTCCCTACTTCTGAACCCTGTCCTAGACATAGACCCAAGTCAATTCGACCCGTCAGGTTGGCAGCTCGATCCAACCCATTACCAATTCCAACTTCAGATCATGAGTTTTTCTATGAGTATATTTTGAAATTAAATCAAAAGATAAGGGTAACGTGTTAAATTATTGCGTGAGCACCCTAACGTAACCCTTTTCCAATAAAACAAAACATATAATGAAAATTATTACATTGATAACTATTCAAAACTAGGCGTGGAATTAACCGAAGTCTCCTATTTGCTATGGGAATTTCCTCAACTTCTCAAAACATACACACCCTCTCCCACATTGATTCCTCCACCTCTCTCTAGTTTTCTCACATTCAAACAAATCTTTGTAAGTTTCCAAGTACCAAGAACCTCTGCAAATTTTGATTACTCCAAAGCTCAAGCTAGACCCATAACTACTCCTGGGGTTCTCAGACATGTTCCCTAGTTCAACTTTCAACTTCAATCAACCAGAAAATCTATCTAATTTTACAATTAGATTTGAAACACGGCAAGTACATGAAAAAGGCAAAGGAATTGGAGCATCAGGTCCCCACAAATGCGAACTACGACCATGAGAAGGCAGAAATTCCAGAGACTAAGAAAGCTCAGAGGTACCCAATATCACCAACTGCTTTAGAGATTCTAAAATCATACAATACTTTGACAAGACGCCTTTGCAATAGCTCTGCCTCTGAAATTAATCAGGTTAACCAACTCAAGAACCGAACTCTAAGAGGGAGAAAGCTCTCCACAGAGGAAGTGATTAGGATAGCAGGGGAACAGTATCTCGACAAAGGCGAAAACGTCCCTCTTCAATTCAATCCCCAGCTCTCGAACATGAGCAATGAAGACATCGAGAACATAGAGCTAATCCACTTGCTCTTATCCTCAACTGAAAAGATCGAAAACAAGCAATTTGATAGAGCAAAGGGCCTTCTCATGGTTTGCGATTTCAAGTCTTCACCAGTTGGAAACCCAGTTCAGAGGCTAGTCCTCTATTTCGCTGAAGCTCTTTGGGAGATTTTAGAGAGAGAAACGGGGGTAAGATCTCAGAACCCAACTTCCACACAAGAGAATGGGGATGAAGAAAGAGTATTAATGGGTTTTCACCCTGCTATATTGGTATTTTACCAGGTCGTTCCTTTTGGGAAAATCCTTCAATTCACAGCAAGTCAAGCTATGCTTGATGCAATGGCCTCTTCAACAAGGATTCATTTTATTGATCTTGAGGTGAGAACAGGGATGCATTGGACCATGCTAATGCAGAGCCTTTCAGCAAGGCTTGATCACCCTGTTGAGCTTCTGAAAATAACCATGGTGGGGAACTCCAGAGAAAGGATGGAAAAAGCAGGTAACAGGCTTCTCGGTTTCTCAGAAACTCTAAAACTTCCCTTTGTATTCAATCTGGTTGTTGTCTCTGACATGGGAGAAGAGATAAGAGAGAGATTGCCAATGGAAGATGGAGAATCGGTCGCTGTTTATGCACCTCTGGTGCTAAGCAGCATGCTAGTTAAGCCCCACTATTTGGAGAATCTTGTCAAAGTCATCAGCAGCTTGTGTCCTGATATAATGGTGATCACAGAGGTGGAAGGGAAGCACAATTCTCCATCATTCGTGAAGAGATTCACTGAGGTTTTGTTCTATCATGCTGCTTATTTCGATTCTCTTGATGCCTTCTTCGACTCCGATGATGCGAATCGATTGGTGACAGAGAGACTGTACATGGGTACAAATATTCGAAGCATGGTGGGGAGAGATGGAGAAGAAAGAAGCATCAGGCATGTTGGGGTTGATGTGTGGAGGCTGTTTTTGACGAGGTTGCTGTTTGAAGAGGTTGAGCTTAGCCAAGATGCCTTGTATCAGGCAAGTCTTATAGTGAAGCAGCATGGCCACGCTGATTCTTGCACATTGGAGTTGAATGGAAAGCCTTTGACAGTTGGGTGGAAGGCCACACCATTGTACTCTGCTTCTGCTTGGAGGTGCCATAGGAAGGGTTCTTCTGTCCTCTCTCTCTCACTCTCTCGCACGCTCGGTAAATTAACCCGCAATGTTACCTACTGAACTTTAGGAAACCCACCCAATATAATTTTGGGACATGTGATTTTGCTATCAATTTGTAAACAGCAATGGGGCCAAAAAATTGACCATTTCAGGCTTCTTCATATGATGGGAAGATCTGTTCTTTACTTTTCCTTATTGTCATATGATACACACTATGGCCTTGTCCCTGTCTTATTTACCATTTGATGTATGATACTTATATACCATCTGATAAATCATTGTTTCCACCTAAAATGCCCTAGGTCAGTCACCATCTGATATACCACTAATATGGTATTTCTTTCCTTTGATATGGCATGAGTTAATGTATCCGAAGGAGCTTTTCTTGGCTTTAACATGTATATGATGGGAGAGTTGAATTTGCACCAGTGAGTCCTGTAGGTATGAATTGTGAAATGTGGATTAAAAGCCCGGGATGTGGCTGCTTTGGAGCTTATTTGAGTATTAAACCAAAATTATGCACTGGTGATGGAAAAAAAGAGGACTTTTAGTCATGAGAAAAGGATGAATTTATGGTGCCAGTCCTTCTCAGTCAAAGTTCATAGAGGGACATTATCATTGAATTCTGAACTAGGAACACTTACAGTTTTGTTTATTCTATTATATTTTTGTGCTGATCTTTTCTTTCTGTACTCTCATATTTACACTCTTTTCATTCTCTCAATGAAGTTCTACTTGATGTGTGAGAGGAAGAGAGAGAGAGAGAGAGAGAGTTGAGTTTTTTTTGTTTAATTGAGAGATATTGTAGTAAATATCATCATCATCACCATTAATAGAGCTTTTTTTTAACTATTTAGGATCGGTTATATGAAACTTGGTATGTCATTCTGCTCTATCAAGGGTCATATCCTCAGTGACGCCAAAGTCTCATATCCTTTTTTACTACTTCTGATCATGTCCTTTTAGGCATGCCCTTACCATTTTTTAACTTTTCCCTTGAACCAACTGACAAAACCTAACAGGTATTGTATTGAATCTACGTTATAAATGTTCAGCCTATCTAAGTCTATTTTCTCCCATCTCATCATTTATCAAAGTCAAGCCTAAGTTCTCATAAATGTATTCATATAGAAGTTTATCCCTTTTTGTTTTCCTACTCGTTCATCTCAATATCCTCATCCCAGCTACACCCATCTTATGAGTATGATATTTTTTGACTGCCCAACATTTCATCTCATAAAGTAAAGTTGGTCTAACAACTGTCCTGTAGAACTTTTCATGCAGTTTCAATCGTATAAAGCGATAACATAAAATTTTGTTTGTATATCTCCACTTCGTGCACCCAACTCTAATTTTATGTGCGATATCTTCCTCAATCTCTCCATTTTCCTAGATTATCGACACAAGATATCGAATGTGTGGTTTTTTTAGTATTTTTTGCAGTCAATCTTAATTACTTCCTCAATTCTACTCTATTATCACAAATCTTGCATTTCATATAAATATTGTAATACATATGTGGAGGAAAATTATATTTAAGTATTGTATACTATAAGACCGTATGCTTTAGGTATGAGATGGTACATTATTATCTAGTAATTAATGTGAAGTTTGAGAACTTAGGGAGGTGTTGCAAAGTTTGAAAAGAAAAAAATTAGGCATTGAGACTAGTCTGCAGCACAGCCCCAACCGCCCAATTCCACTTCAAGTGGTTAAGGTAATTGTGACCTCAATGTACCAAAGCGAGATAGCCTTAGTGTGCCTTTTCTTATACTTATTATATAAAGTAATATATAAATAAGGGAACATAGTGTACAGACCTCTAACTCTACATCTTATTTCACGGTAGACCCTCCGTCTATTTCTTTTCAAGTGGCATAAAAAAACCCTCGAACATTTCACCATACCCTTTCATCTCTTTGCTCCCACGTTTATTCAATTTTGGCCACAAAAACTAGCCCCAAAAAATTGTTTTATTCCATCTCGATCCAAAAGCCTTTTTTAAAATAGGGTTAAAAAGGCTTTTGGATTGAGATGAAATAAAACAATTTGTTGGGGCTAGTTTTTGTGGCCAAAAGTGAATAAATGTGGAAGAGAAAAGATGAGAGTGTACGATAAAATACTTGAGAGTTTTTTTATACCGCTTGAAAGAAAAATAGAATGAGGGTGTATCGTGAAATAAGATGTTGAATTAAGGGCCTGTACGAAATTTTCCCTATAAATAATGAGTTGTGTTTGAATGATCATGTGTACATGCATGCTAGTCCTTATCATTCACATTCAAATCCATCCTTACTATTTTAATTTTCATCTCTTCTATATTACTCTATAAAAAAAAAAAAATCTTTCATGACCGAGCCTACTGGCCAAAGTCTAGCCTGATTAGATCCAATAATAGGGTAGGCTAGGCTGCCCAAGGATCGTTAGGGCTGCAAGACCCAGGCTAACCCTAACATGAGGCTTAAACAAGATTAATGAAGTCATACTTGATAATTTCACCATTCAATAAATAAATGTTTCATTATGTCATTTTTTCTATTAAATTGGGTGCAAGTGAAGGTGACGCACAAAGATAAATATTAAATAAAATAAAATAAAAATAAAAATAAAAATTAAAAGGCTGAAAGATTATATTTTTTTTATATGTATGCGAAGGAGTCCACTTAAAGATCTTTTCACAAGATCAAAAAAAACTTTTTTTTTACTCAATTTGCCTTCCTTTCATATAAAGGTTTCCCATTTTAAATACAAACAAAGAGAACTCATGAAAGGAAAAAAAAAACATAATAACCCCATAAAATCCTATCTTTTCCCACATTTCCCTCTACTCCCTATCTCTCCCTCAATATCACGTTAAATAAAATGTAACATATCCTAAAAACTCAACCGCCACATCCCTTACCTAAGGTTATTAAAACCAAGTATATCTCAAACACCCAATTGCTAATCCTACAATATTTTAAACAACTCATGCGCCAAAAAAATAAAAAGGATTTTAATGCCCACCATCGTCTATCCCATATGAAAAAAAAGTTCTAACCTAAATATAAAATAAAAGCAATTTTTTAAATTTCCTCATTTTATTTGCATCATTGCTCAGAGAAGCTCGACCTTGAGTGTTAAAAGTCTAATTTGATTCAAAGAACATCCCCTCGTCATTGTGTAGGAATATTTTTGGAACTTTATCTTCATCTTGAACTTCTTCCACTTCTTAGTGAAGTGCACATCCATCTTCTTCTTCTTTTGGGGTATTCATATATAGTATCACGTTTCATTACATTAATAATAAGTAACCTTTAAAGTATCTTTTTTTCTTTCAATGATTTTTGGTTGGCATGAGACCTTTTTTGGGGTAAAAAAATGCTTATCAATGCTTTATTGGAACTTGATCTCTACTCATAAGGCAATTTAAAAAGCTTTAACTTAAGGTCTATAAGACCCCATCTCTAATGGTTGATTGAAGCCCATTTACATATTGAGCAACTTGTTGTTTTACAATCTCTTGGAGGTTGTTTCAAGCTACAAGTCTATAAAATTCCACCTATAACCATCTATTTTGTTTTCATTCCATCGAAGATTTTAGAGATCTTAGAAGAAAATTTTCTCATGATCCACATAAAGAAAATTTTCTTTCAATTTTTTTTCATCTTTTGTTAATAGTTTTTTTTTGCCTTTCCACTATGAAGTCCGGATTGTTGAATTGTTCCTACCAAGCCGCAGCATATTTGCGGAGCTTGGTTGCAATAAGTTTAACTTTACGCTCATTTGGCAATTCACTCCATTCAAAAAATTTCAACTGTACTCAACCAATCAATAAAGGCCTTTATATGGAGCTTAGAATGAAATTAACTTTAGTGTCGAGATCTCATGGACGTTCTATAGGATGATGATCTTGCCCACAAATTTGCTCGTGATGGTAGGGATTGGCACCCTAATATTGTAATATCTATATAGTTAGGAGCATTGTATTCTTGATGAAAGTTACTCTCCAATCGTTGCAAATGCTAATTTATTTCACAAATTTCGCTTCAAAATATTCCATGACTTTGGTTAGGCCTTCTTAGGTTTGTGGCATGCGATTAGGTATTGGTGCATTGTAATGGTTGGATCCTCTTCGCTGTGATACCAACTGGAGCAAGAAGAAAATATTAAATAAATAAACAAAGATTAGATGGGGGGATTGTCCACCCATAAATCTATGTTCAATCACTGGATCACCGATCTAGATCGGTTTGAATTGGTGATACGAAAATATTAAAAATGGAAATAAAAATTAAAGTATGGGTTTGTAGGGATGGATTTACCCATCATGAAGGTGGGGATGCAGTGGCTAAGAAAACATTAGATAAGCCTAATAAAATTTGAAAAGTAAAAAAACATGATAGGGAGGTCCGCGTACCGATACCTTCTTAGAACTAGTTTGGTTTGGGCCGATTCTCAATCCAAATTAGTAGTTACTGATCTGATGTATATTATTGGATTTTAAAACACTGAGTTTCATTTCATGTAGGCATTCAAGTTCTTAACTCTTAAATCTTCTCAATAATACTTTGCCCCGAGTTTCTTCTTACTTTGATTTATTTATTATTTATTATTTATTATTTATTTATTAAGGTTCGCAACTTACACAAAATGCACCCAATACGAAAAGACATTAGAAAAAGATATGCTGCATTAAAAAAAAAAGAGACTTTCAGCCGGGATTCGACACACTAATAATCATTTAAAGAACGACTATCATTTACCTCTATGGGCAATCATGTAAGCAAAAATACTTCCTAGTCCTATGGGAGTATACTATCCATTTACTCCCTCAGACAAAACACATACAAGAGGTATTTTTTAGATCTCAAACTTTGGGGATGTAATCTTCACAACCCATAGACTAATCTCAACTCAAAAAAAATCCAAATATACTCTCTATGCACTCGGAAAACCTAGTGCCTCAAGAGTGGGGTGAGACCATTCAATTTTTAAAAAGACTAGATCTAAGTGTCAAAAAAAAAATAAATTTAAGTTTTATTTTAAAATAATCATCTAATAATTCTTATATGGTTCCAAAAATTTAAAATTAAAAAAATTCTGTCTAAATAAGTGTTTTGGACCAGGGAGTAAATGCAAAATATACTCCTGCAGAAGCATAAGACATGTGCTCTTCATGTAAAGCTATAGAGTCAAAGCAGTAATACTCATATCAAAGAATTTCCCTTTTCTTGAAATATAGGAAAAACATGATTTTTTGCACGCAATAGTTCAAGAGTTTTAGACGTTTTGGGAGTACGTGGTGCAAAACATTGGCACCCCAACCAAGCTGGGATGCCCATCACTCTTTTAATGTACGAGGACAAAGGACACTTCAGATAAAATTGGTAAGCCCAATTGGGGCCTAATAGTTTGGGTAGTATTTAGATACAACTTGGTAAATACATTGTTACTGTTTGGGTATGTCTAGAAGAAATATAAGAAATGCATTACGAGTATTTTACTAATATTGTACCAGCACTTGTCTATAAAATATCATTTCTTTTTTTTTGTCACAAAATTCCACTGAAATACCATAATTAAAGTAATCATCACACTATTTCAAAAAGATTTGCTAATAATAACATCATCGTCATTCTAAGGAGAGAAATAAAAGTATTAATAATATAATAATATGACAGCTGATCATGAGGGCTACCCCCCAAATTGGGGGTAAAAGGACTTGCACACAGTGAGAGCCCTCTGAGAGAGTGCAGAGATGTTAGAGCCCCAGTGCATAGAGAGAATGCAGTGAGAGCTATAGAGAGAGAGTGCAGAGGTGTGAAAGCCCTTGAGAGATAAGGCAAGGTTGGGGATGTGATAATAGACCAGGTACGCATATCGAATAGACCGAGTATGCAAATAAAAGGTAAAGTTTAGAGAGACAAAGTAGAAATAGATATGCGTAGGAGAGATAGAGAATGGCTGGAGATATTAGATGTGTGCAGGAGAGAGGGAGAATGGCGACAAAAAGAATGTGTGTAGGAGAGAGGGAGAATCACAAAGATAGAGGAATTTTTTTGGCAAGAGACACGCATACGTAGATTACTCATTAAACGCGTAATGGATTTTACAGCCATCCTGTACGTAATAGATTTCACATATTTTGGAAAAATCTTGTGTAATTTATTTCTATTGTTTTACAGTTGAAGCATACCCAAACACGGTAAACCTCATATTTTCTTGTAATATGTTTCTCTGTAATAAATTTTCAAGTACCCAAACGGCCCCTTACTTTCTTATGTGATTTGTTCACTCTAATTTATTTCTTAATCATACCCAACTAATTGGAAAAAACTGTAATAAAAAAAAATAAGTTCTAATCTGTGGTTGTAGTAGCTTTGGTGAAGCTAGGCCCAAGTTTGAAATATTCATATTTAAATCAGGGAGAAGTTTATATAGAGCCAAGGTTCTAAATAATCAAATTTAAGTACCTCAAACATTTCACTAGAAGATGTTATTTTAATGCCCAAATATCGTCAAATTGATCATCTTGACATCAAGATGCATGGACATGAGAAAAAAATAGATTTTAAGTTTTGGAAATAGTGTATTTTGAAACGTAATTTTGGACCGTCAATTTTCAAGATTTTAAAGTTTTAATAAATCTATCGATCTACACTATTTTTGCACGCTTTAAATTTTATAAATAAATATGAAAATATATTTTAAGGCTATCACAAAGATTTCCAATAATGAAACCACAATTCTCGATACTATTTGAAGGTAGGCTCTAATTTAATTGTTTAGAGCCTATGCTCTATACAAACTGCACCCTTTAAATTATGAGCTCTCCATTAAGATATAAAATGTTTTGTAATTTGTACGGATTGATAATTTATGTCCTAATTTATAATTAATGAGGGTTTTTATGTTTTAAATTTTTGAGTTATTTATCTAATAAATTGTAACATAGCATCCAAAGTTCAAGTTCTACAATGTGACTAAAAAAAAGCACGAGGCGTCTCTCTCCTTTCTTCTCTTTTAGGGAAAATGCATTCTATCTTTGTAATAAAATGAGGAAAATTTATAAAAATACTAATACGAGATGAACTATTCAATTTTGGTTCTATTTGCAATTATTCGAATCCAAAATCATATATTTTTTTATATATATTTTAAAATCAAATAATAAAATATTAAAATATTCATCTCTTATAAGTAGTTTGATAATTTTCCTGTAAAATAATAACAAACCGCATATTTTTTCATGCCACAAATCCCCCTATCATTATATAAATGACCTTCGATCATTCTAAACCAACAAACTACCTTTTTTTTTTTTCTTTTTTTTTTGAACAAGTGTGATAATTTCATTAAGATAATGAAAGAGAATAAAACAACGAATTAACAAACTACCTAGTGATTGTCCATTATGATTTTAATTCCCCTGGTCCTAATTCTACATTTTGTTTTTTCCTTTTTATTTGTTTTTTTCATTGAGAATCAAGCATATGGTGGATATCTCATTGTATTCTTATTGTAAGGAAGTATCACTAGTTTGGACGTTGGAAGCATATCGGCCAATAGAAATTTTATGTCCAATTAATTGACTATTTCATTTTTATTTTTTAGTATTTTATTTGTCCTCGAATGCCTGGATGATGCTCCATGGAGATGTACAATGTATTGAAGATGAAGATTATTAAATTAATTGAATAATAGTTATAAGGTGCTGTTTGTATAAGGCTGGGCCTCTAAACAATCAAAGTAAAGCTCAAGTTCAAATAGTGTCGAAAGACATTGTATTATTATTGAAAATCTTTTTGATGACCAAAAAATTCATTTCTATCTTTAATTATAAAACTTAAAGCTTAAAAAATAGCATAGTTTGAGCAAATCTACGAACACTTAAAAATTTTTAAAATTGACAGTGTAAAAAATGTAAGATGCACTATTTCTAAGACTTTAAATCTATTTTTCTCATATCTGTATCTCTTGACGTCGATACGATCGATTTGAGAATTTTTGAGCATCGAAACAACTTTTTCTAATGAATTTTTTGGGTGCGTGATTGTTTAGGGCCTTCTGCTTAAATAACTTTTTCTCAGTAGTTTTATCATTACGGGTATCTTTGTAGTCATCACAACAAGTAGTTTGAATTTGGTGTACGGTAAATCACTAGCTAGGAAATCAAGGCAATTAAAGGAACTGCAAAATGGTATGGAATCCATCGATGAATTGAGATGAGGGAGATAGATTTGACGAATAAGAAAAGGAAATTTATTAAATGTTTACAAGAAAAGAATAATTTAATATGGAAAAAGTATCTATAAGGTTGATACCTAAAATTAAGGTGCATCTCAAAAATCAATAAGTACTTTGATGTTGAAAAACATCTAATTGAACATCTCGACACCAAGTTGTATGAATATGAAACAAAAAAAGATTTCAAATCCCCCAAATGGTACATCTTATAATACATTATCTAGACCGTTTATATTCCAGATTTTCACGCATTTATAGATGTGCTTGATTTGAATCATTTTTAGAGTTTAAAAATTATAATTACCGGTGAAAATGGATTTTCGGGCCATTCTAAAAATTTTCGACACCAAAATTACATCTTATGACAAAGTTTGGAAGTGTGTCTTACTTTGATTGTTTAAGGTTGCAACCTTATGCAAATATCATCCACTTAAAAATTTACCTTTGGAACTTTTTCAACTCAAGGCTAAGTATTGTTTTATAAGTATTTTGAAGTTAAATCAAAAGTTAGAGGAAGAGTGTTATAGGTTAGATATGGTGATATCCAAAATTACCCACATAAGGAAAACACATGTTATATGTTAGAGAAGAGAGTTTCCTATAGAGAGAAACATCGCTATGGTGCCGACTCTTGCAGATTGAGAGACTTATTTATTATAGAGAAGCGGTTCCCATGAAGATTTTGAGTGGTTTTCTTTTTTAATTAGAGAAAATCTTAAGTGCTACAAAGTTTTCTTCCTAGACAATGGTCTACATATGGAATAAAGATGAGATATAGGTAGTGGTGTCATTTGGGAGAGCAACAATAAAAAAGTTTGTTCGACTGAGTTTTATTGTTAGAGAGGTAACTCAATGTTCCAAAATATTTGATACAACTTTCATTGGTATAGCAGATTTCCATTTGTCGTGCCCATGGATGTAGGCCTTTTGAGGTGAACCATGTAAATCTTTGTATTCTTGTGGCCGGTGTTTCATGCTTTAATTCTCATACTGCTAAAAATCAACCCATCTAGTTTAGAGCTTCCGCGCGCAACATCATATTGTTAATCTGTTATGGGTAATTTGACAAATTTCAGATAAAACAAAGCATTTAACAAAAAATTCCTCTTATATACTCAAGGTTTTATTTTGCTTCTTTGTATATAATTTCAAGTAATGGGCAAGACTCAACCAAGCCCACTCAGACTCGGCTGAGTACTTTGGCTTCAGCCTATGAGCAAGGTGCGTTACTGGCAAGTTACGTGTACAAGTCACCAAGCGCAAACAAATACTAACAAACAAAAAAAAAAATGTAGAAAAATATAAAAGATAAGACAATACTTCTTTAGAAGAATTTTGTTAGCTTTTAAAAACATTTGGGAGCTTTCATAGTTTTCACTTTTGTTTAAATTTTTTTAACATATTCAAGGTGTAAATCCATTTTTCAATAATCCATCTTTTATAACATTTTTTCATCATATTTATTATCGTAATGATTCTAATAATTATTTTCATTTTTAGCAAAAATTTTGTACGGACCATATGAGGGGTGGGTGGTCTATTACCATTTGGTGTCTCATTTATCCAATATTACGGGCAACCCCCTCCACCCCCAAGGCATTTTTTTTCTTAAGTTGCTCCTGAAAACGATGGACAGGGGGCTATTTTTAAGGTAAATACTCTTTGTTGTCCGGTGTTTTAGATATGGGACGACTATCTAGAACCACAAAACCCTAATTTTTTTTTTCTTGTTTTTCAATTGCTGATGATACATTTTTCTTGATAAGAACCTGAAATCAAATTTTAATTTATTTGCATTAAATGACTCACAAATTAAAATTGTTTACACCGCTTTATCTTCAATTCGATGCAACCACACATATTCTCATTAGGGGTCCTCCATACGAGAATAATTTCTTCAATTCCTTGGGTAGCTTTGCATATGAATTATGCGAGTCTTACGTGTGCTCCGACTGATGTAGCAATCCGTGAAATAGCCCCATGTTGTTTTTATGGCCAAAAAACACGCTGTGAGGGTGCCGGTGGTGCTCGTAATATTGGGCAAATGAGACACCAGTAATAGACCCCGATATGGTATGTACATAATTTGATCTAATTTTTATTATTTTTAAAATAAATTTATTAAGCTTTTTTTTTTTCTTTTTTTTCATTTCTTTTTATGGTGTACTAACTCACGAATTACCTAGATTTGGGTGAGTTACTTGGCTTGGCCAAGTGCTGAGTACCTTGAATGAGTGGATTTTTTGTACACTATTTCAATATGACTTGATAAGGTAATATCTAAAAATTTATTGTCATGAAAAAAAGGATGCAGCATCTACAAGGCTTAGACTTTATGAAAAAAGAAAAAAAAACAAAACAAAAGTAATGCCTCATCTCAAAACCTCATCCAAAAAATACTATGGTTATGAGAAATCTCTACAATGGCTCTATGTCAACCATCCATTATGATATTTGTGGCTCAAAAAGATTACAAATCTTATAGAATTGTGAACAATTGAAAAGAGATGGTCTAGATAATGCGTCACAAGATAGAAGACTTTTTATGACTTGAAATCTTAATTTTCTTCACAAATATAATGTTCGAGATTATTAATTTAAAAATTTTGATGTGAGGTTGTACTCTTCCTTTTTTTCATAAGGCCAAGAGTTATTTTAACTTTTTCGTAAAATAAAATAAAATCTCATATGTATTGGAAAATAATTTATATTGACATTGGAGAATGACCTAGAGCCTTGATGGAAATACTGTCGAACCGTGGTGAGGTCTCTAACTCTATTAAAAATAACAATAATAATAATAATAATAATAGAAGGTGCGGCCCAAATCCCCCCGGATTCCTGCGCTCGGTAGGGGACCTCTCCTCGCTTCCTCACCCAAAGATTTTTAAGAATTAACCAAAGTGTCCAATTTGTTATGGATTAATGTGGAAATTAACTTTTCAAAACACGCTCTCTCTCTCTCTCTCTCACATTGATTCCTCCGTCTCTCTTTAATTTTCTCACATTCAATCAAATTTTGTAAGTTTCCAAGTACCAAGAACCTCTGTAACTTTTGATGACTCCAAAGCTCAAGCTAGCCCCATAACTATCAAGGGTTCTCAGACAATATTCCTTAGTTCCACTTACAACTCCTATCAACCAGAAAATCTCTGTAATTTCACCATGAAACCTGAAATACCTGAAGTAGAAGAAGAAGGCGAAGGAATAGGAGCATCAAGACCCCACAGAAATCCACAGTTTTCGAACTATGACAATGTGCAGGTAGAAATTCCTGAGAATAAGAAAGCACAGAGGTACCCAATATCACTAACTGCTTTAGAGATTCTAAAATCATACAGTAGTTTGACAAAACCCCTTTGCAATAGCACTGAAATTAAAGAGGTTACAAAACTCAAGAACCCAACTCTAAGAGGGAGAAGGCTCTCCACACAGGAAGTAATTAGGATAGCGGGGGAACAATACCTCTACAGTGGTAAAAACCTCTCTCTTCAATTCAATCCCCATCTATCGAACATCAACAATGAAGACATCAATAACATAGAGCTAATCCACTTGCTGTTATCCTCAGCTGAAAAGATCGAACACAAGCAATTTGATAGAGCAAAGAGCCTTCTCATGGTCTGCGATTTCGAGTCCTCACCAGTTGGAAACCCAGTTCAGAGACTAGTCCTCTATTTCACCGATGCCCTTTGGGAGATTTTAGAGAGAGAAACGGGGGTAAAATCTCAGAACCCGACTATCACACAAGAGAATGAAGATGAAGAGAGTATATCAATAGGTTTTCACCCTGCTGCAATGGTATTTTTCCAGGTAGTCCCTTTTGTGAAAGTCCTTCAATTCACAGCAATTCAAGCTATGCTTGATGCAATGGCCTCTTCAACAAGAATTCATTTGATTGACCTTAAGGTGAGAACAGGGATGCACTGGACCGTGCTAATGCAGAGCCTTGCAGCAAGGCTTGATCACCCTGTTGAGCTTCTAAAAATAACCATGGTGGGAAATTCCAGAACGCGGATGGAAGAAGCAGGTAACCGGCTTCTCGGGTTCGCACAAACTCTTAAACTTCCCTTCGTATTCAATCTGGTTGTTGTCTCTGACATGGGAAAAGAGATACGAGAGAAATTGCCAATGGAAGATGGAGAATGGGTTGCTGTTTATGCACCTATAGTGCTAAGCAGCATGCTAGTTAAGCCCCACTATTTGGAGAATCTTGTCAAAGTTATCAGCAGCTTGCGTCCCGATATAATGGTAATCACAGAGGTGGAAGGGAAGCACAATTCTCCATCATTCGTGAAGAGATTCACTGAGGTTTTGTTCTATAACGGTGCTTATTGCGATTCTCTGGATGCCTTCTTCGACTCCGATGATGTGAATCGATTGGTGATAGAGAGAGTGTGCATGGGTACAGGGATTCGAAGCATGGTGGGGAGAGAGGGAGGAGAAAGAAAAATCAGGCATGTTGGGGTTGATGTGTGGAAGCTATTTTTAAAGAGGTTGGGTTTTGAAGAGGTTGAGCTTAGCCAAGATGCCTTGTATCAGGCAAGTCTTATAGTGAAGAATCATAGGCATGCTGATTCTTGCACATTGGAAATGAATGGAAAGGCTTTGACAGTTGGGTGGAAGGGCACACCATTGCACTCTGTTTCTGCTTGGAGGTGCCTTTAGGAAGGGTCCTTGTGCTCTCTCTCGGCTCGCTCTCATGAGATTAGGCCTCATTGTTACTGAACTTAAGGAAACACACCTGATATTATTTCTGCAGAATGTTGTAAACTTGCTATCAATTTTAAAACAGCAACGGGGGCAAAAAATCGTTTCCAGCTTCATATGATTGGAAGATGTGTTTCTTACTTATTGTCATTCACTGTGACCAAACAGATTTTCATTTTACTCTGTAACAATTGCCATGTATGTCTCTGTGTTGCAATAATTCCAATGGCAACTTTGTTTTCTGTCCATTTAAGAAATTTACATTCCGAGAACATAGTTTGGGGTCTTGAAAATTTCATTAGTCTTGAATATTCACTGACATCTGATAAAAGCCTAGGATATATGGTTGCTATAGGGATTTAAATCAATAATAATAAAATACAATTACCCATTTCCAAAATCAGCTTTAATTTCCTTTTTTATATTCATAGTATACTTAAACTTTGTATCAGAATATGAGGAAGTACTGTCTATATGTAACCTTGAAAACCAGATTACACATCTTTGAACCAAGGCCTTGATATCTGGTCCATACGTTCGAGGTTGGCAAGAGCATCGACACTCTATTTCCTTCTGTCTGTGACATTCTATTACTATGTATTGCGCATCACCATGGCCACCATCTCCTAGCGGAGCTTATCTATGAATTTGGCACCTCTTGGTTACACGAACTAATCAATTTGTGTAATTGGGCGCGAGGCTAAGTGGTCAAGACGGAGGGGTATCACACAACAAGACGACTTGAGTTCCATTTCTGTCAATGTACTGCCAAGAAAAGAAAAATTATAACCACTAATGTACTATCAAGAATTTTTTGATTTAATGACAAAATTGTTCGCCCAAACACAAAGGAACAGTGGCACTCGTGGTCTCCAATGATACCTCCACCCTAAGCAACTTGTACTTTCTTTGAATAGTGGTACTCATGGTACCTCCACCCTAAGCAACCTGTATTTTGTTTGGAAGCACCAAGCTGCACAGCTGGCAAAGGGCGGGGCCAGCCCTAGCCCTAGCCCTAGCCCTAGCCCTATCCCTATCCCTATCCCGGCCTTAATGCCCATGGGGCCGGCGCTGGCCTAATGAAAGCTCGGCCGGGCCAAATAAATAGAAGCATGTGAGTGGGAGTGGAGATTTCTAAATTATCAGACTCTTGAGGTCTGTTTGATTTCCCTTCAAATTGCAATTTAGTCTCATTTGGAAAAGCCACACCCTCATTTTTGCTGATCATCCATTGGTTCTCCAAATATTCATCGTTTTTGTCACTAAAACTCCACAGAACATCAACAAAATCTAGACCATCTGTTTTGTTGCTGCAAATCACTCTGGATGGTGAAAATCAAGGTTAGGCATTCCGTGCTTCTCTAGTTCTCCTCTCTGTCTCCATAATCCCATTATCCTTGTCTTTTTCCACATTCTCTCTGTCGTCCTCCCATGCACTCTCTCTCAATCCCTCTAACCCTATCTCTTTCCCCCTCTCTCTCACTAGGTCACAACATTATCTCTCTTAGAAGAAAGAAGACGAACTAAAGGCTCTACTACAAGGTATTTTGATCTTCAACGAGAGAGGAGGAGGAGAAGAAGAAAAAGAATAACATAGTTTACAATTCATATATATATATATATATATATATATATGGAAGATACTAACAAACGGTACTAAATACACGGAATGACTATAATTGGTAGTGTGTATTCTAAT
>NW_006499591.1:461179-475902 GCF_000471905.2 Amborella trichopoda | reverse complement strand
ATAGTTTCTATAAGGTTGCAACCTTAAACAATGCAATTAAGGGGCACCTCCAAATTTTATCATAACATGTAATTTTGTTGTAAAAAATTATTAGTATTATCTTAGAATCTATTTTCATATCTAATTAGAAAATTTTAAACTCCAAAAATGGTTAAAATCAAGGAGATCTATAAACATATGAACATCTTAAAAATGGACGGTCTGGATAATATGTTGCAAGATGCACTATTTCTGAGACTCGAATTTTTTTTCTTTTTTTTATATTCATACATCTTGATGTCGAGATGATCAAATGGAGGATTTTTCATTATTAAAACAACCTTTTCGATAATTTTTGAGGTGCATCTGCAATTCTATATTTTAAGGTTGCAACCTTATATAAACTTTTCCCTATATATACATGGGCAGTGATTTTATGCAACGGTTGTATCGTAATATAATGCAACGACACATCTAGAAAACTATGTTTGTACTATTCTATGACTGAAAATCACTCTCTTGATCTCAATAATCAATCAAAAAAAGAAAAAGAAAAATCAATTTGAACCCTAGATATGATCAAAATGGATCCCCTCCAAAAACGAATCTAGACCATTCCTTTGGTGAATTTTAAGATCTTAACTTTTATAAACTCAAAATCATTTTGTTTTTTTTTAACATTGTTCATCTAATGATAATAAAGCCATCCAAAAAAATTGGAAATGAAACAATTCTTCTAAAGCCTAGATCTAAGCATCTCACAAAAATGAACGGCCTATGTTAATTGGGCTAAAAAAATACTTTCTAGTTTGTGTTTTCAAATTTTTCTTTTTTGTGATTGTTCATTAGAATGAAAGGAGTGCATATTTCAAATTTTGGATCAAACAAATGGCCATACCATAGTTTTTGAAGGTTGTCGAATCATAGTACTATACAACCATTGCATGAAATAATTGCTCATAAAACATAGTCAATTGGAAATAACAAAATCATTGAATTTCTAAACTACATAATAATTATAAACTTTGCCAAATTATAATTTTGGTTATCACTATATTTTGGATAAGATTCAATTGTTTATTTTCTAATTATTAACGATTAATTCAAGTTAAAATTTAAACATTAAAACAATGTAATTTCTTTTGGAACCCACTTTTATAAATAAAGCTTTTGATACCGAGAACATAGGTGGAATACACTAAGTTGCAACCAATTTGAACACTTAAGAGTGCTAGATAAAAGAATTGCAACGCTTTTAAGATAATGTTGATCCGAATAATAATCACCCCATCCAAATCTATTTTTACGGGGCACTAGGGCAATTACCTCTACTTATTGGAAACGGCTAGTTAGAGAATATGCCGGTTATGTCAATGAACAGGCTAATCCAGCCCCACATTTTTTTTTTTTCAATTTTTTCTAGTAATTTTTTATTGGTAAATTCTTTCGGTTGGATCATAGACCGGGTCGGTGACTCACCAACCCAAACAACCGATTCCCCGGATGGGCGTTTCACGTTGTTGATCCAGGTTTTTAAACAGCGGATAATTGAAAACACGGAATATATGCCCTTTCTAATAAAAAATAGTAATGATTTAAATTTAAATCAGTTTATTAATTATTATTCTTTCTTGATTATATAATTTCAATCACCTTTATTTATTTAATAGATTTTATAGAATTTGAGTTTTTAAAATTATAATTTATATTTTCTGAAATAAATATTAAAAAATAGCATGTGATCTATATATTGTCTTTATTATGAATAAAGTACTCAATGCAATATGTCCCATTTAAGAATTTGAATTGCTTGGTAGATATGAATCATAGTTTAAAAACGTGATTTTTTCTATAAAAATACCATATTATTGTAATATATTTTAAACTTCATTACTTTGAAAATCTCAAGGACAAGATCGCATCACTCTGATAAAATTGTTAGAATCGCTTTTTTTACGACTTCTCAAAAAAAGAAAAAAAAAAAAAAAAAAGGTCAAAAAAAACTTCGCCATTTTTGCTTCCAAATCCGTTTTTTTTTTTTGTTCAAAGTTCTATATCTTTACCCTTCTATTCTATATACAAAAAATTTCAGTAAATAAACACATAGTTGCCATGTCTCAGTTAGTGTTCAGTAAATAAACACATAGTTGACATGTTTCTTCCATGAAGACATGGTTTACATGTTGGCATGCTTCTTCCATGGTTTTATAGAAGGATTTGCATGGGGACCCTATCTCTCATGCGTATGTCTTATCCTCTTCATTACTCTCATTTCTCTCTCTATTCTTTCCCTTCTCTCTCCTCTCCCCTCCCCTCCCCTCCCCTCCCCAATTTTATCTCTTAAACCTTGTCTCCTCTCATCTGTATCTTCACTCACAATGGACCCAAAAAAGAACGTATCTCTTAACCTTCTCTCCTCTTATCTTTATCTTCTCTCACAATGGAACTAAAAAAGAACTACCGTCTCTCCTCTTATCTTTATCTTCTCTCACAATGGATCCAAAAAAGAACAGATAAAGAAAGTGGCAAGCTCCCCAAAACTCCAAAAATATCGGAAGAGCAAAAGGAGTTGGAGCAGCCAGAGCAAATGGAAAAAGAACCGTAGCAATAGAGGAGGACTCGAAGGAGAAAGCAGAAGAGGATCAGAAGAGCCAAAAGAGATAGAATTAGACCTTTCCAAGAGGAGTTGGAGCAGCCAAAGCAAATAGAGGACTCGAAGGAGGAGGAGGAGCCGAAAGAGAATGCAGAAGAGGAACCAAAGCAAATGGAGGAGATAGAGGAGGAGGAGCCAAAAGGGTAGACATAAGAGGAACCAGAACCATAGCAAATGGAGACGAAAAAGAGGAATCATTGATTCCAAAATGAGTCACGTTAATAGGTTTTTTGGCCAAGTTCGGGTATGGGGATGGGCGAGTGGAGGGGAGGAATCAGATTCTTCGTCGAAGTTTTAGGTTTGTTAAGACTCTTCTTCACCACCCCGCTTATTCGACTCCGACCCTAATGACTCCTATTAGTGCTTTCTGCTTCCGCTTATTTGACTCCGACCCTAATGACTCCTATTAGTGCTTTCTGCTTTTATGATTGTTAAAGACTCCTCTGTACCACCTCCAACCCTTCTGCTTCTATAATAGTTAAAGACTCCTCTGCACCACCTCCAACGCTGGACCACTTATCCCACTCCAACCCTGGACTCCAATTAGTGCTTGCTGCTGACCACTTATCCCACCTATCCGACTCCAACCCTGGACTCCTATTAGCGCTTTTTGTTTTGAATACAAATCGTATAGGTTGTATTAGTTAATAATTTCTGCTTTCTTGTTTACCGTTTTGGATTTGTTTTGGATTTAGGTGGGCTGTTTACTGTTTTGGATTTAGATGGGCATTTTGGATCCTTTAGGTTGATGTATGTCCAGTAAACATAGTTTCTCTCTCTCATTTCTCTCTCTCTTTCCAAGTATTTTACGCCATAATTGAGCAACAAACCAAATTAATGAGAGTAGATTCATTTAAAAGCTTTATGGGGTCTTATATAATGCATCAATACTCCACCCAAGTTCGTTTGCCTTGTTACAGGCATTAAAACATGCATTCAATTTGCAAATTCTACCTGTGTTTACAATATAAGGAAGAATGATCATTCTAATTTCCAATTTTCCATATATGTGCCATTTAGCTATTACTCTCAATATTGGGCAGACAAATTACTTTTGGTTTAATGGAACACCCTAGTCATCACCAAACATAACAGGACAGAAATAACATGAAAGTCATTAGGTCCAGTTTATAAGATAAATTTGGATACTAAATGAGCCAGGCCTTGGATATTTTGAAATCACAGACGATGTTAAGCTTTTGGGAACTTTTTGCTGTCCATTCTATTTGGGCCTCTGCCCCATTGTTGCGGGGCCATTTTCTGTACAAGTTAACATTTTCAAAAAACTAAGAAAAAAAGAACACTCAAACCCATGATTCAACAGAGCATGAGCATAGAGAAGAGCATGAGCATAGAGATCCAATATAGTTAAAACAAACAGCAGACCACAAGCCCATCCACTATCCCTCCCCCCCCCCCAATTTACTTTTGAGGACTCTTTTTAGTGGATGTATTCCGCACTATTGCATGTTCTTCGTTCTTTCTCTTTCGCTCAATGCAATAGGTAACACCCCGAGATTTCTTTGTTAGGGGCCTCCAAATCAGAAGGAGAAGTGGCCGATCTTTGAAGGCATGCATGGGAACAGTAAGCTACTTTGTCAACGATCACTGGCTTTTTGGAGAATGCTGCCATTGCAGCTGCACCGACAAGCAAAAGAGACGCAGATCTGAGAGAGAGAGAGTGGGGGGGTATATTCTCTATCTAATATTCTTGGCAAGTGAAACTGGATCACCAACTTCTCTATGCCCAGCTCTTTGGTCTCTTTAACACCGGTTTTGGTGTGGTTTTTGATGATTCACTAAACCATTTTTGTTTCATTCTGTGTATTGAACTTTTAGGTCACACCGCTTATCCCCAAAGCAATTAGATATTCCACTTTACAAATTCAAGTTGATTTTGTTCGATTTGTCCGTTGGTGAACCTAGATATGCCTTTGTGTATGGGTGAGAGAGAAAGGGAGAGGGGTTACCATGAGTGATGAGTAACAGATTTTCATTGGGGAATTTGTCTGCAAGAGACCGAATGACGCTTTTGAGTCTTCTGCACCACACTTTCTGTTTCTCCTCCCATTGCGGCAACTATTCAATTTTACACAAACACCAAAATTAACAACAGAACTGTAGCATCAACTGATTCAGTTTTAAACAAACACAACCAATTAACAACAAAAATGAAGCAGGAAATAGATGGAAAGTGAGAGAAAGAAAGAGAGGAGAGACCTTTGGGTACACACATTCAACAAAACGATCAACAATTCCCTGAGGTAACAAAGTTTCAAGCTCAGAAACATCAGCGAACCAATTCCCATCTTTAGGAATCACTTCTGGCTTTATGGACAACCCGCACAAGGCTTCACAAAGTCCATACTCTATTGAGACCTGCAAAAGAAAAGTAAAGCTAATGAAAACAGTGCCAGCATTGAAAGTTTCTGAAGGACTTGAACAAAAACCAAACAAAAAAATACTCTGCTCGATTACATTCTTGTTTCTCTATCACATAATTAATCTGCAGGAATTTCTTTTACAGGGTATACCTACATTTTGATACTGGTATGGCATGATAATTCATCACATAAGAAATTTCAAATTTCCAAGCTTTAGCTGAAAAAATGACAAAATTTTACAACGTTACCGAAACAAAAATGCACAGATAATCAGCAGAAAACTTTGGGAAAAGACAAAAGGACGAACATAACACATAGAAAGTAGTATCTCATCAAATGTAGTTAAGTACCAATTGAAAAAACACTATCACTTCATGGACACCTAAAGATCAAATTAAGCCGATCACGAAATATGCAGGACAAAATACGGGCAAGGTGTGTAAGTGTAATTTTCAACAACAATAACCAACTGTTTGTGTGTGTGTGCGTGTCCTGTATATGTATCCTTCAAGAGTTCAACTGCATTATATTCAACAAGATACAGGAGACAAGAATTGTGTCACTACCAAGTTCAAAGCACTACGCAAAGTCAGACAACTTTCCTAAATTGGCCCACCTGGCTTGAACTCACTTACTAGAGACACCACTGTTTATCTTTTTTGAAAAGTGACAGATAGAAAGAGGCTTTCAATATCCATTAACACCTCGTGATGTAGACAAATGGAGATAAAAATAGACAGAAGAAGGTGAAAGACAAACAAAGATGCCCTGGTTAACCCCAATTTTGGCCAATCTTACAATCCTTTCCTTAAAACTTATAAATGTGAAGAACCCGTTAACAAGACTCAACTCAACAGATTGTATTTCTCAGTGAGTCAAAAGTCAGCACATCCAACTCGGCCTCACCCAAGTTACTCAGACTGCCAAGATAAGAACCAAAACCACAGAACCGCTGACCATGGTTGGTTTCCAACGCGTTACTCACAATGCCAAGACAGGAACCAAAACCATGCGAACCATGGACTATGGCTGGTTCCCATTGGTTTTTAATGCTTAAGGACTTGGCCGAGTCTATCAGAACCTCGGCTGAATTTGTCAGACCCGATTTGGGCTCCAGACACGGATGGGTCTTGATCAGAGAGAGTCCCTTTCAATCCTGGTTTGAAGACATCGGATTTTGGAGACCCACGTTCTACCGAACTGAATTAAGAGCGCTTTCTCACGACAGTAGATAGTGTTGAAAAAGAAAAGGTTCTTTTTGTATCCCTTAGCATGTATATGTATATTAAGTGTTATCTCTAATTCTAAGTGATTTCCAATGACCAAAGTAGTAGGTGGGGTTGACAGGATTTGAAGCTGTGATACAAAATTTGGATGGGTTTTAAGTTCATTTCAAACCTAAAAATTTGAGAGAGAGAAAACCCAAAAAAAAATTTGAGGGCTTTTCTCGAATCATCATACATTTATCTTAGTAGGATCAAACACCACATTCTTACTGGTGAACTCAGCAAGGCGCTCCATGAACTCTGATGGATGAATCTCCAACGCCCCAAGCTTAGTCATGAACACATGAAGGCCCTCCTCGCTTGCACAGAGAGCAGCAATGACCACCGAAGCAGTTTGAATACACCTCAAAAATGGAGAAACCAGAACCCTATGGATCTGAAACCCTTCCTTTCTAAGTATTCCTCCACTCCATAAAGAATTGAAGGTTCCTGCAACGGTGAGAGGAGGATCCCAAGGCCTCTGAGCAGTTTGCTTCCACGAGCGCTTTAACGCATCCAGTCGATCCCCATGGCGCATCACTATGATGTTCTGGAGCGGATGGTGATGGCCTAGGGTGAGGGCTTTGTCTGAATATGGCGTGTTCTGAGGAGAGATAGGTGGATAGGGTTTGCTCTGAAGATGGTGCTTTCTGGGGGTGAGATTGGTGGATCTAGGGTTAGGGTTTGCTCTGAAGATGGTTTGTTCCGAGGTGAGATTGGTGGATCTAAGGTTAGTGTTCGGTCTGAAGATGGCGGATAGATGGGTGGATGTGGTGTTAGGGCCTTGGCATGATCTATGGTTCTGGGGTTTGCTCTTCGGAAAGCTCAAGTTTTGTGTCCGCGCCCACCTGCCCCTGTATTTAAGCAAATAATATACCACGTGACCCCAATTTTTCTGTTTATCAGACGGCCGAGATCGTTCATTTCACATGTTAAAATATAATTTCAATTTTTTATAGAACTTTTAGTGAAATAATATTTTGGGTGCGGTTTGTATAACACCAAAGTACTAAACATTCAAAGCTTTATAATATATTTTGGGAAAAATATCTCAATATACTCTATTTTCAACTTTCATTTCTCCCTTGATCTAATGTTGCAAAACTTATTTTAGTACATAAAAATTCACTCTATTATATATTCGAATCCCGTAAACATATTTTATTTGTTTTTTACTATTTTTTTTTTACTCAAATAAATTTAGTAAAAAGTATTGTTTCTAAACCCCTCTCTCTCTTGAGATGATTCCCTTTCTCTCTCCCCCTATCAACCTCCCAAACCCCATCCATCTCTCAATTTTTTTCAAAATCCCCTCCTTTCACCAACCTTGAACATGCCCTCTCCTATCAGGATCGGGCCTCCATGACGACTTTCTCTTCTCTCTCTCTTCTCCTTCACAACCGAAACTTCCTTTTCTCTCCCCAACCAAACCTCGAAAAGAAGCGGCTCAAAAATGAGCATGAAGACAGTTTCATGTGCTACTGGTTCTCCTCCTTCGAATCTCATTGAGAGCCTCTCATAGGTAGTGAACCTTACAATCTCTGAAGGGATCGATTCAGATAATAGGATAAGGCTCTTTGATCTCCCTATTCTTGAGGTGGATCTCTCTATGCTAAAGCTTATGCATCTCATTTCTTTCAAGTTTTTTCTCTATCAAAAATTTACTGTCTTAATTCTACGGATGAGCTGTACACATGGATGCTCTATCGCTCTGTAAACCCCTTTCTCTCTTGACATGATTCTCTTTAATTGTTGTGCTTTGGGATGAGAGAGACTGTGATTTAGAGAGATGGATTTGGGAAAATATAGGGGAGAGAGATTCCGGGAAGCATGGGGAAAGAGGGCTTCAGGGAATCGCATGAGAGGATGTAGGGAAGCATGGGGAGAGAGAAAAAGGATGGGAAAAAAGAAGATAGAGAGAAAGATCTCGAGAAGTAGAGAGAGAGGGGGGTTGGGGAGATTTACATGGAGAGAGACCGAAACACGTGAAGAGAGAGAGTTAGAAAAAAGATGTATTTTTTAATTTTGTTTGGGTGAAAAGTTGGAATAAAAATAGATAAAGTTATTTGAGAAGTTAGAAGATAGGTTTTGAAATTTTGGGTTTAAGAATAAACGAAAGTTGAAAATAGGGTCCAAAGATATATTTTTTCTATATTTTAATATTTAATTATAAAATTTAAAGCTTCAAAAATTTTATAGATCAAGCACATCTATGAAATCTTGAAAATCTTGAATATTGACGGTCCAAAAATACGTTACAAGATGCACTATTTCTAAAAATTGAAATCCATTTTTTTCTTATGTCCACGCATCTTTGATGTCGAATGACCAATTTGAGGATATTTAGGCATCAAAATAACCTCTTCTAGTGAAATTTTTGGGGTGGGCTCTAATTTGATTGTTTACAACCTCAGCTCTATATAAACTTTTTCCTAATAGTTTTAGTTAAGTTTTAGGCGCTCCCTCTTCTTATTGGGTAGCACCAAAAAGAAATATTTCCGACTCTGTCAGGAACCAACTGATGCTGCTCAAATGCCTGGTTTCGATGTTTGTTTGTTTTTTTTTTCTTTTCTTTTTTTTTGTTTTTTTGTTTTTTTTTTATCAATTACCTCACCAGTTTGTAGATTCAAATTGGTGATTCACCAAGCCAGACCAGTTTTCTATATAGGCAATTAACTTTTAGCCTTATCGGAAGCATAAGATCTTATAATGAGGGGCTACATAGTTTTTGGTAGTCTTAAAAACCAATGATTTGGATCTGAAATTGATAATCTTAACTAGGAATCATCTAAGACTAAACTAGTTACATTATGCTATCAATCTCGGCCTAGTTCTCCCTTAAAACTTATCATTTTATTTTATTTTTTTATTTTTTTTTAAAACTTATCTATTATTTTCTTAAGTCTTTCTAAATCCGCAACCCCTAAATCACTATTTTGAAATTTTTTTAATTTTTCATATTTACTATTTTCTAGATCGCCTATTTAAAATCAATTTGAATTGATCTGGATTGACAATCCAGTGATCTAACAAAGATATGTAGGGTGGACAATCCACATGGGTCACCGGTTCCTAAAAATTTAGCTTTTAGGAAACGTATTAGTTTGAAATTGATATTTTTTTAATTAAAATAGGATATCTGAGGCCAAAAGGATGCTTCATGTGTTTAGTGATTCTTTTGGGTACTTTAGCATTAGGAATCAAACTTGAAGAGTAGAGCTCCTAGTGTCCACTACTAATTATTCAAGCCTAAGCCTGATTTCCAATCCTGGTGAAAGCATAAGCCTAAGGAATTTATATGAGAAAAGGGTGAGTTCTTGTAGTCATTTTGATGGGCATTCTAGAGGGAGAAAACCCTATTTTGGGTGGAGTGACTCTTACACGTTTAATTCACATGAAAACATGTTTTATAAAATATTTTTTCATAAAAAAATTCTCTTATGTAGAGTGGAAAGATTTTTACATCAATTAGTTGCCAATTGACGTGAAAAGATGCACTAAGACCAATTGATATAAAAATATTCTTAAATTTGACTGTATGACATAATGTTTTCATGTAAAAAATATTTTCTAGAAAATATTTTCACGCGAACCAAACGTGCAGAGAGAAAACAACAACAATTTGGCACCAGCTCCCTGGTGTTTGCGGTCGACTATTTGTTTAGAGAGAGAAAACAAATAGATAAATGTCTGAGAGACAGAGACATCCACAAGTATTATGGTACCATTCATGTACATAATGCATGTAAACTGTATTCCAGTCCATCCAATCTAGATAGATAAACTTTTATTATAATTTCTTGCCTAATGTTGTTTCATTTTTGAAAACTATTTTCGTAGACTTCATTTTCAACTTTCATTTCTCCGTTGATCCAAGGTTGCAAAATCTATCTTATTATATCAAATTTTTCTCTATTATATCTCCTAACTCCTTAAACATATTCTATTCATTTTTTGCTGATTCTCTTTACCCAAACAAACTTTAAAAAGACATTATTTTTCTAAACACCTCTGACATGATCCCCATTCCCTCTCCCTCTCCCCCAATTACTTCCATTTTATTACCAAAAAGTCGCATACACCCATTAAAACACAACAAAAAAGGCCTCCTCACCTAACCAAAAAACATACACAAATGAACACCCTCTCTTTCTCTAACACGTCTCTCTATTCAACCCCATATTTCTTCTTGAGAACCCCCACAAACTCGAGTACCTTCTCAGGGTCCTGCATAACCTTTGAAACGCTATCGTTCTCCATGCAATGCTTAGCCCATGCTTCAATTTTGGGGTACTCAGCTGCAACACTGAACCCACCATGGACCTCATAGGCATGGAACCAGCAAACAAAAGGCACCACGGCAACATCCACGAAACCTAATTTCTCCCCTCCAAAGAAGGGCTTGTCACCCAATGCACCCTCCAAGATCTTCAGGTTTTCAATGAATTCTTTCGCCGCCAGGCCTGAGCGTCGCTCTTGCTTCTCTCTCTCTAAAAAAAATTCTCTCTAAAAACCCACGGCTAGCTCTCTCTCTCTCTCTAAAAATGATCTGTGCTGATTCGAACCTCCCAAACCCCTCTCTCACTATCGACTACCACCAGCACCTCCTCCAGCGCCACTGCCAGCCCTCCGCCACCACTAGCGCCCCCGCTGAGAGAAGGTGGGTAAGAAGAAGAAGAGAGGGGCTCTGAACATGACGAGTCTATAGAGTGAACTAAAATTTGGAATAAAAATAAATCAAGTTATTTGTGGGGTTAGAAGATAGGTTATGAAGTTTTTTGGGTTTAGGAAGGAATGAAAGTTGAAAATAGGGTCTAAAGAGATATTTTTTCCTTTATCTTTAGTTACGTGAATATTTTAAAAAAATCTAAATGGTTAACTATTTGATATTTTGTCCATGGAAAAATTTTATATAAGGTTGCAACCTTAAAATGTAGAAGTAGGATGCACCTCAAAAATACATCGGAAAAGGTTATTTAAATGTTGAAAAACCCTCTGATTGAGCATCTCGACATCGAGATGTATGATTAAGAAAGAAAAAAAGATTTTGAGTCCCAGAAATAATGCATCTTGCAACGCATTATCTAGACTGTCCATTTTCAAAATTTTCATATGTTTATAGATCTACTTGATTTTAACCATTTTTTAAGTTTAAAATTTTATAATTAGATATCAAAATAGATTTTCACATAATCCTAAGAATATTTTACATCAAAATTATACATTATGATCAAATTTGAAGGTACGCCTTAATTGGATTGTTTAAGGTTGCAACCTTATGGAAACCATACCCTTTATTCGTTGAATTGAAATTAACAAAAAAATAAATTCACATGGATACCCCCAACTGCTGTAATTAAACATTCCTTTTCAAAAAAACAAATGACATTCACACTCTTCTTTCTCAATTAGTTATTTTATTTTTTATGAATCCTCTTTCGGACTTTCAAAGTCTGAAGTTTACCCTTACAAGAGCAACTTTGGATCCCAAGACCTTGAGGGTTTTCTCGACACATAGCTCGGATCTTAAAGAAGTAAAGTTGCTCTAAAGATGAACTGCGGACCTTCAAGGTCCAAAATTTAACCTAATGAATACTAGTTTTCTCTTACAGATAAATGTTGTTTCAAAACTCAACTTCAAGCTTTCAACTTGGGACTTTCAAGATGTGAAATTTCACATCTTATATAATCATAGCTTGAGTGTGTCACAAAATTCAAGAAAATGTATTTAGAACTTTGAGCTTGGTCAATGGAATAAATGCGGCCACTCAATTTCACATCCAATTAACAAGATTAATTGTGACCATCTTTTACCAAAGATAAATGGTCACATTATATGATTTTCATGTTATTTATTATTATATAATATATGGGTGCGGTTTGTATAGAGCCAAGACTTTAAAAAATCAAATTGGTGCCCACCTTCAAATAGTGTCTAGAAATATGGTTTCAATACTGAAAAGTTTTGTGATAGCCTTAAATGGTATTTTCATCTTTAGTTATAAAATTTAAAGTAGTGTAGATCGAGCAGACCTATGAAAACTTGAAAATCTTAAAAATTGATGGTCTACAAATTAGTTACAAGATATTTCCAAAACTTGAAGTCTATTTTTTTCTCATGTCCATGTATCTTGATGTTGAGATGATCAATTTGATGATATTTGAGCATTAAAACAACCTCTTATAGTCAAAGTTTTGAGGTAGGCTCTAATTTGATTGTTTAGAACTTAGGCTCTATATAAATTCCTTTCATAATATAAAAATATATAAAGAGACTATTTCTTTTTAATACAATGAGGTCATTATCACTCTTGTCTATTTGATTTCAGATTGGGTGATTGTGCATGTGTCATTCACTGGGTTAAAAGGACATCCTCAAAAGGCCACAAGAGTAAAACAAAATCCTAAATAAAAAATTTGGAATTAATAACGACCAATTTGGGACAAACTACACATGAATAAGCATCAACATCATTGTCAACATTATCGACGGGAGTCCCAATAACGTTACAGAGGAAGTTACTTGAACCACCAAACTCGCATACCTTCAGAATCCTAGGAATACAAATGACTTAGAGTGAAGACGTTGTCAACCTTGTCAACAATACTGGTAGCAACATTGGTTCTTGACTGGTCGAATCAACATTGGTTCTTGACTTCAACAACTATGGATCTAAAATAAAAATAAAAATTTAAAAAAATTAAACAAATTAAAATAAATAAATAAAAACAAAACTCTAGAAATAAATTTTGATAACATGTTATCTAGACCCTCTATTTCAAGTATTCACGAGACTCAAAGAACTAATTTGCAGGCCATCACACTTCAAACTTGGGTGGAAACAGACTTCTTGGCAAAAGCCACAGTCTTGCAACAGCCCCAAGAAAATAGTTATCTTAAAAATTAAGCACACCTACAAAAATAACTTGGCCTTATTGTAATTTGGAGGTTCCTTTCTTTGTGTTTTATTTTTTTTTCTCATTTAGAAATGGCATAATTCCCATTTAAAAGGACTCCTTAAGGCGCTAATCTTAAAGGAATCGGGTTTGGACTCAAGTCTGATTCCTAAGCCCCCTACCCAAAAATAAAAAATAAAAAAAAGTAAAGCGCACCTCCAACACTATTAGAAGATGCAATTATGATACCATCAATCCCTATGATAGCCTCAAAATCTATTTCTAACTCTAATTATGAAAATTAAAGCATAGAAATATGTAGATCAGGCAAATTTATAAACATTTAAAAATCTTAAAAATAGATGGTCCAAATAATGTATTGTAAAATATACTATTTTTTAAGACTTAAAATCTATGTTTCTTTGTATGTATACACTTGTAATTTATCTCTTTATTTCATTACCAAACAAATAGAAAAATAACAAGAGCACCGTGCCAAAAGTGGCGGTTGATAACACAAGAATAAGGAGTAAGCTCAAGTACGAGAGAGAGAGTAATAACAAAAGAAAAAGAAAAAAAATAAAAAAAAGTAAGAAAGAGAATGCATCAGCACTAAAGTGAGAGAGATAGAGAGGGCATTGCCAGGCTTTCCCCTTTTGTTACCTACCTTAGAGCTATGTTTTATAGCAATAACATTAATACATGTTTGTAGAGTAACAACTATATGGGATTGTATATTATGAGGCCATTTATTTTTATTACAAGGAGTTACCAGCAATTAGATGCTAAATTAGATAGCTTGGGATTTGTTTGAAAAATATTTTTTGAACTGAGTCTATTCAATGACACTCTAATAACTAGATTTGAAATTTGATTTATAGACTTTTCCTCATGTTGTTATATAACTCAAGTACTAAAACAACATAAGCAAGTAAGAAGATTGGGTTGAGAATATGAAGGCCAATGTTTTTAGCTATCCCACTTTTCAACTTCAATCTTGTAATTGATTAATAATGAATCCATTATACCCAAACTTCCTCAATGTCTTTAACATGGTCAGTTTCCCCTTCTCACAATTCACCAATGACTAAGGTGAGTAGGTCATCTCATTCCAAAAACAATATTAAGCATCATCTCCCCCATGATTGACCTACTTGGTCCATAGTTTAGAGACAAAAAAATGGTCTTCTGCTTGTCATTTTACTTTATAAAAATAGTACATATTGTAACAAGTTATTTGAATTATATATTTTTAAAATTTATCTCAATTTGCACCTTTTTAAAATTTAAAAATTTATAATTAGGATTAAACCTAGACTTCCAAGCCATGATAGGGTTACCCACACAAAACTCATCTCCCTGCAACTAATGACCCAGATGGCCTCACAAATTCATTTGAAAAGCACTTCAATTTGCAAGAATAATAAAATAAAAACAGCACTTAGAGAACGACTTGATTTTGTCAGAATTTGAAGAAGTATTTTCCTTTGCGTTACAAAAAGCATATTTTTTATTATGGAGATGAAGAGAGTGTGTGTGCAAAAT
>NW_006499591.1:432306-447552 GCF_000471905.2 Amborella trichopoda | reverse complement strand
AGAAGAAAGCACTAATAGGAGTCATCAGGGTCGGAGTCGAATAAGCGGGGGAGTCATCAGGGTTGGACTCGGGTTGGAGTCGTCAGAGTCGAATAAGCGGGGGAGTCATCAGGGTCGGAGTCGAATAAGCGGGGGAGTCATCAGGGTCGGAGTCGAATAAGCGGGGGAGTCATCAGGGTCGGAGTCGAATAAGCGGGGGAGTCATCAGGGTCGGAGTCGGAATCTGATTCCTCCCCTCCACTCGCGCATCCCCTAGCATCCTCCCATGACTGAACTTGGCCAGCCCATCCCCTAGCGTCCTCCCATGCCTGAACTTGGCCAAAGAAAGAACCGAATAACGTGACTTTCGTCTGGTTTTGCCTCTTTTTCGTCTTCCCTCTCTTATAGCTCCTCCTTCGTCTCCTCCTCTATTTGCTCTGGTTCCTCTTCTGCCTGCGCCTCCGACTCTACCTCTGCCTCCTCCTCCATTTGCGTTGGTTCCTCTTCTGCCTTCTCTTTCGGCTCCTCCTCCTTCGAGTCCTCCCCTCTTTGCTCTTTTCCTCCTCCATTCTCCGGCTGCTCCTCCTCCTCCTTCGAATCCTCCCCTATTTGCTCCGGTTCTTCATTCTCCAGCTGCTCTCCTTCCCTATTTGCTCTGGTTCTTCATTCTCTGGCTGCTCTCCTTCCCTATTTGCTCCGGTTCTTCCTCCATTCTCCGGCTGCTCTCCTTCCCAATTTGCTCCGGTTCTTCCTCCATCCTCCGGCTGCTCCAACTCCTCTGGCTGGTCTGATTCTATCTCTTCTTCCTATATTTTCGGAGTTTTGGGGAGCTTGCCACTTCTTTCTCCCTTTTTTTTTGGGTCCATTGTGGGAGAAGATAAAGATAAGAGGAGAGAAGGTTAAGAGATAAAAGTGGGGAGGGGAGGGGAGGGGAGGGGAGGGGAGAGAGAAGGGAAAGAATAGTGAGAGAAATGAGAGTAATGAAGAGGAAAAGACATACGCATGAGAGATAGGGTCCCCATGCAAATCCTTCTATGAAACCATGGAAGAAGCATGCCAACATGTAAACCATGTCTTCATGGGAGAAACATGGTAAACCATGTGTTCATGGAAGAAACATGGCAACTATGTGTTTATTTACTAAAGACAATATATGGATCACATGTTATTTTTTTATATTATTTCAGAAAATGTAAATTATAGTCTTAAAACTCAAATTCTATAAAATCTGTTAAATATATAAAGGTGATTGAAATTATATAATCAAGAAAGAATAATAATTAATAAACTGATTTAAATTTAAATTATTACTATTTTTTATTATAGAGGGCATATATTCCACGTTTTCAATTATCCACTGTTTAAAAACCTGGATCAGCAAGGTGAAACGCCCATCCAGGAAATCGGTTGTTTGGGTGGGTGAGTCTCCGACCGGGTCTATGATCCGACTGAGAGAATCTACCAGTAAAAAATTACTAGAAAAAATTAAAAAAAAAAAATGTGGGGCTGGATTGACCGGTTCACTGACATAACCATCATGTTCTCTCAAAGAACTAGCCGATTTCTGATACATAGAGGTAATTGACCTAGTGCCCCCTAAAAATAGATTTAGATGCGGCGATTCTAAGTTGGATCAACATTGTCTTAAAAGCATTGCTATTCTTTTATCTAGCACTTTGAAGTGTTCAAATTGGTTGCAACTTAGTGTATCAAAAGCTTTATTTATGAAAGTGTGTTCCAAAAGAAATTACATTGATATTATGTTCAAATTTTAACTTGAATTAATCGTTAATAATTAGAAAATATTTGTTCTTTAATAATTAACTCTTTTCCAAAATATAGTGATTAGCAAAATTATAATTTGACAAAGTTTATAATTATTATGTAGTTTAGAAATTCAATGATTTTGTTATTTCCAATTGACTACGTTTTATGAGCAATGATTTCATGCAACGGTTGTATAGTAATATGATGCAACAACCTTCAAAAACTATGGTATGGCCATTTGTTTGATCCAAAATTTGAAATATGCACTCTTTTCATTCTAATGAACAACCACAAAAAAGAAAATTTTGAAAACACAAACTAGAAAGTATTTTTTAGCCCAATTAACATAGGCCGTTCATTTTTGTGAGATGCTTGGATCTAGGCCTTAAAAGGAGTTTTCATTTCCAATTTTTTTGGATGGCTTTATTATCATTAGATGAACAATGTTAAAAAAGAATAAAATTATTTTGATTTTATAAAAGCTAATATCTTGAAATTCACCAAATGAATGGTGTAGATTCATTTTTGGAGGAATCCATTTTGACCATATCTAGGATTCAAATTGAACTTTTTTTATTTTTGGATTGATTATTGAGATGAAGAGAGCGTGTGTGCAAAATTTTGGATCCTACAAATACCACAAATATGATTTTCTAGATGTGTCATTGCATCATACTTTGATACAACCGTTACATGAAATCACTGCCCAAGTTTTATATATGAAGTAAAAAATTCAAAATCACACAGAAATTATAAATTTTACTCATAAAATGAGAATTTATTCCTTTTGAAATTTTGATGATTAATTTTTATTCAAAAGGCAAGACACATTTAAATTTATGTTTTCTAGTCAATTTCGTCTTGTGTAAAAGTAGTTAATTGACGGTAGTGATCTCATGTAACGGTTGTATTATAGTATAATGCAACCACACTTCTAGAAATCTATGTTTGTGGTATTTGTATGACTTAAAATTTTGTACACATTCTCTTCATCTCAATAATCAATCCTAAAAAAAAAATGTTGTATTTGAACCTTAGATACGGTCAAAATGAGTCCCCTCCAACAATGAATCTAGACCATTCATTTGGTGAATTTCAAGATCTTAGCCTTTACAAACTCAAAATCATTTTTTTCTTTTTTAATATTGTTCATCTAATGATAAATAAGCCATCTAAAAAAATTTTAAAAGAAAAAATTCATCTAAGGCCTAGATCTAACCATCTTATCAAAATGGACGGCCTATGTTAATTGAGCTAAAAGAATACTTTTTAGGTTCCATTTTCGAAATTTTCTTTTTTATGATCCTTCATTAGAATGAAAAGAGTGTATATTTGAAAAATTGGATCAAATGAATGGCCTTAACATAGTTTTTAAAGATTGTTGCATTATATCACTATGCAACCTTTGCATGAAATCACTACCCATTGAGGGATGAATTGAGATGGGGGAGATAGATTTGAAGAACAAAAAAAGGAAAATTATTAAATATCTACAAGAAATGAATAATTTAACAAGGAAAAATTTTATATTAGGTTGATATGTAGAATTAAGGTGCGTCTCAAAAATGAATAAGAGAAAGTTATTTCAATGTTGAAAACCATCTGTAAAATTTTATTTTCAATTCTTAAAAATGGTGTATCTTTCAACACATTATCTAGACTGTCCATATTCAAGATTTTGACACATTTGTAGATTTCCTTGATTTGAAACATTTTTAGAGTTTAAAAATTATAATCAGATGAAAACATATTATAGGGCCATTCAAAAAAATTTTGACACCAAAATTACATCAGAGTTTGGAACTACTCCTTACATTGATTTTTTATGGTTGCAACCTTATGCAAATTATTACGCTTTTAAAATTTTACCGTTAGAATTATTTCAATGAAATCAAATCAAAAGTTATAGGTAAAGCGTTATATTGGAAATTTTTTATGGGTATTTTGATAAATTTCAGATAAAACAAAGCGTATAACAAAAAAAATTCCTCTCATATAATGCAGCCATTAATTTGCTTCTTTGTATATAATTTCAAGCAATGGCCGAGGACTAAGTCAACTCCACCCAGATTCGCCTGAGTAACTCAGCCTCGGTTCATGGGCGAGGTGCGTTTCTGATGAGTTAGGTGTACAACTCGCCAAGGCCAAACAAATACTAAAAAAACATGGAAAATTATAAAAAATATATAAAAAAAAGAAAACACTAGCATAATGGTTAGAAAACGCTTTGGCCATGATAAATCTCTCTATTTCAACATTCCCTTATGAAACTTGTTGCTAAAAAAAAGGGTACAAATCTTGCAAAATTGTGTAACACTTTAAAATAGATGGTCTAGATAATGCGTCACAATATAAATAATTTTTAAGGCTTAAAATATTAATTTTCTTCCCAACTATGGAGATTCTTGATTTAAAAGTTTTCTTACTGGATGTACAATTTTCAGTGAATTTTGAGGTGAGGGTTTACTTCTTCTCTTTTTAAATAGAGACTGGGAGTTATTTTAACTTTTTCCTCAAAGAAAAAAGAAAATTTCATACTTTTATTGGAACAGAATCAATATTGACATCGATCAGTTCCCTGCCGCTGTGGAATAAACCGAAGTGTCCTATTTGATATGGATTAATATGGATATTAACTCTTCTCTCACACATTGATTCCTCCACCTCCCTAGTTTTCTCACATTCAACCAACTCACTCTTAGTTTCCAAGTACCAAAACCTCTGAAATTTTTGATGACTCCAAAGCTTCTCAAATTCTACCAAATCTTTCTTAGTTTCCAAGTACCAATACGTCTGAAACTTTTGATGACTCCAAAGCTCAAGACAGCCTCATAAACACTTCTGGGGTTCTCAGACGTGTTCCCAGTTCCACTTTCAGCTTTCAACTATCAATCAATCAGAAACTCTCTCTATTTTCACCATGAGACTTGAAACACCTGAAATAAATGAAGGCGGCAATGGAATAGGAGCATCAAGCCCCCCCAGAAATCCACTGTTTTCGAACTATGACAATGTGCAAGCAGAAATTCCAGAGAATGAGAAAGAAGAGAGGTACCCAATATCCCTAACTGCTTTAGAGATTCTAAAATCATACAGTAGTTTGACGAAACGGCTTTGCAATAGCTCTGAAATTAAGGAGGTTACCCAGCTCGAGAACCCAACTCTAAGAGGAAGGAAGCTCTCCACAGAGGAAGTGATTAGGATAGCGGGGGAACAGTACCTCTACAATGGTGAAAACCTCTCTCTTCAATTCAATCCCCAGCTCTCGAACATCAACAATGAAGACATGAAGAACATAGAGCTAATCCACTTGCTCTTATCGTCAGCTGAAAAGATCGAAAACAAGCATTTTGACAGAGCAAAGAGCCTTCTCATGGTCTGCGATTTCAAGTCCTCACCAATTGGAAGCCCAATTCAGAGACTAGTCCTTTATTTCGCCAATGCCCTTTGGGAGATTTTAGAGAGAAAAACAGGGGCAAAATCTCAGAACCCGACTACCACACAAGAGACAGAGGATGACGAGAGAATATTAATGGGTTTTCACCCTGCTACAATGGCATTTTGCAAGGTCGTCCCTTTTATGAAAGTCCTTCAATTCACCGCAATTCAAGCTATTCTTGATGCAATGGGCTCTTCAACAAGAATTCATTTGATTGACCTTGAAGTGAGAACAGGGATGCAGTGGACCGTGCTAATGCAGAGCCTTTCAGGAAGGCTTGATCACCCCGTTGAGCTTCTAAAAATAACCATGGTGGGAAATTCCAGAGCATGGATGGAAGAAGCAGGTAACCAGCTCCTCAGTTTTGCACAAACTCTAAAACTTCCCTTTGTATTCAATCTGGTTGTTGTCTCTGACATGGGAGAAGAGATGCGAGAGAAATTGCCAATGGAAGATGGAGAATGGGTGGCTGTTTATGCACCTTTGGTGTTGAGGAGCATGCTGGTTAAGCCCCACTGTTTGGAGAATCTGGTCGAAGTTGTAAGAAGCTTGCCATCCAATATAATGGTTATAACTGAAGTGGAAGGGAAACATAATTCGCCATCATTCGTGAAGAGATTCATTGAGGTTTTGTTCTACTACAGTGCTTATTTTGATTCTCTTGATGCTTTTTTCGACTCCAATGATGTGAATCGATTGGTGATAGAGAGAGCGTGCATGGGTAAGTGGATTCAAAGCATGGTGGGGAGAGAGGGAGAAGAAAGAAAAATCAGGCATGTTGGGGTCGATGTGTGGAGGCAATTTTTGAAGGGGTTGCGTTTTGAAGAGGTCGAGCTTAGCCAAGATGCCTTGTATCAGGCAAGTCTAATCGTGAAGAATCATAGGAATGCTGATTCTTGCACTTTGGAGATGAATGGGAAGGCTTTGACAGTTGGGTGGAAGGGCACACCATTGCACTCTGTTTCTGCTTGGATGTGCCTTTAGGAAGGGTATGTTGTATTGTGCATGTGTTCTCTCTCTCTCTCTCTTTCTCTTTCTCTCTCTCTCTCGAGAAATTAAACCTCACTGTTACCTACTGAAAGCCATCCCATATAATTCTGGAGTTCCCGAATGAAATTCAGGAAAACCTCACTGTTACCTACTGAACTTCAAAGGAGTTCCCAAAGAATTTTTCTTTAATAATAATAATCAAGATCTCTTATTTCCAAAAAAATGCTCAAATCCTCAAGGATGTTACTTGGATATGCCCTCCGTTGAAGCTCAATTTTG
Source organism: Amborella trichopoda (assembly GCF_000471905.2). Next base: position 441,098 of record NW_006499591.1, on the reverse strand, counting down.
ATGGTAATGTAAGGAGTGAATATCATATTGTAGGTTTCGGGGCTTGTTGAGAGAGTTGTATACTCACAATGGCACATACATAAATAAGCCCGAATTATGGGCACTCAAGAAAGGGGTCTGCAAACTTCCCGCTCAGCATATTCAACCGGTAGTGGGAAGGATATTCAGTTAATGTGATTGGATGGTGTAAATAGCCTAATTCTATTCCCTTGTATTGGGCATCGTCAATGGACGAATTCCTCTTATACTTGTTTGGAATTCGTTCATGTCAACAGGGAGATAAATAGTGTGGTGGATGCCTTAGCTCCGGCAGCTACCTCGATGGATCCAGATCTATACTTGTCTACTGTACATTCCTTTGTTTCTTCTTATTTTATTTTTCATCTCTTTATTCTCTATTTTCTTTCTTCTTTTTATCTTCTTATTTTCTTTGTCTTTCCTCATATTTCTCCTTCTCTTCTTTCTGTATTCTCATTCTGTATTTATACTGTTTTCATTCACTCAATGAATTTTTACTTAACGTTCAAGAAAGAGAGAGAGACTAGATTATGTATGATAGAGTGAGATTAAGTTTTATGTGTCATCGATAGATATTGTATTACATATCATCATCATCAAGGTTAAAGCCTTTTCCCATCTGTTTAAGGTCGGCTACACGAATCTTGGTCTACCATTCTGCTCTATCAAGAGTCATATTCTCATTGAGGTCGTAAGTCCCCGTATCTTTTTTCATTACTTCCAATCATGTCTTTTTGGGATACCCTTGCCTTTTTGAGCCTTCGACTAACCAACTGCACCTCCTAACAGATACTACACTAAGTTTGTATTATACATGGCCAGCCCACCTAATTCTATTTTTTCTCATTTGGTCACCTATTGAAGTTACACCTAAGTTCTCTCAAATGTATTCATGTCGAATTTTATCCTTTCTTATATTCCTACTCATCTATCTCAACATCATCATACTAGCTACATGTATTATGAGTATGTTATTTTTCGACTACCCACCGTTCCATCTCAAAAAATAAAGTTGGTCTCACAGATGTCTTATAGAACTTCTCCTTCAGTTCAATTAGTATATAGCAACAATATAAAACTTCGGTTACACATCTCCACTTTGCCCACCCAGCTCTAATTCTACATGCGACATCTTTCTCAATCTCTCCATTTTCATGGATTATCGACTCAAGATATCGAAGCTGTGCTTTTTTTAGTATTTTTGATAGTCAATCTTAACTACTTCCTCGACTGTATTCCTATTATTACTAAACTTGCATTCCATATAGATCTTGTAACACATATATAGAGGAAAATTATATTTAAGTATTATGTAATATAAGATTTTATTACCTTAGGTACAAGATGATTATATTATTATCTAGTCACTAATGTGAATTCTGACAACTTAGGGAGGTGTTACTAAGTTTAAATTTTATTCTTTTGGGCATTGAACCCAATCAGTGGCACAATCTCAACCGCCCAATTTCACTTCCAATGGCTAAGGTGATTGTGCCCTCATTGTGCCAAAAGTAAATAGTTTTAGTTTGTCTTTTCTTATGCTTATTATGTGAAGTAATATATAAATAATGAGTTTTGCTTGAATGGTCAAGTGTGCATGCATGCTAGTCCTACTATTCACATTCAAATACATCTTCACTATTTTAATTTTCATCTCCTCTATATTAGATCCAATAATAGGATAGGCTAGGCCGCCCATGATCGTTAGGGCCGCATGACCTTGGCTAACCCTAACTTGAGGCTTACGCAAGAGTAATGAATGCTTCACTATGCCATGTTTTCTATTAAATTGGGCTCAAGTAGAGATGATGCATGGAGAATATATGAAATAAAAATAAAAATAAGAGGATGAGATAGGCAGGGGCGTCCACCCGAAAAAACCTCTTCACAAGATCAAAGATAACTCTTTCTTTACTCAATTCATCACCCTTTCAAAGAGGAAGTACTTCCCATTTTAAATACAAACAAAGAGAAAATAAAAAATAAAAAGCCCACAAAATCCTCTCTTTGCCTACAATTTTCTCTCCCCCATTTCTCCCTCAATCTCACGTTTAATAAAATGTAACACATCCTAGAAACCCAAGAATCAAATCCCTTATCTAAGGTTATTAGAACAAGTTTATCCCAATCACGCAATTGCTAATCCTACAATATCTTAAACAACTCACACCTAAAAAATAAATAAATAAATAAAAGGATTTTAACACCCAACATCATCTATCCCATATGAACAAAAAAACTAACCAAAAATATAAAAAGAAAGTAATTTTTTTTTAATTTCTTAATTTTATTGCATCATTCTCTCGAGATTAAAAGAAGCTTACTTCGAATTTTAAAAAGTCTAACTTGATTCAAAGTACATCCCCTTCATTACCATGTAGGAATATTTTTGGAACTTCTTGAACATCTTCCACTTCTTTAGCCAAGTGCACTTTTGTCCTTTTTATTGGGCATTCATATTTACGATATTTTGTCTCATTACACTAACCTTTGAAGTATCTATTTTTTTTTCATTGAATTTTGGTTGGCATAAAACCTCTTTATGAGTAAAAAAACGCTTATCAGTGCTCCATTGGAATTTGATATCTATTGATAAGTAATTTGAAAAGGTTCACTTTGTTGGGTTTGGTGATAGCTAAATCATTATACCCATATTTTTTTTTTAAAGATTAAAGTATTATGGGAAATAGACAATTGACTTTCTTGGGAAGCAAGAAAGTGATATCTTTATAAGAGAGTGAAGGAGGACATAATATCCATCCTTTGAGGGTTACCCTTTTGGGGGTTATGGGAATGGATCTCCAAGAGAGAGATATGGCCTTTGAGAGAGGCGCAGTATTCTCATGAGTTTTGGGTTAGTTAACTTCCACTTTTAGATAGATAAAATCTTTATGTTGCTCTCGATGTTATCTTTTTAGTAACAGTATTGCAGTGAGAAAGAGGATGTTGATCGGCGGTGTTGCTCGGTCGGCAGAGCAGGTTTAGAAAGGAAGATCGGTGATGGTCTTTTACCGATGTTTAAAGATAGGTGACCCAAAACTGTAATCTTCATTGTGATAGATGTGGATGTAGTCCTATGGAGTGAACCACGTAAATCGTGTGTTGTTGTGGTGTGCTTTCTATATTTGCTTTATTTCTCGCACTCGATTTATAATTGTATGCATCTACTTCACATTTGGCCAATTGAGTATACGATCTTTGATGGGATCCCGGTATTTGGGATTCTCGATTCCGCAAGCTGAGGGGTTCTCGAGATCCCTACACACTTAAGGTCCATGGCTGATGTGGAATGACTTCATCCCTAATGGTTTATTGAAGCCTATTTACATACCGAGCAACCATTTGCCCTTTAGTATCTTGGAAATTGTTTCGAGCCACAAGCCTATAAAATTCCACAATATAATCATCTATTTTCTTTTCATTCTGACGGAGATTTTGGAGATCTTAAAAGGAAATTTGCTCTTGACCAACGGGAAAAAAATTTTCTTTCAATTTTTTTTCATCTTTTATTAGTCAAAACTTTTTTCCTTTCCACTACAAAGTCACAATTATTAGATTGTTCCCACCAGGCCACAACATACCCACGAAGCTTGGTTGTAATAAGTTTAACCTATAATCCTACCAGGCCACAACATACCCACGGAGCTTGGTTGTAATAAGTTTAACCTTACACTGCTATAGCAAGTCACTCTATTAAAATAAATTTAACTGTACTCAACTGATCAATAAAGGCATCTATATGGAGCTTACCATGAAATTAAGGGAGATCAATTTTAAAGTCAAGATCTCGTGGACGCTCTATAGGATGAGGATCTTTCCCACAAATTTACTCTTATAGTAGGATCGGCACCCTGAGCTGGTCGTGGGATTATTGATGCAAAATCTATGTAATTAGAGGCACTTTCTCAATGAACATTACTTTCCAACCGTTACAACTGCTGATTTATTTCGCAAATTCTCTTCAAATATCTTCCATGAGTTTGGTCTTAAGTTTGTGGCATGCGATCATCTATATCAGGATTAAATTTTGGTAGCATTGTGATGGTTGGATCTTCTTCACTTTGACACCAACTAATGCAGGAAGAAAATATTAAATAAAAAGTTAAAAAATAAAAGGCTAAGAAATTATATTCTATCTAAGTCTCTAAGGGAGTCCACCCAAAAGAGTTCTTTATAAAATAAAAAAAAAACTATTTCCTCACTCAATTTACCATCCTTTCATAGAGGGAGTACTTCCCCTTTTAAAAACAAACAAAGAGAACTGACCAGAAAAATAAAAAAAACAAACCAAACAAAATAACCCTCCTCTCTCTCTCTCTCTCTCTCGTTAAATATAATGTAACATATCCTAAAAACCTAACCATCAAATCCCTTATCTAAGGTTTTTAAGAGCAAGTTTAATCCAAACACCCAATTGCTAATCCTATCATCGTCTATCCCTTAATTTCCTGATTTTATTCGCATCAGATGCCCAATGTTTTCATCCATTATGGGATAGAGTTTTCTAATTTTCATTTGTGTCCTCTTCTAGAGTTTAATTTGTCATTGACGTGGGATTAGCATTAGGGGTAGGCTAGGCCATGCTGGCCCAACCATAGCTTGGGACCCTAGAGGGCCGACCCAATTAGGGCTAAAGGAATGTACTATTGGGCTAGGCAGCCCAGCTCCTAGATGGAGCTTGATCCATAACTCAAAACCAGCCTAACGGCCCTCAGGTTCAATTTAGTAGGGTTGGGCCACCCATTTCCATCGCTCATATCACATCACGACTTTAACCCTTAGACCTTCTTCATCCTAGTTGCCTTTTTATTATTTAAAGCTTTCAATGCTAAAGCAATGGTGAGTACTTTTGTTTCATCAATGTACAATCGCCTGATCATTGATCTGAATCGGTCCAAATTGGTTATCTAAAATATATTAAAAACAAAAATAAAAAAAGATTAAAGTTCATCGGGGTGGATTTTCCTCACTAACGGGGATTGGGGGAGATGCGGCAGCTAAAAAGATATTTGATAAACTTAAAAAAATAAAAAAAATAAAAAAATGATCAATTACCTATATTTTTTTGAAACCAGTTTGGGTTCGGTCGATTCCCAATCCAAATTAGCACTTCCTGATTTGAACTATATTGTTGGCTTTTAAAACACTAAGTTTCACTTCATGTAGGTATTCAAGGTCTTATCTCTTAATCTTCTAAATAATACTCTGACCGAGTTTCTTCTTACTTTGATTGTTTAAAGTTGGCACCTTGTGCAAACTACGCCCATTACACCCATTACTAAAAGATAATAGAGGAAGATATGATGTTTTCTTAAAAAAAACTCCAGCCCGGATCGACCCACTAATAATCACATAAAGGACTACTATTGTTTTCCACTACTATTGTTTTCCTCTATGGGCAATGATATTAAGCCAAAAGACTTCCTACTCCTGCGAAAGTATATTATCCATTTACTCTCTCGGGCAAATCACATGCTAGGGATATTTGTTAGATCTCAATTTTTGGGGATGTAATCTCTACAACCTATAGACTAATCTCAATTCAAAAAAAATTCCCACACATACCTTCAATTTTTGGAAGTTGTTGGTTATGTAGTTGCAGATTATGCAGGATGCAGTGATACTAGAAGGTTTGCCACTGTATACAATTTCAATGCTGGTAGTGTGCAGTCAGCTGGATGTCGAAGTTGCAAGAAATTGTTGCCTTGTCATCAACTGAAGCTGAGTATGGGACATTTACTGAGGTAGCGAAGGAAATGATTTCGTTGAAGAGGTTACTTGACCAGTTTGGGTTGAAACAAGATAAATACATTGTGCATTGTGATAACCAGAGTGTTATTCATCTGACTAAGAATGCAGCTTATCACACTAAGATAAAGCATATAGAAGTCAGATACCATTTTATTCGGTTGGCCCTCGAGCGTAGAGATTTGCTGGTAGACAAGATTCCCACTGAGAAGAACCTTGCTGATATGTTGAAAACTGTTGTCTCAACTAAAAAGAATACGATGTGTAAAAGACTTTCATAGTTGGAAGAAATGTAACCTCGAGATGATGGAGATGGTGCATTGGTGGTTGGTTTAGAGGCTTAGTGATTTGTCTTCAAGTAAAATACTGTTACAGATATAAAAATAAATCGCACATGTAGGTGTTTTATTTGACTTTTCTCTCTTTCATTTTGTCCAATGGTTGTGATGTTGTAGGAACTTTAGAAAGTAAAGAGATTAAAAACCATTTTGTTTAGAGAGAGAAAGAGTAGGAACAAGATAGAGAAATTGGACTGCAATTGGGTTTTCTCTTGAGGGCTAATGTATGCTCTGTTTTAGAGAGAGAAAGTGAGAAAAAACTTGAGCCCATTGTGGGTTTGTTGTGTGCCTCTTTTAGTGAGAGAAAGTGTCAAAGATAACTCATTTGTTGGTGTTCTTGATGCTCTGGTTTTGGGCTTATTTTAGAGTGAAAAATGACTGTTGGAAATTGATGTTTTGAACTCATTTCTCACTCTGTTTAGAGTGAAAAATGACTGTTAGAAATGCTATGGTTTTGGGCTCTGTTTGGGCTTACCTTGTAATCTTCTCAATTCAGTAAGTAAAGTCTCACACCATTCTCTTATAGATGTAGGTCACAATTTGTGACCAAACCACGTTCAATTATTGTTCGCTATAAATGTATGTTGCTGGTTTTTTTTATTCTATATTCTTGCTTTGATATTGTGTAGTTTCCATTGATTGTTTATATTGATATGAATGCACAATAGCTGTGCATGTTATAAACACTTGCTGATTTTTTACCGATCAATCCCTAACAATTTGGCCCATTGTTTTTGTCTTTAGATCCACGTTCACAAAAATTTCAAATAGGAAAGAGTTTTTATCATAGAATGGCATTGATTACACTCATACATGTTGGAAGAGTCTGTTGGCTTGATCGGCGAAGGATTTTAATAACTGCGTTCCCTTGAATCTCTCATGCAATATGGCACCAAATCTTGGTAGTTTCAAGCTTAAATTCATATATAAGGATATTTTGAGCTCAAAATATCATAAAAACTCTTGAAGATATTTTTGAATTCAAATAAATTATCAAACCAACTCAGGAGAGAGAGGCGGTTTCCTAGAAAGACTTCATATTTCTTCATCCTTATTATCTTGGAGACATTTATTTAAACCTCGAAGAGAGAGGGTTGGAGGGACATTTAGACTGATCCTTTTTTTTTGAAGAGTGTTCAAAGCAACGGAACGGGCCAACTAGTCTGTCCTGGCGTGATATGATTAGTTCAACCGATTCTGACTAGATCGGCCGATTAGTGCTTCTATTTTTTTTGAAAAAAATGTAAATTTGATAAAAATCCCAAAAAACTTACAAAATCCCAAAAAAAATGTTTAAAATTTATATGTATTATTTTTTATATTGTCACATAAAAAAGAAAAAAAAAATATTATAAGCATAATCGGGTTTAAGAGAAAATGATTAAGCGCTTGAAGGATTACTTTTCAGTGATCAATATATAATAAATAGACATTATGTAATATATATGATTATGTATTATATAATATAAATTATATTAATAAAATAAATATAAATATATAATATATCATATAATAATAAAATTATATATAATTGTTCGTCTCTTAGTGACAATTTTGATAAATTTCCATCTCTCTCTCTCTCATATTTGTGTCTATGTGTATGTCTATGTGCCCCTTGGGGAATGGTGGTGTACGTATTAGATTGAAGATCAAATCAAATGAACAACGTGTAAATTTTAACCTCAAGTTGAGGGAGCTACAGGCTTGGCACCTTGTCGGGCCTAACCAACTCTGGTGCGTCTGTGTCTACTTGCCCAACCCGACAAACGCTACAATTAGCAAATAAAATTTGTAATAATATATAAAGTTTTAAATAGAGAAATAGAAGAAGTAAAATTGTTTCATGTGGGGTGGACCACATTTCTACACTATGCGGTCCAGAGGTAAAGATGGATGCAAATAGCTAGTCCATCTAAAAACAAGTGTAACTAACGGTTCAAATGTTTTCTTAATATAATTATTATTTCGAGTTTCCAAGTTGTTATTTGTTTATATTCATGATCTCCATAAAAAAATAGGATCAAATTATATTTAGAATATATATTTATTGCCAAGCCCACATTTCTACAATATGCGAGTTGGCAGTATAGAACTGTGTCCATAGAAGAATAGGAAAAAAGAAAACAAAAGAGAGAAATATATAAAAAAAGGTTGTAAGGACAACTTTGCAGACTCTGCATTGTTACAGCGCACTTATTGGCCGATTTTTAGAACAAATCACTGATTAGTGCACTAATCAACCGATTGTTGCAGTAATCAACCAATTAGTGCCGATTAGTCGTCCGATTAATGCACTGAAAAAAATTCCTCCATACATGATTATTGGAATCAGGCCAGATCGGGATCGGCCATTGACCATTCTCAAACTAGTTAGCCAAGTTTTTAAAAATCGGCAGATCTTTTAAACACTGGTTTTGAATACCTATACTTTACTCGTGTTAGTAAGAAAGTGGAGAGCGAGACAAAGAAATCCGTAATATCAATTTCTTACACGCTCAATGAAGAAGATAAGCCTCAAATAGTGGTACCCTTATGCTGCGTGTGCGCCGGTATTTTTAAAAGAGTGCACTTGGCATACGGATGCATCCGTAGGGGTAGAGGTAAGGTGCATTTTCAAATTTTATCATGGTATATAATTTTGATGTAAAAAGTTCTTAGGGTTATCTACAAAATCTATTTTTATAATCT
>NW_006499591.1:412693-424566 GCF_000471905.2 Amborella trichopoda | reverse complement strand
TTTTTTTCATATTCATATATCTCGATGTCAAAATGATCAATTAGATGGTTTTTCAACATTAAAACAACATTCTCCGATGGATTTTTGAAATACATATGTAATTCCACATTTTAAGGTTGCAACCTTATATAAACTTTTCCCTTGTATGTTTGAATGTACGTACTCTGTCTCAAACTCTATATTATATGCTTGAAAGCTTAAATGCGTAACCACATAAGCAAGTGGAATATTTACTTGGCCTTACCACATAAGCAATTCGAATGTTTACTTCACCATATTAATAAATATTTTGAAACTGTTAATCTACAAATGGAGAATAGGTTTGAGAATTGGGTCTTCACAATAAAGTTTGTCCTTTTTATGCAGTGGATTTGAACCGTTCATTTTGTTTGATATGTTGAGGATGACTTGCGTCTAAAAAATATTCATTATTGAAAAACCTGCTAATTCATCAGAAAAGGTTGTTTTAATGTTGAAAAACCTTTTAATTGATCATCTAAATATCGAGATATGAATATGAAAAAAAATATTTTCAATCCCAGAAATAATGCATCTTGCAACATATTATTTAGACCATCCGTTTTTAATATTTTTATATGTTTATCGGTCTACTTGATTTTAGCATTTTTGGAGTTTAAAATTTTATAATTAGATATGAAAATAGATTTTTCAGATAATCCTAAAAAAAAAATTCACCAAAATTAAATATTATAATAAAATTTGTAAGTGTGCTTTAATTGGATTGTTTAAGATTGCAGCCTTATAGAAACCACACCTTTAAAAAAAATGAATGAAAAGTTGCAATTAGATTATTTATAGATCTACATATTTCTAAACTTCTAAGCCTTCAAGAGTTCCTTAAAGTTCCATATAGGTTATCAAACACAATTATTGCCACTTTCATAAAGTTAAGGTTGGCGCCTTATGCAAGCTGCACCCAATCCCAATAGACTTTGGAGGAAGATATGATGCTTTCTAAAAAAAACAAAACAAACCTCCCGCCCAGAGGCGACACTAATAATCACATAAAGAATTACTATCGTTTACCTCTATGGGTAATGATGTAAGCTAAAAGTTTTTCTACTTCTATGAGAGTATATTATCCATTTACTCTCTCGTGCAAATCATAAGCTACGGATATTTTTTAGATTTCAAATTTTGGGGATATAATCTCTACAACCCATAGAATCAATTCAAAAAAATTTCCACACATACCCTCTGCATATTGGGAAAAACTAGCACCTCAATATTGAATTGAGACCATCCAATTTTTGAAAGAATAGATCTAAGTGTCAAAAATATAAAAATTAATTTGTTTTTAAAATAATTATTCTTATATGGTTTCCAAAGTTTTAGAAAGAAAAAATATTTCTAACTAGGTGTTTTAGGCAAGGGAGTAGACGCACAGTATACTCATGCAGGAGCACAGTATACGCGATCATCATGTAACGGCACTAGTCATATCAAAGAATTACCCTTTTCTTGAAAATATAGTAAAAGTAGGATGTTTTGCATGTAATATTTCAAGAGTTTTAATAATGTTTAGGGAATAAGTGGGTGACAAAAAATTGGCACGTTCCTGTAGGCATTCAAGGTATTAACTCTTAAATCTTCTAAATAAAACTTTGACCGAGTTTCTTCTTACTCTTGATTGTTTAAGGTTGGCGCCTTATGCAAACTGCACCAACACCGATAGACATTGGAGAAAGATACGATGCTTTCGAGAAAAAAATACTCCAGCCCGGATTCGACACGCTAATAATCACAGAAAAAACTACTATCGCTTACCTCTACGCCCAACGAGGTAAGCCAAAAGACTTCCTACACTTGCAGGAGTATATTATTCATTTACTCTCTGAGACAAATCACAGGGATATTTTTTAGATCTCAAATTTTTAGGGATGAAATCTCTACAACCTATAAGCTGATCTCAGTTCAAAAAAAAAATCCTACACATAACCTTGTGTATTGGGAAAAACTAGTGCCCCAAGATTGAATTGAGACCATCCAATTTTTAAAAAATTAGATCTAAGTGTCAAAAATATAAAAATTTATGTTTTTTAAATAAGTATTCTTATATAGTTTTTAAAGTTTTAGATAAAAAAATCTTTTTAAATAGGTGTTTTGGATAAGGGAGTAGATGCATAGTATACTCATGTGGGAGCACAATATACCTAATCATCTTGTAAAGCAATAGTGTCATAGTCATATCAAAGTATTCGCCTTTTCGTGAAAATATAAGAAAAATATGATTTTTTGCATGCAGTCTTTCAAGAGTTTTTAATAAGAGAAAAGTTTATATAGAGCCAAGGCTCTAAACAATCAAATTAGAGCCTCATCAAAAATTTCACCAGAAGAGGCTGTTTTGATGCCCAAATATTATCAAATTGATCATCTCGACATCAAGATGCATGGACATAAGAAAAATATGGGTTTCAAGTTTAAGAAATAGTGTGTTTTGAAGCGCATTTTTGGACCGTCAAATTTCAAGATTTTCAAGCTTTCATAGATCTCTCGATCTACACTAATTTTGAAGCTTTAAATTTTATAAATAAATATGAAAATTTATTTTAAGGCTATCAAAAAAATTTTCAATATTGAAACCACATATCTCGGCACTATTTGATGGTAGGCTGTAATTTGATTGTTTAGAGCCTAGGCTCTATACAAACCACACCCTTTTAATAATGTTTTAGGAATAAATGGGTGACAAAAAGTTGGCACCTCAACAAGCTGGGATGCCCATCACACTCTTAAATGTATGTAGGAATAAAAGGACACTACTGATAAAATTTGGTAAGCTCACTTGGCGCCTAAGATGTTGACATTAGCCTACAAAAGAAATCAGATGCCAATGCTCTTTAGGTTTCTAATATTATTTGTTCAACTTAATTTATTTCATAAGCCAATCCCAAATAGTTGAAAAAATGCTCTGATGAAGATGACCCTAACTTATTTTTGAATTCTAATGGGAATTATTACAATACTACCATGGTTGTACCCTCTACTACATACCATTTTTTCAATATTTTGGACGAGCGAAGACCAAACACATATGCAAATCTATTATTTGGTCCCATAATAACACTTAAATAAAAATGAAGAATTTATAGCTCCAAAAATCCTCCATTTGATTTTCATCTTAACACTTAATATAATGTTAGTTGGCTTAATATAATGTTAGTTGGCTTACCAAATTAACATTATCCTTATAGAAGTTTTCCTTCTTGTAAGATGTGCATAATCATATCTTGGTAATACTTGTTGTAAAATTTTCATAGTCAAAGGATTATGGTAATGTATTCTATGCATATATTTATTGAAGAACTAAGGCTTTTTAGGACAATCCCTGATCATCTACCCATGGAACAACACGACAAACTCAATGGCACTTATGGTAATCTTCTATCTTATCCTATTATATATCAAAGACTTATTGGTTGATCTATATACTTGACCATCACAAGGCCCGATATTGTTTATCATATCTACATCCTTAGCCAGTATATGAGTCAACCTTGCTAACCACATCTTGCAACATCTCTACACCCAGTTCGATATCCGAAGCTCTCTCCAGTTCAAGGATTATTCATGTCTTGCGCTAGTACCTTCCAGCTAAGAGTTTTTTGTGACTCTGACTGGGCAAGTTATTCTGATACACTTCAGTCCACTTCTGAATAGTTTGCCATGTTCGGCAACTCTCCGTTATCCTAGACGACGTAAAAACAACGCATCGTCTAATGCTTTTCTACTAAGGCAGAATAACGTGCGATGGCATCTTCAAGTTGTGAAATTACATGGCTCTGTTTTCTTTTTCGTGACTTGGGTGTCCTTCATTCAAAAGCAATCATCCTGACTTGTAACAATCAAGCTACTCTTTACATTGATGCGAACCCAGTGTTCCATGAATGCACGAATGACATTGAAATAGATTGCCACTTTCATCAGAGACAAGATTCAATCCGGCATTGTACGAACATCTTATGTTTCAACTACCCGTCAAGATGCTACCATTTATTGGGCAAAGAACAGTTTCTATCACTAATCCTCAAGTTGGGTGTTCTAGCCATTCATACTCCAACTCGAGGGGAGTTTTAGCTGGCTTACCAAGTCAATGTTATCCTTTGTGGAAGTTTTCCTTGTTATAAGATATATAACCATATCTTGGTAATACTACTTGTAAAATCCCAGTAATAAAGGGATTATGATCAAGTATGTTATGTATATATCCACCATCTTGGGATAATGAAAATACACACAAATTTTCCAAACTTAACATATGGTTGTCTATTTTAGTGGAGGTTAGATCGATCAAAAAATTAGACCTTTTTGAGAGCACCAAAACCATGTTGTCGTGATGAAAAAGGATATACAATGGTCTAGAATGTTGGAATCCTCAAAAAAAAATTTCTGGGCTATGGTTGTAGTAGCTTTGGTGAAGCTGGGCCCAAGTTTGAAATCTCCATATTTAAACTATGACCTGGCAATTAAGATATAACATGCTTTGTAATTTGTACAGGTTGAGAATTTATATCCTAATGCATAATTAATTAAGGTTTTTATGTTTCAAATTTTTGAGTTCTTTCTCTGGTAAGTTGTAACATAGCATCCAAAGTTCAAGCGCTGTGACTAAGTTATGCAAAACGCGTCTCTTTCCTTTCTTCTCTTTTAGGGGGAAATTCACTCTCTTCGTAATAAACCAGGAAAAATTATTAAGATACTCATGAGAAATGAAGTATTCAATGTTGTACTATTTACAATTATTCCAACTCAAAATCATCTATTTTTTTTATATATGTTTTGAAATCAAATAAAAAATATTGGTAAAATATTAAATTATTCATTTCTTATAAGTAGTTTGATAATTTTCCGGTAAAACAATGACAAACCCCTTAATTTTTTTCATGCCACATGTCCCCCTACCATTTTAGAAATGACCTTTGAGCCTTTTCAAAACTAACAAACTACCTAGTGATTTTCCATTATGATTTTAATATGGCCCTGGTCCTAATTCTATATTTTATTCTTTTCTTTTCATTTGTTCTTTTTCATTGTGAATCAATCATATGGTGATCACACTGAAGTGTCACTAGGTTCAAAGCATATCAGTCAATAGAAATTTTATACCCAATTAATTCACTATTTCATTTTTATTTTTTAGTATTTTATTTGTCCTAGTAGTGCTTGGATGATGTCTATATATATATATATATATATATATATATATATATATATATAATGAATCAAGGATGAAGATTATTAAATTAATAGAATAATAGTTTTATCACTTTACCGTCTTCGCAATGAGGAGTTTGAATTTAGCAGATGATAACATTACTAGGTAGGAAATCAAGACAATTAAAGTAACTCGTTTTTTTTTGACAAATGTTATGAATATATATCAAAGCAATGCTTCAAGAGCATGAGATTACAAAGGTTGGATCAAATCGTTAGAAACTTACAAAAAGGGAAGAGAAACACCATGTTTAACTAGCCCATCGGCGACATCATTGGCTTCACGCATGGTGTGGCCGAAGCTTATCTTCAAATTAAGTCAAGCACATAGGTCTTGAATTTTAACCAAAGAGTAAATAGGGACTAGGGGTCCTTTGCTCTTTTCACACCACTTGATAAAAATGGTATTGATGGGAAGGATAGATTTGAAGAATCAAATAAAGGAAATTTATTAAATATATGCAAGAAATAAATAATTTAACAAAAAAAAAGTTTATATATGGTTGATACTTAGAATTAAGGTGCATCTAAAAAATCAATCAGAAAAGGCAATTTTGATGTTGTAAAACCATCTACTTGATCAGCTCGATATCGAGATGTATGGATATGAAAAAAAATAAAAGATTTCAATTTCCAAAAAAGTACATCTTGCATCACATTATCTAGAACATCCATATTCCAAATTTTCACTCATTTATAGATCTACTTCATTTGAAATATTTTAGATTTTGAAATTTATAATTAGAGATGAAAATAGATTCGCCTGCCATTCTAAAATTTTTTGATACCAAAAATTACATCTTATGACAAATTTGCAAGTGCGCGTTACTTTGGTCGTTTAGGACTGGAATCTTATGCAAACATCACCCATTTAAAAATTTACCTTTAGAACTTTTTCAACTTAGGTATTCTGTGATTAAATCAAGAGTAATAGGTAAAGTGTTACATTGCCGATCTTTCAAAGCACATAGCAAAAATGTTCCTCTCAGTATTATTTTGCTTCTTTGTATATAATTTCAAGCAATAGGCCAGTAGTTAGTCAAGTCCACTTAGACTCAGTCGAGTAACTTTGCCTCACCCTATGGACAAGGTGCGTTCTTGGGGAGTTAGGTGTTCAACTTACCGAACTCAAACAAATACTTAAAAAATAGAGCTATGTTTAAAAATATAAAAAATAAGAAACTACTAGCATAATAGTTAGAAATACTGTTTTAGAGGATTTTGTTAGTTTTTAAGATCATTTGGGAGCTTTCAAAGTTTTCACTTTTTAAGAAATTTCTAAAATATTCAAGGTATAAATGCATTTTTTCAATAATCCATCTTTTATAGCGTTTTTTCATCTTATTTAGTATCTTAATGGTTCTATTAATCATTTTAGGTTTTTATTATTTTAAAAAAATTTAGAGATTTTTAACCCTTTTTAAGATTTTTTTTTTCACTTTTTTTGGTGTACTAACTCAGGCGAGTTATTTAGACTTGGCCGAGTTATTCGACTCGGCCAAGGGCTGTGTACCTTGGACGAGTCTATTTTTGGTATACTATTTCAAGTGAAGCATGGAGCGATAGGGTGATATCTAAAAATTTATAGAAAATTGTCTCAGGCAGGGTGGACCGATCGCAATACTACATATGTGGTCAATAAAGTGTAAAACGTCCATCCTAAAGCTAGATGCAAGTATGTGTTCCATCTAAAAACAATAGAAACTAATGGTCCAAATGTTTTATTACTAAAATTATAATTTCTAGTTTTTATTGTCATGAAAAAAATGATGCAATTTCTATACGGCCTAGGCTTTATAGAATAAAAAAAAAAAGAGTAAAGCTCTCCTCAAAACCTCATCCAAAAAACACTTTCGGTCATGAGAAATCCGTGGCTCTATTCTACCATCCATTATGAATTATGAAATTTGAAGCTAAAAAAAATGTAAAAATCTTGTAGAACGGTGAACACTTAAAAATATAGATGATCTAGATAATGGGTCACAATATAAACAAATTTTAACGCTTAAAAATCCTAAGTTTCTTGACAACTATATTGGTCAAGGTCAGGATTATTGATTTGAAAGTTTTGCGAGTGGATGTACAATTTTTCGTGAGTTTTGAGGAAAGGTTTTACTTTTTTTTTTATGAGCCTAGGAATTATTTTAACTTTTTGCTGGAAAGAAAGATAGAAAAATATCATTCTACTATGCGAACAGAATATAGATTGATATCGATAAGTTCTCTGCTGTTGTGGAATTAACCGAAGTGTCCTATGTGTTATGGATTGATAGGGAAATTAACCTTTCAAAACACTCTCTCTCCCACATTGATTCCTCCACCTCTCTCTAGTTTTCTCACATTCAACCAAATCTTTGTAAGTTTCCAAGTACCAAGAACCTCTGCAACTTTTGATGACTCCAAAGCTCAAGCTAGACCCACAACCATATCTATTCCTGGGGTTCTCAGACCTGTTCTCTTGTTCCACTTTCAAGTTTCAACTATCAAACAACCAGAAAATCTCTCTAATTTCACCATGAGATTTGAAAAACCTGAAATAGAAGGTGGCGGCATAGGAATCGGAGCATCAAGACTCCACAGAAATCCACTTTTTTTGAGCTATGATAATGTGCAGCCAGAAATTGCAGAGAATAAGAAAGCACAGAGGTACCCAACATCACTATCTGCTTTAGATACTCTAAAATCATACAGTAGTCTGACAAAACGCCTTCGCAATACCTCTGAAATTAATCAGGTTACTCAACTCAAAAATCCAACTCTAAGAGGGAGAAAGCTCTCCACAGAGGAGGTGATTAGGATAGCGGGGGAACAGTACCTCTACAATGGTGAAGACCTTTCTCTTCAATTCAATCCCCAGCTCTCAAACGTCAACAATGAAGACATCAAGAACATAGAGCTAACCCACTTGCTCTTATCTTCAGCTGAAAAGATCGAAAACAAGCAGTTTGAAAGAGCAAAGAGGCTTCTCATGGTCTGCGATTTCGAGTCCTCACCAGTTGGAAACCCAGTTCAGAGGCTAGTCCTCCATTTTGGCGATGCCCTTTGGGAGATTTTAGAGCAAGAGACAGGGTTAAAATCTAAAAACCCGACTTTAACACAAGAGACTGGGGAGGAAAAGAAAGTATTGACGGGTTTTCACCCTGCAACATGGGCATTTTACCAGATCGTTCCTTTTCTTAAAGTACTTCAATTAACAGCAAGTCAAGCTATACTTGATGCGATGGCCTTTTCAGCAAGAATTCATTTGATTGACCTTGAGGTGAGAACAGGGAGGCATTGGACCATGGTAATGCAGAGTCTTTCTTCAAGGCTTGGTCACCCTGTTCAGCTTCTAAAACTAACCATGGTGGGAAATTCGAGAGAAACGATGGAAAAAACAGGTAACCGGCTTCTCAGTTTCGCACAAACTCTAAAACTTCCCTTTGCATTCAATCTGGTTGTTGTCTCTGACATGGGAGAAGAGATAAGAGAGAGATTTCCAATGGAAGATGGAGAGTCGGTAGCTGTTTATGCACCTCTGGTGCTAAGCAGCGTGCTAGTTAAGCCCCACTATTTGGAGAATCTTGTCAAAGTTATCAGCAGCTTGCGTCCGGATGTAATGGTGATCACAGAGGTGGAAGGGAAGCACAATTCTCCATCATTCGTGAAGAGATTCACTGAGGTTTTGTTCTATCACAGTGCTTATTTCGATTCTCTTGATGCCTTCTTTGACTCCGATGATGCGAATCGATTGGTGATAGAGAGAGTGTGCATGGGTACAGGGATTCGAAGCATGGTGGGGAGAGAGGGAGGAGAAAGAAAAATCACGCATGTTGGGGTTGAGGTGTGGAAGCTATTTTTAAAGAGGTTGGGTTTTGAAGAGGTTGAGCTTAGCCAAGATGCCTTGTATCAGGCAAGTCTTTTAGTGAAGAATCATAGGCATGCTGATTCTTGCACACTGGAGATGAATGGAAAGGCTTTGACAGTTGGGTGGAAGGGCACACCATTGCACTCTGTTTCTGCTTGGAGGTGCCTTTAGGAAGGGTCCTTGCTCTGTCTCTCGAAATTAGCCTTCACGGCTACTGAACTTCAGGAAACCCACCCGATATTGATTCTGCGGCATGCTGTAAATTTGCTCTCAATTTGAAACAGCAATGGGGCCAAAAAATCAACCATTTCAGGCTGCTTCATCTAATCAGAAGACCCATTTTGTATTTATTGTCGTTCAGGATGACAAGACAGATTTTCTTTTTAGTCTGTAACTACTGCCATATGAGTCTCTGTGTTGCAAAATTCGACATGTTTAACTGTTTTTTTTTCTGTCCATTAGCAATTTTACATTATCAGTACATAGTCTGGGGTCTGGAAATTTTCAGTGGAGTCCTGAATATTCACTTATATCTATTCAATACCTTGGATAGCTTTAAATCAGTAAGCAGAAATACAACTTCCCACTTCCAAATCAGGTTTAATTTCCTTCTTTATATTGATAATACATTTTAACCTTGTACAAGAGTACAAGGAAATACTGCCCATGTGTTATCCTTGAAGACCAGATTACACATCTTGGAACCAATGACTGTAGAGGCCTTGATATCCAGTCCATACGTTCCATGGTGGATGAGCATCGCCTCTCTATTCCCTTCCCATCTGTGACATTCTATTCGTATGTAATTGGCATCGCCATGGCCACTATCTCCTGGCTGAGCATATCAGTGAATTTTACCACCTCCTGGTTACACTATCACTTTGTGTATCTGACGTGTGGCTTTGTAGTCAAGGCGGGGGGACACCACAACAACACGTCTTGAGTTTCATTCCTCTTGCTGAGAGGAGTCCCCTAATGCATTATCAAGAAATAAAAAATTGTAACCACTAATGTCCAATCAAAAACTTCTTGATTCTATGAAAACACTGCGTGCCCAAACACAAAGGAACAGCAGCAATCGTGCTCTCCAATGATACCTTCACCCTAAGTAACCACTACTTTCTTTGGGACAGGGGCACTTGTGAACTCCAATGATACCTCCACCCTAAGCAACCTGTATTTTCCTTAAAAAAACTAAGCCACACGGTTGGAAGGCTAGGGCCTGGGTTGGTCCAGCCTTAGCCCTAAAACAGCCCTAGTGCCCATGGGGCCAGCCCTGGCCCTTTGCAGGCTGGGTTGGGCCAAATAAAATAACATAAAAAACCAAAAAAAAAGCTTAAAACAAAGGGCCAAGGCCGAGCCAAACCAAACTGACCGTGGCCCAAGCCTGGCCCTTAGAAGAAAGAGAATACAAAGAACAAAAAGAAAACTAGAAGAGCTTAAGGCTCTATTACAGGGTATTTTGATCTTCAAGGAGGGAGGTATTGCTCGCCCTTTGGTGGTTAAAAGGGATTCTTTAAATATTATCAGATGATGCAAAAGGGAAAAAAAGAAAAGTGTGGCGTGAAAGCTTAGATCATTATAGATGAATGTTTGAGACATCTGCCTATCTATTCAAATTACTTTTGTACATGGTAATATAGAGGCAAAGCGTGTGGCAGATGGGCAAGCTAAGACTCTTAGCCAAAGAGAGGGGTGTCTCTCTATCGTGTCTTATTGGTTATGATATTCTCTATTTTTGACGTGTAACCTTTTTTTTCCATGATTGACATCAATAAAGACTATTAATACTTGTCAATAAAAAAAAAATAGAAAGAACAATGTAGGAAAAATATGATAAGTTTTCATGAGTTTTAAATTTTAAATCTTCATTCTTTTCTTTACATGAGTTTCCCTTCAAATGCCTTCATTTTTAGCCCCTTACCCGTTAGATTCCCCCAATTTTATCCTTTTAATTACTAATTCTCCAAAGTTCCATTAAAATTAAAACAATTCCAACTTGTTTTGCAAACTTTTTTGTATAGCAAAAGTTGGGGCCAAGCTTTCTTCTTTCTCTCATGCCCCACAATCTCCCACGACCCTATGGCCCTAGTCTGTCTCCCCTTTTCTCTCTCTAACCCTTTAACAATTTCTCTTCCGCTCTATCAGTAGATTGCACCATCTTTCTCACATGATAGAGATACTAAGAAGAACAAGAATAAAAGAAAAAAGAAATAGAAATGGATGATTAAAAAGAAAAGAAGGAAAAAGAAATAGCAAATCATGGATCTCAAACATTAGAGCTGATCGGATGGCCTAGAGCATTTCTAGGAAAATTATATATATATGGAAAATGTTGGGATTAGCCCACTAGTTCATATGAACATAAGAGCCCAATGGTTCAGATTCAATCTGGGCCGATCTGACAGCCACAACCTTTTCATTTCGTATTTAAATTTTAAAATTTTTTATATGAATCCAAATAGCTTGAAAATTTAGGCGTGTGCTCTTCAAAAATAGAAAAATCTATTAAAAAAATCAAAAAAATAATTTACAATAAATAAATTGATCAAAATACCTCTGAAATGTTTTGGGGGTATTTTGGTCAATTTATTTTGTGCAAATTATTTTTAAAATATTTTTATTAGGTGGGCCTTAATGAAAAGAATGAACGATTAAAATTTTAAGTTATTTGGATCTGTAAAAAAAACACTAAAATTCAAATACAAAATGAGGTCGTAACTTTTAAATCAGCCTTGATTCAATTTAAGCAGGACTCATATATTCATATGAGCTAGTAGGCTAATATCAG
>NW_006499591.1:384348-395177 GCF_000471905.2 Amborella trichopoda | reverse complement strand
TGTGTATATATATATATATATATATATATATATATATATATATGAGAAAAGATGGGATTATCCTACTAACTCATATGAACATATGAGCCCAATGGCCCAGATTGAATCTGGGCCGATCTGACGATCACTGATGTCCGGTAGTGCTTGAATTTTATTTTATTTTCTACAATCAAAATCACTTGAATTTTAGGTGTGTGCGCACCTAATAAAAATATAAAAATAATTATTTGCAAAAAAAAGACTAAAACTTTCAAGGGTATTTTGGCCAATTTATTTCATACAAAATATTTTTTTGATATTTTTTGAAGATTCACTTATTTTTTATGAAGATAAGTCTAAAATTTCAAGTGATTTAGATTTGTAAAAAAAGAAACTAAAATTCAAATACCATCAGACATCCGTGATCATAAGATCGGCCTAGAATCAATCTGGGACGTTGGGCTCATATGTTCATATAAGCTAGTGGGCTAATCAAATCTTTTCCTATATATATATATATATACACACACAACACGCACACACGCAATGATCTAATGCAACAGTTGTATCATAGCTTAATACAACGACACTTCTAGAAAACCATGTTTGTGGTATTTGTATGATCCCAAATTTTACACACACTCTCTTCATCTCAATAATCAATACCAAAAACAAAAATTTCAATTTGAACCCTAGATATGATTGAGTCCTTTCCAAGACGAATCTAGATCTTTCATTTTGTGAATTTCAAGATCTTAGCCATTATAAACTCAAAGTCATTTTTTTCTTTTTTAACATTGTTCATCTAATGATAATGAAGCCATTCAAAAAAATTGGAAATGAAAAAATCCTTCTAAGGAATAAATCTATGCATCTCACAAAATGAACGGCCTATGTTAATTGAGCTAAAAAAATATTTTTTAAGTTGTGTTTTCAATTTTTCGTTTTTTTGTTCATTAGAATGAAAAGAATGTATATTTCAAATTTTGGATCAAACAAATGGCCATAAGATGGTTTTTTAAGGTTGTTACATCATATTACTATATATATAGTAATGATCTTATGAGACCCTCCCACATCTATGTGTGTAGGACCCCAAAAGATCACCATACACACATGGGTATGGGAGGGTCTCACAAGGTCATTTCCCATATATACAACTAAAGCTATTTGAATGGTCAAGAAAACATTAAGGCCCGTTTGGATATTAAAGAAAAAAATATTCCCATTTAAAAAACCATCTTATGAGATTGGCTCACTTTTATTGATATTCCAAGAGATATTGACTAATTCTAGGAGAAGTATCGCCCCAAGATACCGCGTTTCTAGGAAACCAAACAGCACCTAAAGAGATTGGCTCACTTTTGTTTTATTGTTTTTTTTAGTAAGAAAGAGATTGGCGGACTTCTCTGCGGAAAAGAAACAAGAAAGAAAGAGACAAATGAGCAGGCATTGTCCCAAAAACAACCAACTTGAGCAATAAGTGATTTGGAAACCACTACCACCATGACTTAATCATCTTTGTACTTGTTAAACTCACCCAAATGTTTTTTTATTAGAATTATTATTTTTAATTTTTAAATTTATTTACTTTTTCATATTCATAATCTACATGATAGATTTTACATATCTTTAAAAATTAAATATTACAATCCAATCTCAAAAATAAATTTATTAAGAGGCCCGCATTTCTACATATGTAGATTTGGCAGGATAGAAACCGGGTCCCTTGTTTTAAGCACCACGCCAGGGCCAAGCCACTGTGCAGAATCCACATTAATGAGACGTACTATTTTTGGGTATGCTTCAACAATAAGTTCAAAGCCCTCCCTCTAAAGAGGGCAACTTATGCCGTCCAAACAAAAAGGGTGACAAAATGCATAGTTGAGGATTACATCATTTCGAAGAAGTTGTACCGGTCTTTTAATGATTTAGTGTAAAAGTAATTCCTTTCCCTAAGAACATTTATCTTTGGTAAAAGAAAGTTACAATTACTTACGACTATCCCATGTGAAATCTAATAGTTTGGTTTCTTTAGAAGTTTGAGGTTGATTGGTGGAATAAATGTAATCATTTCACATTTGACGATCAAAATTAATTATGATCACCTTGTACCACAGATAAATGGTCTTATTGTATATATTTTTTGAAAAAAATACATTCAAAGTACAAATTATTTTGAAAAATTATTCAAAGGTGTCAAACTATTCTGTTTAGGGTGTGTTTCATATAAATTGACAACCTTACTATGTAGAAATAAGGCTGTGATGCCCAACACAATTCAGTTTAATTGAAAGGTATATACCTTGCACGTTTTTTTACTACAATGTAAAAAGTAGCATGCTTTTTAATATAATATAATATCTAGGCTATCCAAATAAAATAGACAGTAGTACATATTCTTGCAACGTTCTCCAAGTATCGTTGCTACATTTTCCTTCTATTTAAAATTAGGAATGTTGTTTTCTAAATTTTATTTTAATGTACTTCTTAAAAATAAAAACCAAATTCTGTAGAAAAGGTCAAATCATTGTATTTGACAGTAGGAGTGCAGCTTTTAAGCTTCAGTACACTTAGTACTTCATAAAAATATATAGCAAATTAATCAATTGGGTTGGGAACCTAAGCAAGTAGGGGCATTTGGTAACTTAGCTCGAGTTTAGTAACCCGAGTAGGTACCTATAGTACCCTTGGTTGTTTAGTGAGCAACATAGAACAAGCGTTTACAACAAAGAGTGTTGTCAAGCCTGAACAATCAGGGACATTATGTTATTTGGTGGGTCCATGTTGCTAAATCTAAAAACCAAAAGATACTTTCATCCTTTAACGTGGGCTACTTGAGTATAATTAATTTATCAAAATTCTTATATTTGTGTAGGATTCTCAATCTTAAATTGAAACAATTTAGTTATTATTTAATAGTTGTTGTTCAAGTAAACCTTATAATTTTTAAGAGATAAGTGAGATAAACTTGAAATAATTTAAAAGTCAATTTAATCCTTTAATCAATATTTTTCTTTCATGAGATAAATGTATACCGGGTGCGGTTTATAAAAGGTTGCCTCCTTACACTATAGAAGTAAAATGCACCTCTAAAACTTGCTTACAAATGTTCTGGTGTTGAAAAACTTATGATGGCTTGAAAACTAATTTTTATCCCTTGGTATCATATTTAAAATGGCTTGAAAACTAATTTTTATCCTTTATTATCATATTTAAAATTTCAAAAATAGCAATAGAATGAACAAATCAATAAACAATTGAAAACCTTGAAAATAGATGTTCTATAAAACTTGTTATAAGATACACTATTTTTTAGACTTGAAATTCTTTTTTCTCTTCATGTTCATGCATCTTGAGGTTGAGATGATCAATAAGAGGGTTCTCCAATGTCAAAATACTTTCTTCGATAGGATTTTTGATGTGCACCTTATTTCAGTAGTATAAAGTTGCAACTTTATATAAACGTTTTCCATAACTTTTTCTATCTATAAAGAAAAGGATTGAGGTATGAAGTTGTAACTTTACATAAACGTTTTTCATAAATTTTTCTATAATATAAAAGAAAGGAGTATACTCTTTTGGCATTGTATACTATTTATTTTTGTTTTATATAAATGTTTTTCATAAATTTTTCTATAATATAAAAGAAAGGAATATACTCTTTTGGTATTGTATACTATTTATTTTTATTATAAGGTGGTCACAATTACTCCTAACCCTCGGATATATAATTGTGAGGTTTGGGGTATGTCACAAAGTTTAAAAAATTTCTTTTGAGCTTTAGGTAAAGTAAGGAACGCGCTCCCAACGACCTAATTTTGAAATCCGAACCGGTACTTTTCCAACTCTTTTTGGAAATGTCTCTTGCTCATGCACATGGGGTGGTAGATGTGGGTGGCTTTCACAGTGGCATATGTCGTTGGGGAATCCAAGAACTGCAACTGATTAGGTAACCTCAAATAATTAGGTAACTGAAAATACCACGAATGGAGAGAAAGAGAGAGAAGGGATTGGGCAATGAAGAACACATGTTTTTAGTACCTTTGTCAGTAAGGATTGGGTGGTTCAAAAGCCTCCCATTACGATGAGTCGAGTGTGAAATGAAATTTGAGTGAAGTCTTGTAACTAAGAGTAACAATAATGGAGACCAAACTCAAATCTGGTTTGAAGAGAATGTTATCTTTGTTTTTCAGTATCCGACAATAATATATGAGGTGTATCAATGAGACCACATTCCCCAATCAAATAATTCATATACCCCATGTCTCCAATAATATCTCACTACCAGGTTAAACTCATAAACTGGTTTTCTCTCTCATCTATTGCCAAGAAGCCTCTCTAACTCAGGTTGGGGGGAATGGAAGACCATGATGGGTTGCAGAAAGAGAGAAATGAAGCAAAAGCATTGAATGATGACAGTGGTTTGAACACAGCTCATAGAATTGATCATGGTAAGTTTATTTTTTAGTTTCTCTCTCTCTCTCTCTCTCTCTCTGTCTCTCTCTTTTTGCTTCTCAGTGTAGTGATGGACCATGTGAGATTATCATCAAATGAAATGGACTTTCATTCAAGGAAATGGGTTTTGTTTGTTGAGTTCTTTTTCTTTCTCTAGCATATTTTTTTGGGTTACATTCAAGCTATATTTAAATCAGTGTCCTGGGACTCGACCGAGTTCACTCAAAGCTATATTTAAATCAGTGTCCTGACTTGACCGAGTTCACTCGGACTTGGGTGAGTTATTTGGACTCACCCTATAGGCATGGGCAAGTCCAAGTATCCTCGAGTTGTGTGTACAACTCAGGGCTATAAAAAAATTTGCAAAACGGTCTAAAAAATTATTAAAAAATGTAGAAATGTTGTATAGCATTTCTTTATATGCTTTGATTTTTTTGGAAAAGATTGGTGAATGTTTTGTGCCGCAGTCCCTATTTTTATTTTTTCTATTTTTTTGAATTTTTTAAAGTGTCCCAAACTTTGTAAATCACTTTTTTCTTTAAAATCCATTCTCTCTACTGGCTAAATCTTATTTTAAATTTTTGAGATTTTTCTTTTTTATACTTCCTCTACCTTTTCTTTTATTTTTGCAAATTTTTTAGATTTTATTTTTATTTTTTAAGGGCCTTTTGGCCCCTTACAAGATTCGGGGTAACTCGGCTTGGCCAAGGGCAGTGTCCCTTACTGAGCCCAGTTACAAACCTCAATGCAATTGTCGCACCTTCATTGAAGCGAAGTTCCTTGACCTTGGGATTTCTATAGAGATATAGGTGAGCATTTTCATAGATTGGAGGATTCGAGTCTTATTTTAGTCTTCCAGCTCTAATTACATAAATGTACGACAAAAATTTGAATTCTGCTGTGTTTTCAGTTCTTTAAGAGTTTGCTTCCAAGTGTTGTTTTCATTATTAAATGAAATAATGATTAAGAATTTACTTAGGCCATCTAAACTCAAGATTTTCCTCTTTTTATTGACAGATCCATGGCTACAAGTGGGGCTTCTTCTGGTTACAGGCTACAATTGTGGATATATCGTGAGCTTTTCAAACCTCATTCTGAAGCCCTTAGGATGGACATGGGGGTTGATTGCTATGGTTTTTATAGCCATTTTATCTCTCTATGCAAACTGGCTCTTAGCAGGGTTTCACATAATTGATGGGCAGAGGTTCATAAGATACAGAGATTTGATGGGCTGTTTATTTGGTGAGCCACATTTTATGTGCTTCCTCACTTACAAACAATGCTTTTCTATAATAATCCGATGTATGATGATCTTCTTAACTACTTTACTCTGATGGTGTACAATTAACAGCCTTTGAAATCCCAATACTAAAGGAGGCATAAGAATTAACTTTTCATAACTCTATTGCAGGAAAGAAGATACATCATATGACATGGGCTCTCCAAGTTTTGAATCTTTTGTTTGCAAATATGGGTTTCATTCTTCTTGCTGGAAATTCACTAAAGGAAAGCTACATTTCTCCTTCATTTTCCCTTTATTCTCTCTGCGAAATATTTCCCCTTGTTAAGGGAAAAAAAGAACAGGAGCCATGAATTAGACCACATTTCATATGCTTCTGTATCATACAGAAATTCACAATTTCTTTTGGTTTTAATCTCTGAACAGGAGATCCATGCGGCGTTTACATCCTCACCATTACGACTTCAAGATTACATAATTATAAGTGGAGTGATCTGTTTCCTCTTCGCTTTCATTGTCCCCAATATGTCATCCATGGGAGCATGGTTCGCCCTCTCAGGCTTCTTCACCCTCATTTATGTAGTCACTATAATAGCAGTCTCTATAAAAGATGGTAAAACATCCAAACATACTCAGATAGAGCATAGTTTCTATGGGAAGATGTTTTCGCTCGTTTCCTCTGACAAATAGTAGTAATTTAATTGACTATACAGGAAAGTCTAACATAAAAAAAGACTATAGTGTTAGTAGATCAAATGTGGAGAAGGTTTTCAATGCATTCAATGCAATTTCAGCTATTCTTTTCACTAATACCTCAGGCATGCTTCCTGAGATCCAGGTTTGAATACCCGACTCCTCCCATACAGATCATTTTGTTTAGTTCCCTAAACCCTTGTATACTCAAGGGTAGACTTCAAAGTAACAAATATCATCATCTTCTAACAGTGCATTGTTTTGTAGTGTACTCTTCATAAACCAGCAGTGAAGAACATGAGGAAAGCATTGTATCTGCAATTCACCTTGGGCCTAGGAATATACTACGTTATAACAATCATAGGATATTGGGCTTATGGTTCACATGTCTCTGAGTATCTTCCTGATCAATTTAGTGGGCCTAAGTGGGCTTCAATCATTGCAAATTCAGCAATATTCTTTCAAACAATCATATCGCAGAATGTAAGCATTCCTTTTTCCCATGCAATCGCTATATGAGTAATTCATTGGGTATTGTCATTCATAAACAGCAATATATCCACATGTAGGATTTTTCTAGTCATGGGGTATGGATGATTGATGCTGTGATTAGAGGAAAGTGATACATTGTAAGGACTTAGGCACACAGACATCTGTTAAGATGAAATGTGTGTTATCGTTCTTTCAAATGCGGGCAAAAAATTAAAAATGATGTTTTGTGTAAAATTAGATATAGAAAATATAACTGCATTGTTGACTCTTCAAACTGATCTCTGTCATTTTCTTGGAATATAATCAGGTGTTCTGTTCACCAATTCATGAGGCACTTGATACTAGATTCTTAAGACTTGACCAGAGCTTGTATTCGCTCGACAATGTCAAGAGGCGTTTATTGCTGCGGGGTGGCCTGTTTCTCCTCAACACATTTATAGCTGCCATGTTTCCTTTCTTAGGAGATTTCGTGAACCTTGTTGGTTCTTTCTCACTCTTCCCTCTAACTTTTATCTTCCCAAGCATGATCTTTATAAAGGTAATGAAGCCATTAGCAACAGATCTGTTGATAGTTCATGAAATCACAATGCCAGATATTTAAATTTTTGCTAAGATTAACCTAAATGTCACAGGTTCAAGGGAGAAAAGCTAACAGTGCGGTGAAGGCATGGCACTGGCTAAACATCATCGGTTTTTCGTTTGTAACACTTGTAACAACCATTGCGGCCCTTCGGTTGATTGTACAGAACGCTAAGCTATACCATCTGTTTGCAGACACGTGAAGTGATTAAGGGCAAGTTTGGGTTCACCGAACAGGTGTATTATTAGTAACCTGGAAGGAATGAGGGAAAAAAGGTTTGCTTTCATGTGTGGTTTTGCAGGATTCAAAAATAGATGTAGACAATTAAGTTGCAGAGTTGTTTCCTTACTAGTGTATTATGAAATGAGAATCAGATGATTTTAGAGGCCAAACGAAACAGGACCTAAATAGCCTACAAGTGCAAAAGTGCTTCTATTGTGCTTTTCCCATTTCTTGCAACTCAGTGAGTCTTCTTGATGTTCAGTTCTGTAAGAGTTGCTTCCATTGCAAAAAGCAATAAAAAAAAATTCATGAATCATTATTTGTTTTATGAAGTTGAGAGGCCACTTTTTTTCAAATTCACTTATTGTTTAGATTTTCTAAAACTTGGGCATTGGTTTGACTCAATGCGATTGCGCTCACGCCAAGCAACTATGAAATCACAAACATGAAATCTTGAAGATTACCCTGTTAAGAACTTTCACCGCTGATGATCATCTTACTGCATTTCATTATCATGACCTCCTGCATATCAAGAGAAGAAACAAAAAGAAAACCTGAACAAAAGTGTTAGGATTTAAGAACCAGCTTAGATACGAAAACAGGAATCGCAAAGTAGGATACCACCAAGATCGTGTACTTATCGAGCTAGAAACAAAATAAGCGAGAATACGAGCCATAATACAAAAAATAAAACATAAATTACATACACCACAAGAGCACACAGATTTACTTGGTTCACCCCACAAGGGCTACATCTACGGGTACGACAAATATAAATCAACTATACCAATGAAAGTTACATCACAAATTTTGGGACATGGAGTTATCTCTTGACAAAACCCAATCAAGGAAACCTTTTTACACTTGACAGAACCCGCTCTCCCGATCGGCAGCATCGTCGGCCTCTCATCTTGATTCCACAGCTAAATCACTGCCTAGGAAGATACTATCTTTATTTCACAGCTAAACCATTGTCCAGGAGGAGAACCTTGAAAGCAACAAAAACTTTCTTTTACTAAAAAGGGAAGCCACCCAAAATTTTCATGGGAACCGCTTCTCTACAAGAAACCAGCCTCTCAATCTACAAGAGATACAACATGGAGTTTTTCTCCATAAGAAGCACTCTTCTCTTTAAGGGCAGACCTTGCCTCTCATGCACATGAGGCCCCTACCTTGTCTCTCTTGAGGAAACCACCTTCAAATTCTCTGCACTTTCATCCCGTATATATACAAGATTAGGAATCCACATCAAATAAAAAACTTCTTATAGCTATTACATATATCTCAAGAACCAAGAGATACATCCAAGAGTCCCAATCTTTTTGGATTTCTATTTCATTTAGGAAACCTATCAATATCAATTACAATCCCTCATAATATGGGATTTCCTTGCGGGTGATTTTGAATATCACCATATCCAATAATCTCCACGTTGATATCAAAATCACATGCTTACCATACCAACATCCAATGGATGCTTTATGAATTCATCATCTTTTGCCAAAGAAATTCCTTCATCATTCTTGCTGAAAAATTGTGTTTGCCATCATATTTCTCCACCTCAAATAAAACACTTGTATACTTTGCCATGTGCTTTTCTTCAATCGAATGCAGAAACACTAGATTTGTATTGAACTATATGCTCTAATACCACTTGTTAGGATTTAAGAACCATCTTAGATGCATAAATAGGAATCTCAAAGCTAGAAACAAAATAAGCGAGAGTCTAAGCCATAATACAAGAAATAAAGTATAAACCACATACACCACAAGAGCACAAAGATTTACGTGGTTCACCCCATAAGGGCTACAACCATAGGCATGATAAACAGAAATACATAATACCAATGAAAGTTATATCATAGATTTTGAGACATAGAGTTACCTCCTTAACTCTCGACAAAATCCAATCGAACAAACCTTTTAGACCCGCTCTCCCGATTGGCACCATCATCGACCTCTCATCTCGATTCCATAGCTAAATCACTATCTAGGAAGTGACTATCTCCATTTCACAACTAAATTATTGTTCAAGAGGATAACCTTGAGTGCAACAGAGACTTTCTCTCACTAAAAGGAGAAACCACCCAAAATCTTCCTGAGAACTACTTCTTTATAAGAAACCAGCCTCTCAATCTATAGAAAACACAACGTGGAGTTTCTCTATGTAGGAAGCTTTCTTCTCTCTAAGGGGAGGTCTGACCTCTCATGCACAAGAGGCCCTTGCCTCTTCTCTCTCTCGAGGAGCTACCTTTCCCATATGGTGACCAAAATAGAGCACACAAATTTTTTACACTTCCATCCTATATATATAAAATTAGGAATCCATATTGAATAAAAAACTTCCTATATCAAGAACCAAGAGATATATCCAAGAATCCTAATCATTTTGGATATCTATTTCCTTTAGAAAACTTATCAATATCAATCCCAATCCTACATAATATGTGACTTCCTTATGTGGGTGATTTTGGATATCACAATATCCAACAGAATGATCACCAAAACACCCCTTTTTTATGGGTAGTAATAGTAGGAATCGAACTTGAGATTTACCGCTGCTAAACATCAGCTTGCCCACTACTCTTCAAACAATACACAATGGATGCTCAAGGAAGACATCTATTTCATTAAGGCTAAAGAACGATTGTGCATATGACAATGTGGTTTCATTATATTACAATGACATAATAGCATTTCCTATATATATATATATATATAGACACTACAAAAAAGCCAATACAATACTTCACCTATACCTTATCACCGTCCAAAGTTCATCGCACGGTCACAGTTGTCCAGCAGTATTTAAATTTTTATAATTATTGTACTAATCAGATTTATCTAAATTTTGGGGCGTGTATACATATGACCAAGTCACACCAAAATAAAATATTAAAAAAATAACAGTCATAAAATAAAATGATGAAATCACCCCTAAAACTTTATAGGGTTATTTATTATAATTTTTATCATTCAAATTATTTGTTTTATATTTTATTCATGTGTATCTCATTAAGGTGCACACACCTACAAAATTTTATATCATTATGATTTGTAAAAACATTATTAAAATTCAAACAACATCAGACATCTGTGACCGTGTAATAAACTTTGAACGGTGATAAAGTCGTAGGTGAAGTACTGTAGAACTTCACTTATAAG
>NW_006499591.1:367774-383445 GCF_000471905.2 Amborella trichopoda | reverse complement strand
TATATATACTTATATACATATATATAAAATTTTATTTTAATGTGTAAATATCAACTTAAGAGATTTTTCGGCGAGCTGGTGTCAGGCTAAGACTTGTAGAGTTAGAATGGGCCAACTTGCAGACATGAGCATGTGATCCAAACCTAGTTTGAATCTGAGACTTTGAAAGCGAGTAGGCCAGCCCAGGCGCATTCACAACGCTATTAGCAGGCTGTAACGTGTGATTGTACGAATGCAATTCAAATGAAACTCATGGGACTCTTGACATAATGAGAGGAATACAATATACTTAATATACCCAAACTATCAGATTTCACATAGGATGGTTGTACTAATTATGACCTCCTATCAAATGTAAATGATCTCATTGTATAAAATCTCTTAACTAAATGAAAAGATTGTACGGTTTCCCTCTACTCGAAAACCATTTTTTGTTATTTAATCATGGATAAACAATTGGGATTATTTGAAAATAATTAGTTCCACAATATAAAAATCGAGGGTGAAGAAGAACTATTTGTTTGCTTTAGTGGACAGTATGAAATATAGAATGTGGGCATGAAGTGGAAAGTGCATTTTGGAACTACCTTGCCTTTGTACTACGAACATAAAAGCGGAGATGATCCATACCTGCTATTGACTTAATGGTTTTCACTTCTCTATATATACTTAGCTCTTGTTCTAATTTGTCAATATCGGACTGCAAAACTCAACTCTCTTTACGATAAGACACAATGATGTTTTACAACGGGGCTCTGCTGCTAGCTGAGCCGAGTTACCCTTATGAGTCCAAGTGGACTTCATTGAGTAGAAAACACCTATAAAAAAAACTGAAGAAAAGCCAAAATAACATCCCCAAAAAGTAGGACAATTTAGGTAAAATCGGATATCTCCACCTCATCTAGAAAACGAGAGAGAGGAAATTTTTTTTGACAAATGCTACTACCTTTATTGAATACTAAAGAAAGAAATTACATCATTAGCAATGATAAAGGAAAGTAAAGAGGAACCACCCTTAACCAGAGCACCAGCTAAAGAGTTAGCTTCTCGAAAAACATGAGAGAATGAGACCGATAAAAAAGAAACAAGATCTAAAGTCAGCAACCATAATGGCCAAAGTTCCCATGACACGCGCTGCTTCTTGTTACACCATTTAATAATATTCAGTGAATCCTTTTCAATCCAACAATTATTACCACAATTCTTTACAGTAAAAATTTTCAACCTTCAAGTAAGGGAAGAAAATAGGGCCCAAATTCTTGCCTCCCTTTTGAAAGAGAGAGAGAGAGACATAGAAGATGAGTAAAAGAAGGTGATCTACCCCTATTTTGGGGGGGGGGCGGATGAGAGAGAGATTTAAAAAGGGGTAGATTTGTCCTTTTTAAAGATGAAGAAAGATGAAAAGGAGGTAGAATTGTTCCCTCTAATAGAAAGAGAGAGAAATAAAGAGGGGGCAGAACTGCCTCCTTTTTAGATAGACGAAAAGGGAGCAGATATACTCCCTTTTAGTGAGAGAGGGAGAGATGAGAAAGGGGGGCAGATTTGCCTCCCTTCCAAAGAGAGAGAGAGAGAGAGAGTTCCATGGGTGAAGTGAACCTAAGGCCGTTAGTTGGCCTAGTCCTAGAACAATAATAAGGCAAAAATCTATATGATCTCCATGCTTTGCAGAATCATGCAGAGTCACATGCTCTCTTACAATGCTGCACAATGATCCATATACTCCGATTTTATGTGGGACATTATTCACATTGTAAATAAAAATAGCAACATGCCAGTGCACGATTGTACACTGTAATTATAAAGAAACTATATCCTACAGATTCAACAATTATTAATTGTTTATTCCTTATACATGCAATTCCTTATGTATAAATCTACCATTGCGATAAAAATTATTTGTTAGGAGAAACAATATTCTCACGTAGTATCAGAGCTACGTCACGATTTGACATTTTGTCTCTCAAGTATCAAGTCATTGTTTCCAATTTATTTAATATGAACGCCCCCAATCTGATTGTCTCTCTGTTCATCTACACGAAAACCCCAAGTTTGTCCTCCATTATTGGGCTTCTTTGGTGTGTGATTTAATTTGTTAGAAAAAGATAGAGAAAGAAAGATGTACGAGGGGTTTGATCTGTGAAAGCCCCTTACTTTTTATCTATTAATTTTGCTTTGCATCACTCTCTGATCTATGACGCCCTTTGATCTGTGAACGCCCCATGTTCTCCATAAAGCAGTTTTAGCATCACGTGTTTTATGGTTGCCCATCACGTATTCTCCTCAAACTTTTTGCACTTGCCCATTCCTCAATGTTTTTTTTCACTCTCTCTCTCTTCAACACTTTGAACGGGTTTCTCTATTCAATATCTTTTGTTCTATTCAATATCTTTACACGGATTGTGCTATTCAATATCTTTCAGCTCATATATGTTGTTCACATTTTTACGTGCCTATTGTCCAGCTTTAACAGTAAAATTTGGTTTAATAACTACACTTTTTGGGCTTTAATTATGCAGAATGTAATTCATGGAAAATGACTACTCAGATACGTAGATGGAACCCAAACGCAACCTGATGATCCAAAAAAAGTAGAAGAGTGAGGAGTAAATAATATTAGAATTATAGCATGGCTAATGGACTCATCACATATCAATATAGGGATTAATTCGAGTAACTGCAAAACTACTCGAGAAGCATGAATATTTTTTTGGGAGATTTATCATCAGACTAACTGGTCACGCAAGTACCAGCTAGTATAGGAACTCCGCTAACTCAGAGAGGGAGCAGAGTCTATTAAAAACTTATATTCTTCTATGAAGAGGCATTAAGATGCTCTAGCACTCATGGAACCTGCGATTTAAGATGGTCCTAGCATAGAAATAGTTGCAAAATCTCGAGATGAATTTTAAGTAATTGAATTTGTAATGGCACTTTGTCTAGAATTTGAAAGTGCTAGAAGTGCCTTGTTACACCGAAGCTCTCTCCCTACTCTGAATCAAGTTCTTTCTAAGTGAATTGCAAAAAAACGAAAGTTAAGTCCCTTAGCTCGATTTTTAAGGGAAAAATAGTTTTTGCTACAACTCATCCTCATTGACCAAATGAGAGTAAACAACATCAGCGAAATTATTTGCCCTAAGTGCCCTCTATCGCTCAACTCGCATACTTTTTACCAAATCTCATTCTCCACATCACTTCTCGCAGTTTGTTTCCAAACTCTCCATAATTTATTTCAAATCATTTCGAGTTTGAGGGGGAGTGTGGATAGAAATAACAACCTACAAGTGTACGATTGTGCACTAGAATTATATAGAAACCGTATCCTACAGATTTAGCAACTATTAATTGTATATTGCCTATACATGCAATTCCTTCTGTATAAATCTGCCATTATAATATCAATTCCTTGTGTTAGGAGAAACAATATTCTCACACACACGTCTCTCTCTCTTGTTGCACGAAAGAATCTCTCCCATTCTTGGAGTGAAGACGTTTCTTGATGTCAACCATCAATCATCCAAGTCATCCTTCCAATTAGACTTACTCTATCCTCGTAATCAGAGACCATTTCCAAAAAGAAATACGTGAATAATCTACATTTTTTTTTGGGAGTGATTCATGACTTGCAAATGTTCTAGACCCAGATTTCTCTACTAGCGACTTGACATTTCGTAAGGTACATTCCTGTGGACACCCCCTCCTCAAGAATTTAACTTTATCTTTGAATTCTAAAATCCTAGAGCACACTATCCCAATACACCATAGGGCACACTTAAACATAGTCATGCCCATAGTCCAGCCTAGAATATTCCTTAGATACTCTTTATTCCCCTAAATATCCTATTTTAGAAAATAAAATAATCCCAAATATCCCAAAATCTGATAAATCCTAAAATATAGAAAACCCAAATATTATTTAAATATTTCCAAGATCTTTTAGATATCCCAATTATTCTAGAAGTCAAATGGTCTCAAGTCCCAAGACTGGCAACACAATACTTTCAGAATCTCCCAGTGTGAAAACCTTTTTAGATTAGGCAATTTCTATGACCTGGGAGGGAGAAATTGCGCGTCGCGACTATCTAGAAGCATCCAAATTCGATCAAACCACTACCATTATACTCAGGTCTATGTTTTGATCAAAACTGTCAAGAATCAGGGAAGAGATGGATTAGCGTTGCAATATGTGGCGTAGAAGGTAAAAGATATGTGCCACATATTGTGGTGCGAGACACATGGCATCTCGATACTGGTTCGGACCATCATCTTCCTATTTTGAAGTGTATTTTGCATATAAAAGTCATTTTTCCAGCCATTTAGTAGACCTAGACCTGAACAAAAACCCTAACCCTAATTATTAGTCATAGAAACCCTCCAGCCATCAAACCCTAGATTTAGGACCCTACTCTAACCATTTCAATTTTAGTCATAAAAAACTATGTAAACTCCTACGCATCTCTCTCTTTCCTCAAAGCTCATTCACTCAAGGGGATCATTAGTTTCAAATATCAAGGAGTAAGGACTTCTTTTCGCAATCGAATCCTAGCCTAACTCCGAGTGCATGACGTAAGAGTCTGGTCTCCAATTTTTTTTTTCTATAATTTCAATTTTATTTATTACCCCTTTATTAGTTTCTTTATTTTCGTTATTAGATCTGTTGTTCATGTTTCCTTCTTTATTCTTTTATTTTTACTGTTATTCATTTTTATTTTCTGATTAGGCTATGTTTTCTATTTAGTTCATCTTTATTAAACCCTCATGACCTGCCATCCAAAAGTTGACACCCCCATCATCCAAACAATGATGGTTTACTTTTCGCTGCAATCCGAGCATTTTGAGGTCTTGCGATTGGTAGCAATTTGAGCCAATAAGATCTCAATGTTACTGGTCGTAGCGTCCAACGCCACTACCCCCATCGCCCAAACAATCAAGAGCCCCCTGCATCTGCATTATGTGGGCGTCAGGCTTGTGATTTGAGCCACTGTTTTTCTGACGTTGCTACTCATGTCCAAGCATTGCTACCGCCATGGTCACCCCCAACTTTGACAATGCTACCCCTAAAGATGGCGTTGCTGGTCATAGTATTGGCTTTTGGAGGATCGATTTGCAGGCTTGTGATTTGAGCCATCACTTGGCCACCCCTAGCTTCGACGTTGCTACCTCAGAGCTTGCAGTACTAGTCATGACACATGTGTGACCCCATTGTATCTGCAGCAGGTGTGGCCCACACATGCTTCTTCTTTTTAAGGTGCAGGACCACTGCGCTGCGTGGTCCTACGAGATAACCTCATTGAGGTGGTCCCCTGGACTCCAACAACACTATGGTCGTGCAAGACTGCCTGTGCACAGTGGTATGGCAAGATCACCTGCATGTAGTGGTCCTGTGATACCATGGTTGTGCAAATGCTCTTATTTTATTTTTTATGAATATGCTGGGGCCATCCACCGCCAAGGCACCGCACGGAACACCATGACGGACCACGCAGTCCAGAATGCATCTACGCGTGCCCAACATGTATTTTTCTCCTGAATAACACAGACTTTAGTGTGCGTGCGTATGTCCCAACTCCCCCAAGGTCTATGAGGAACCAATTTTTACCAATGACTGCAAAAACCAACCAAAAAAATGCATGTCAAGAAATCTCTCCCAAAACTAGCTACTTTTTGCATTTTCGTATACTGACTAGGCCGATCCTGAATCAATATGGCTTTGATGCCAATGTTGGAATCATCATGTAAATGAAACTAAGTACTTTTTGCATTTTCGTAAACTAACGGAGCCGGTCCTGAATCAATATGGCTTTGATGCTAATGTTGGAATCATCATGTAAATGCTA
Source organism: Amborella trichopoda (assembly GCF_000471905.2). The sequence continues at coordinate 377,611 of NW_006499591.1, read as the reverse complement.
GCGCAACATAAACCCAAAAAAATAAAGATTGTATAGAGACCGTAACTTTTCGAAACCGATTACTTTTTTGTCGCAGTATCTTTTCCTTTATTTGGAAGGTGATTCTGAGAGTTCGATGCCCGCAATCTCAAGACAATATTTAATTACAAGAACTACCAAGCATAATATATAAACACAAATTCCAATTCCAAAATGAACAGCCCGAGAGTCCTTAAGTTGCCAGTACAGGGTTTTCTTTATCTAGGGTTTACAGAGAAAAACAAAGACGAGAGAGGGGGCCCTTAAGTGTAGAGAGAGAAGCTCTTTTTTGAGAGGCAAATGACTTTTAATTTTTATCATACAAGGAATACTTTTCTTCTCTCAGTTGATCCCACTTTACAAGATTATCCACTGAATGAATCATATACAAAAAGAATAATGATATTTACAACTTTCGATAATATTCCATGTAGCAAACCTTATCTCTAAGTGGAAATCCATATCTCGTAGTATTCCATTTCCTTCCTCTATATCATGAACTAATTCAGCAATGCTATGAATGTCCTTCTCTCCATTAGCTCTTAAGAATATCAGCAATATCATGGAGATCCTTACACCCACATGGACCAGACTAAAACGATTTATATATCTTCTATTATTCTATATCGTCAGTCGTGTTTATGTAAAAAATAAAAATAAATAAAAAAAAGGGGAAGAAGTCCAAGCATACAATAAAGTACCATTCACGTCACTTTCCTTGCGAAATTTCAAAAAGTTAATTGAACACTTCAAGTAAATTAATACATGACCAAGGACCACATTCATGGGGGTCAAGCTACGAAATTTGCCAACACCGAACCGAAACCAAAGCAAGACTATTTGAGATAGAGGGACCAATCTTTTTGAGAACCAAACCCATAACAAAATAGCTTTATTAATTACTCCCAGTATAAACCAAAGCATAAAGGTCAATAAAAAAATCTTATATAGAGCCGCGGCTCTAAACAACCAAATTAGAGCCCACATCAAAATTTCACTAAAAGCGGTTGTTTTGATGCCCAAACATCCTCAAATTGATCATTTCGATATGAAGATGACGTCAAACATGCGTTGTGACATCACCTACATAGAGCATATTAGTCACATTTAATGCTCCATGTGGATGACGTCAAACCATCTTAATGACCAAAAATACCCCTATTAAATAAATGCTCTATGTACAAAACAATAGCATCGAAGTATCCAAAATTGTTGTATACAATGATAAATTACTCCATAGTATATATATATAGAAAAAGTATACAAGGAGAAGATTTACAAAACAAATACGATATTAACAAAGGAAAATTGTTTGGTGCATCGAAGCCCACACCTATTATTACTATGCGGGCTCGGAGATCTACACTGTCCACCAAAATCGGGTCATGTAAATAATAGTCCTCCAAAAATAAATTAAAATCAACAGTTCAAATATTTTCTCCAAAATATACCATTTCTAGTTTTAAAATATATTTATTTTTACAGATTAATAATCTCCATTAAAGATTATATATTCCCTAAAAATTAAAATGAAATTCTATTTCAAAAATAAATTATTAAGGGGCCCCATCTCTACATGTGAGTCGGTGGACTCATAAAAACGGTGTCCATTGACGAATGGGTGAGGCTTGTATAGAGCCGAGGCACTAAACAATCAAAGTAAAACCTACTTTCAAATAGTGTCGAAAATATTGATTTTCATACTAGAAATCTTTGTGATATCCTAAAAATATATTTTCATCTTTAATTACAAAATTTAAAGCTTAAAAAATAGTGTAGAGCAAGTAGATCTACGAAAACTTGAAAATCTTGAAAATTGACTGTCCAAAAATATGGTAGAAAATGCACAATTTCCCAAAACTTGAAATCTTTTTTTTTTTTTCTCATTTTCATGCATCTTGATATCGTGATGATCGATTTGAGCATCAAAACAACCCCTTCTAGTGAAATATTTTAGGTAGGCTCTAATTTGATTGTTTAGAGCCTTGGCTGTATATAAACGTTTTCCTTAACAAATATGCTAAAACGGAGTGTATTAGGCGGTAACTAATAAAGAACCGTCACCACCAACCACAAATTAAGCTTAACCTAGTAAACATGATTGAAGCTTGAGTATGGTTTGGAGAATTTGCATCTCAATGAGCAGCTCGTGACAATAAAGTTTTGGATTAAATAAAGCTTTGATTCATTCCTTTTCGTCTTATCCCTTCTATTGGGAAGTGGTTTCTAGTGTGGGTCCCACGGCTTCATTTAGTCCATCGTACACAATAATTTTCTCCCTCATTTGTTGACTAATTTTTTCGTTTTCATTGAAATCTTTTCCTCAGTAATTTTGTTGTTTCATTAATTCGTTTTTGTCATCAAGAAGTTACGAATGGAAGATTACATGTCAAACCCCGATATGTAGGTCCCATTAGGCTAGGATAGAGGGGTGTCACCGAGAATTTTCGTTTTTTTTTTCTTTTTTTTTTTCACACGTAAGAGCTGTTTGAATACCTGGAAATATATTTTCAGATATGTTTTTATATAGACATGACACATTTCTGGAGATTGGATTAAAATTTTGGGACAAAAGTATTTATGCTAAAAAAAATATTCCTCATTTCAAGCCAAAAATAAACAAATATGTATCCTTGCCTTTACTCTCTAAAATTGATTTGCAGCCGAATTTCCCCATTACGGATACGCCCAGTTAATAAAATACAATTAATTCCAGCAAAATGCCGCCATGAATTAGAGAGAAGCTATTTAAAATTTTAAAGCTTAGAGAGAGAAAATATCTTAAAATTTTAAAAACAAAAACTATATCTAATTTTAGAGAGAGAAACTATTTAAAAAAATTAGAGAGAAAAACAATCTCAAATTTTTATAGAGAAAAATTCTTTCAAATTTTAAGTTTAGAGAGAGAAAATATCTTAAAATTATAGAGAGATAAACTATATCAAATTTAGAGAGAGAAGTGCTTAAAAACATTTTTGAGATAAACTATATCAAAAAATTTAGAGAGATAAACTATCTCAAATTTTAAGTTTTAGATGGAGAAAGTACTTGAAAATTTTTTGAGAAAGAAAATCTCATATTTTTAGTTTTAGTGAGAGAAACAATCTCAAAATTTTTAGAGAGAAACTATATAAAATTTTAAGTTTTATAAAGATAAAGAACCTAAAAATTCTTAGAGAGAGAAACTATCTCAAATTTTAAGCTTTATATAGAGAAAGTATATGAAAATTTTTTGAGAGAAACTATCTCCAAATTTTTAGAGAGAGAAACTATCACAAAAAATTTAGAGAGAGAAATTATCTCAAATTTTAAGTCTTAGAGAAAACTATCTCAAATTTTAAATGTTACAGAGAGAAAGTACCTGAAAATTTTAAGAGTGATTAAATCAAATTTTAAGTTTTAGAGAGAGAAAAACTATTTCAAAATTTTTACAAAGAGAAAATATATAAAATTTTAAGTCTTGTAAAGATAAAGTACCTAAAAATTCATAGAGAGAGAAACTATCACAAATTTTAAGCTTTATATAGAGAAAGTATCTAAAATTTTTTTGAGAGAAAATATCTCCAAATTTTTAGAGAGAGAAATCATCACAAAAAATTTAAAGAGAGAAACCATCTCAAATTTTAAGTCTTAAAGATAAAAACTATCTCAAATTTTAAGTGTTACATAGAGGAAGTACCTGAAAATTTTTAGAGTGAGACTATATCAAATTTTAAGTTTTAGAAAGAGAAAAACTATTTCAAAATTTTTAGAAAGATAAACTATCTCAAATTCTAAATTTTAGAATAAGAAAGTACCTCAAAATATTTAGAGAAAGAAAATATTTAGAGAAAGAAACTACAAAAGTTTTAAAGAGAAACTATCTCAAATTTTAAACCTTTGAGAGAGAAACTACCTCAAATTTTAGAGATAGAAATTATCTCAAATTTTAAGTTTAAGAAGAGAGAGTATCTAAAAATATTTAAAAAGAGAAACTACGAAATTTGTAAAAAGAAACTATTACGAAATTTTTAAAAAGAAACTATCTCAAAATTTAAGCCTTAAAGAGAGAAACTGCCTCAAAAAATTTAGAGAGAGACTATCTAAAAATTTTCAGTTTTAGAGAGAGATAGTACGTGAAAAGTTTTAGAGAGTGAAACTATTTCAAAAATTTTAGAGAGAGAAAGTCTTAAAATTTTAGAGTGAAAAACTATCTCAAATTTTAACGTTTAGAGAGGGCAAGTACCTGAAAATTTGAGAGAGAGAAAATATCTCAAAATTTTTCGAGAGCAACTTTCTCAAAAATTTTAGAGAAAGAAGCTATCTCAAATTTTTAGAGAGATGAAAATTTTTAGAAAGAGAATCTATCTCAAAATTTAAGGTTTAGAAAGGGAGAGTATCTTAAAAATTTTAGAGAGAGAAATTATCTCAAAATTTTTGGAGATAAACTTTCTTAAAAAATTTACAGAAAGAAAGTATCTCAAATTTTTAATTTTAGAGAGAAAGTACTTCAAAAATTTTAGAGAGATGAACTATCTCTTAATTTTTAGAGAGAATCTATATCGAAATTTAAGTTTTAGAGTGGGAAAGTATCTTAAAATTTTAGAGAGAGAAATTATATCAAATTTTATAGGGATAAACTACCTAAATTTTTTTTAGAGAGAGGAACAATCTTAAAATTTTTAGAGAGAGAAAATATTTCATATTTTAACTTTTAGAGAGAGAAGTAACTCAAACTTTTAGAGAGATAAACTATGTCAAATTTTAGCGAGAGTGCCAGAAATTTTTAGAAAGAGAAATTATCTCAAAAATTTAGAGAGCGAAATTATCTCAAATTTTATTTTTTAGAGAGAGAATATCTTAAAATTTTAGAGAGAAACTATATGAAATTTTAGACAGAGAAACTACATGAAAATTTTTAGAGAAAAATTATCTCAAAAATTTTAGAGCGAGAAACTATCTCAACTTTAGTGAAAATATGACATTATAATGAATAGTTTAATCAAAAGCATGTAAAAAAAAAAAAAAACTATGAAAATATTATGCATCCATGTACCATACAAACAACAAAAATCTATTTTATAGGTAATATTTTTCTCAAGAAATACATTTCAAATGAAATATTTTTCTAGGTATTCCTTTTCCATGGATCGAAACGGCCCCTTAAAATATCTAGAATTTATGATTCTATAAACAAACGTGTGGTTTATAGAATACCAAAAGAAATTCAGCTAAAATGTCAAACTGAAACATAGAAAGGTGCTATGTACGCTCCAAATTCAAGTAAACATAGAAAAAGACTCTATATGTGATTTTGATTGAATAATTTTTACTAAGATGATAATAGTAATATATATTATTAACATATATTTTTCTATTGTATTTAATGTGTGATATTATTGTCAGTTTATTACGAATCATTTAATTAAATATCATATGATTATCAGTCTCTAGGCAAATATATACCAAATGTTTACACAAATTAATAGAAAGATTGACAAAATATCAATGAAACAAGTAGCACATTTGGAAAATCGACCCATTTGACCATAGTTGTCATGCTTGTCTGATTCCAAACCTAGGCCATACTTTTTTTCATTAAATTCTCTTGTTCCTGGTTTGGAACACATAACAAGAGGGGTAATTTGGTCATTTATGTTTTTCGCTTGAGCTGAGCCTGCAAACCTACCTTGATCCATGTTCTTAACCCCAAACATTTAATTTTTCGGCAAAATCTCTTTTTCTAGATTTGGAGTCAAGAACATGTGAGATGAGTTCGGCACTTTGCATGAAACTTAATTAAGAGAAAAAATTATATATGCCCTTTATTGTTATGGCTACCAAACAAGGATTGGCCAACTGTTTAGGAGGTACCCAACTGAAAAATCCTTTATACTTAACAACTTTGTTGGTGGATACAATACTTTAATCACTTCGTCCATTTTTTTTTTAAGTGGTTTGATCATTTTATTGGTATTTTAATCAAGGGTGTGGCTCCAATAAGGTTGCAACTTTAAACAATCCAATTAAAACGCACCTCCAAAATTTAATCAAAATAGAAAGGAAGCACCTAGTTGGCCATCTAAGGCTTAACAATTCTTCTACCACCATGGCAACATATAAAGTTATTTTTTAAGTGGTTTGATCATTTTATTGGTATTTTGAGATAGATATCTAAGGCTTAACAGTTATCATCTAGCCCCATGGCGACACAAAAGGTGAGCTATTCAAGATTTATAAGCATTACACCCATATTTCGTGCGGCAAAAAAAATAAAAAAATTAAAAATTAAAAATTAAAAAAGAAAAAAAAAAAGAGGGGAGTGAAACATCTATACTCTTTATATACATGATCATATGTATGATCCCTTAGTGAATATTAATTTATTTTAATATGATTATTTATATGAATGCTCATTCAATTGCACTGCATGGTCTTCACTTCATATTTACACGATCGTCTATCTCGATCCTACTTACAACACACGTAATCCAATTAGTGTAATTGAATAGAAACCTGATCAACATCTCTTTCTCCATCTCATCGCATCCACGAATTGTATATAATTGAAGTTACTAGAAACATTTATCTCTCTCTAATGATTGTCTCCATCCATGATATATTCTCCATGACATACATCCAATGAGTATCTGATGGAGTTACAAGAGACCTCTCTCTTTCTCTCTCCCCATATTTTTTACCTTCAAATTGATCATCTCGATCTCGTGATGTATTTTACGGTAAGGAAACAATATATTTTTTAATGCATTATTTGGGACATCAATTTTCATTGTTTTCAAGTGTTATTAGAAACAAAAATAAATTTTAAGACCATCACAAAAATATTTTCCTACTTACCATTTTTCGATACTATTTAGATATACGTCTTAATTTCACTGTTTAGGGCCCTAAACTTATACCAGCCACACCTTTTGTTAAATTTCTTGTTATTATTAACTAGGGTTCGAAAAGTCGGCAGTAGTTTCCGCTCGATAGAGTTACTCAGGCCAAGACCCTTGACGAGCTCGAGTTATCTCGAGTTGGGAGATCCAACTCGCGGATCTTAAAAAAAAATTAAAAAGTATAAAAAACTTCAAAACTATAACAAGTATATTTGTAACATGTTTATTTATATTTTTTATCATTTTGGTAAACAAGTATATTTGTAACGTGGTTATTTATATTTTCTATCATTTTGGTAAAGATTGGAAAGCATTCTGGCCATGAATAATTATTTTTATACTTTTCCATCTTTTCTGTAACATTTTGAAAATATGCCTAGTCAAAAACTCATGTTTTTTAAATCTATTTTTTCTTTACTTTTTTAACCAAAATTAGTTGTGTTTTGTAACATCTTACTTTGAATATATATTTATATTTTTTGGTTTTTTTATTTTATTTTTCTAATACTTTTTAGCTGCTACAGTACTCAGCCCTACTCGAGCCGAGTTAGTCGGACTCGGGTACTCGACAAGGGCATGGGCCAAATATTCAGCCCGTGTCATCCTTTCGAACAATGTTATTAATTCAATATTATTCATTTCTTGTTGAGTTTCAGCTTGAATAGTGGATTTATGTGCATTGCACGTAAAAAGATAACGAGAGATAAAAGAATAAATAGAAAAAAAAAAACAATAAAATTGAAAAATAGGATATAAATGAATTTCATTGCATAATAAATTCTTTTACAAGTTGCTTAAATAATCAAGAAAGAAAATAATTAGAAATGAAAGCTTAAAATATCGGAAAAAGAAAAATAATGGACATAAATTTGAAACCTACTTGAAAAGTCACAACTTAAAAAAAAAAACTCAAAATGCATCATAGTATCTTTAAAACATGAAATTATGTACTTATAATTATAGATTTCTTCAATCTATAAAGGAATAAAACAAAATTGATTTCTTTTTCAGTTGAGACAACATAATTATTTTTAAATCTTTATAAAAATAAAAAATCACAAATTCAACGTTTAAAACTTCTGATTGCAAAAAATTACTTAGATTAAAATATTGAGAGCTGAAAGAAAAATCGGTGTGGTTGTTTACAATATTTATAATTTTAGGAGTGAATAATTGATACTTATAATAAATAATTTAATAAAAATAGAGACTATACAAATGATTATTTTAGAAAATTTGAATTTTTATACATAAATAAAAAATAAACAGAATAAAACCAAAAAATGGAGCTTAAAATATTAAGATACACATTCACCAAGCTTAATTGAACATCAAAAAGGGGAAAACATTTCTTGCAAAAAATTAAATTATTCTCTTAATTCGTGAGGAATCTAATGAGAGACTAATTAGTGACACTAACTAAAAAAAAACTCTTAGTGACAGAAAATTTCTATAGGTGATCATTATTATTAAATTTTAGTATTTCTTGTATATGTGCATTGAACATGACAGCATGACAGAATACCCAATAAAAAGATAAAATAGCTATGGGTCATTTAAATTAATAAATTTAAAATAGGAAATTCAAAAAACTAAAAGCTAAATGTGTTAATTGCTTTAATAAATTACCAAATATTTCAATTTAAATCTTAATAAAAAATATACAAAAATAGCCCAACACCTAAGTTATTAGTACCATCATCTAAGCTAACTTTATATTAAAACAAAATACATCAGCCCATATTATAATAAAAGAGCCTATGTTAAAAACTCTAATAAAGAATTTGTTAATACATATGTATGCATCACAAAAACAAGAAGAGCAAACAAAAAATGGAGTTGATTTTGAATACAAAAATCCATATAATACGTGCTAAATATTGAGAAGAAATTCATTAAAAAATCTTTATATTGCCAATGCTGACTTCTATAAAATAAAAATTAAGCATTAAAAGTATAATATAAAGAAAATTAAAATAAAAACAAATAATATCAAATAACAAGTAAAATTTGTTTAAACGGAAACTATAACCTCTTTACTAATTTTAATATTCATTTACAATCAAAATAGTAGGACAATTACCATAGATTTTTTATCAACAAGCACCAAAAAATAAATATTATCATAAAATTGACAATACAAAATTAATATGTCATATGTTGCAATAAAAAGAAGTGGAAATCAATTTATGTAAAACACAGTGCTAGCAAGCTTTTAGCCACTTCTAGCTAATAATAATAATAATAATAATAATAATAATAATAATAATAATAATAATAATAATAATAATAATAATAACAAAAAAACACTACATATTTTTCTAAAAACACGACATACACATCTATGAAAAAATCATATCTTTTACTATCAAAGTAAAAAAGTATAAATTAAAAATAATATATTTTTATAATTTATCCACAAATAAACAAAAGGAAACAGAAAACAAAATAAAAAATATCACATAAATCATTAAAAAATGTAAGTTCCAAATTAAAAAATATAAAAAAAATTATAAAAGACTTTTTTTTCCATATTTTCGTATCATATCTAAATACTTAAATGATAAAAGGACATCTTTCCTGAAATAAAATAATACATAAATTTTTAAATACAAGTGGTACATAGATATTTTATTTTTATTTTCTTTTTCTAAGAGATGCATAGAACATTACTTTAACAATCTTTATGGCTTTAACAATAGTGGCACATCTTGGAATGTAGTCTACAATCATATATAGCTCTAGAAAAAACTAACCACCTTGCTGATGTAGACTATATAGCTCTAGAAAAAACTAACCACCTTGTTGATTAATATATATTCTTTGACCAAGCCAATACATTAAAGTAACCACAACCAGTTCATTAATTTATCTTCTTTGACAAGGCCATTAACTTAACAATCTGTTTTAGACCGGCCAAAAGACCTTGTTGATTAAT
>NW_006499591.1:343314-358051 GCF_000471905.2 Amborella trichopoda | reverse complement strand
ATCATCTCTAAGTTATTAAGATGTCAATTTTTATATATTGTTTGATATCCAGTTACATAGTATAAAGAGAAGGCATATATTTCCTTTTGATTTTTTTGGCATGTATGCCAACATTATTATAGTTTTAATTGCAATAGATAGCTAATTATCATGGTTTATTAATTATACATATCATGCGACATGTTTTTGTATTCTTATTTTTCTAATTTTCAAAATAATATTTACTTATAAGTAAATAATTTGTTTGCTGCTATTATTTAAAATTATATTTAATTATTTTAGAAAATAGTATAACTGAACATAAGAAAAAATAAAAGACAAAAGTAATTAAACCAAAATACAAAAATTTAAAAAGATAATTCTTTCGATGTTTCTCTTTTTTCATTTTCAGATTCTCTAATTTTTAAAATAATACTTACTTATAAGTGAATAATATATTTTACTAATATAAGTAAAAATAATTTTATTTATATTAGTGAATGACAATAATCGAATATAAAAAAAAAAGGAAAACAATATAGTAATTATAAATGCAAATTAGAGATGTAAATAATGTAATTGAAATGTTTTTAGAAAAAATAATTACCGCAAAATGCAAGTCATAAATAGAATTATAATTATATTTTGAAGTTTATGTGATATGCTTTTGTATTTTGATTTTTTAATTCTCTAGAATAATATTAACTTACCAGTGAATATCAAATTTACTACTATGATAGATAATAATTTTAAAGTAGGTTATAGAATAATATAATTAAATATAAATTATCTAATAGGTCTGAAAAATATATCTTCAAATTAGCAAAAGTAAAAGAGAAAAAATGTGTAAGGATCTAAATAATATTAAATGTATTAAGAGCGATGATCAAAGGGTCTTGGTAAAAGCGGATGAGGTCAACGAAAGGTAGAGAGTCTATTTTCAAAAATTATTAAATGATAAACAAAATGAGAACATAGTGGTAGAAGGGATTGTTAGTACAAGTGACGGCGGAGGTCATAGATACATTCGTATGATTAGGATGTCGGAAGTGAAAGACGCTTTGAAAATGATGAAGATAGAAAGAATTTAGGAGCAGATGGTATCCCAATAAAAGTTTGGAAGTACATAGGGAAATCGGCATTGACTGGCTGGCAACGTTGTTCGACAAAGTGTTGAGAACAATGAAAATACCAGACGAATGTAGAAAAAGTATTATGGTACCTAATTACAAGAAAAAATGACATACAGAATTGTACAAACTATTGAGGGATCAAGCTTATGAGTCATATTGTGAAGCTCTGAGAAAGAGTCATTAAGCGATGATTAAGACATGAAACGATTGTATCTGACAACCAATTTGGTTTTATACTACAAAGGTCAACAACTAAGGCTATTTTCCTACTTAGGCAACTAATTGAGAAGTTTAGGGCGAAGCGAAAATACCTCCACATGGTCTTTATTGATCTAGAGAAAGCTTATGATAGAGTACCTTGATATTTGATTTGGCGGGTATTGAAAAAGAAATGTGTCTTTAGAAACTACATCGACTTGGTGAGAAATATGCACGATAGAGCGGTTTCTAGTGTATGAACAACTTGTAGAAAAACGAGTGAATTTTCAGCATTGAGCCCGTACCTCTTTGTCTTAGTTATGGATGACTTAACTAGGAGTCTATAGGATGAGTTATCGTGGTGCATGTTATTCGCAGAAGACATAGTTTTGATTCATAAGACCTGAAACAGTGTCAACACAAAGTTAGAACTTTTGAGGGATGCTCTGGAATCCAAATATTTTAAAATTAGTCGGACTAGACAGAGTATATGGAGTACAAATTTAGTACTAATAGAAGTAGAGACGATGAAGTAGTTAAGATTGACGGCCAGGAAGTACAAAAAAGACCGCACTTTCAATATCATGGGTCAATAATCTAGAAAAATAGAGAGATCGAGGAAGATGTCGCACACATAATTAGAGTTGGGTAGGTGAAGTGAAGATGTGCAATTGAAACTTTATGTAATCGCCGCATACGAATGAGACTGAAGGGTAAGTTTTATAGGACAATGGTGAGATCAGCTCTGCCCTATGAGGTGAAATGTTGAGCGAACAAAAAACAATATACCCATAGAATGAATGTAGCGGAGATGAGGACGTTGAGTTGTATGAGTGGTAAGACAAGAAGGGATGGAATTAGCAATTACCCTATTTGAGAGAATTTAGACGTGATACCAATAGATGAAAAAATGAGAGATAGTCGACTTAAATGGGCTGGCAATATGTGGCACCGACCAAGTACAACACTTGTTTGTAGGTACGAATTAATTCAAGTGGAAAAACCGAAAAGGGCAAGGGGTATACCCAAAAAGACATGGTTGGAAATAGTCCGAAAAAATATGAGAACTTATGGCCTCACTAAGGATATGTCATTTAATAAAGCATAATGGATAACCAAGATTCATGTAGCCGACCTCAATTAATGGGAAAAAAGCTAAAATAATGATGATGATCTAATAGGTCTGCATGTAAAGATTGATCCAATATATTCTCTCTTCTAAAACTCTCTACGATAAAAAAAATGCCAATTTAAGATTGAAATTTTATTCTAAGGCCTAATATTTCGTACATGTACAAGACACGTATATATCACTAGTATATAAGTGGAGGGTGGGACGTCATGTTGAGGTATCCACTACCATATACATGCAAGTAGAGGGTGAGACATTATGTTGAGGCATCCACCCCATATATATATACAATTGGAAGTGGTACATTATGTTTGAGGCATTCACCCTCTTAACACATGTACCCCACCCCGTTCTTTTTGAAAAGAAAAAAGTCTATACTCTCAAAGGGAGCATTTCATCTATCTACTAATACTCAATCGTGGAGTATTTTTAGGCGATTTTTACAAATGTTACCTCCTCATCCTAGCTACCAACTTCAAAAAATAAGAATAAAAGGAAAAAAATTTAAACGTATTCCATACGTGCCTAAATGAAATAAGAAGAAAAGGAAAAAAAGTTAGTGTATTCTATATGTGCCTAAAAGATAATAATGTACGCGTAAGTGGTTGAGAGCTGAAGTAACTTCGCACCCACCATTCCCACCATTAACATGTCAAAATTAAATAAATAAATAAGGACAATGTGAATAGAGCCGTAATGGATAAAATTAATTGACCAAATAACATACTGCCTCCTCACTCGTTCCTAATGTGAGACCCATAATTAATAGTTCGAGCATTTATTGACAAAATTGTTTTAAAATATTTTATTGATATTTTCTCGAAATGGAAAAGAAGAGGCTAGAATGATGATATTGATGATGATGACGATAGAAAGGAAGAGGCTAGCCAGACCGATGCTTTGGCCGGTCTAGACCAAAGTAAAAATCAAGACTAGTTGAAAACTAGTGAAAACCAATGTTTTACATGCTTTGACTAGTCTGACTAGCCGATGTTCGACCAAGTAAATAAAAATTTAGTATATTTTATAAAGGGAAATGACCTTGTGAGACCCTCCTACACCTATGTGTGTAGAACCTCAAAAGATCGCCATTAAATTTGACACAGATCTCTAGAAAAGTCAAGTCCTACACCCATGTGATAACTTTTCTAAATATCTTTGTCAAATTTAATGGTGATCCTTTGGAGTCCTACACACATAGGTGTGAGAGGGTCTCATATGATCATTACTCTTTTATCTATTTAAATTATTATATCGAACTTTCATTCTCCACTAAATTGGGAAAAGGTTATGATGATGATCAAACTTTCTTCTGCTTTTTTAAAAAAAATTAGTCTAACTTATTCACCCAATGGTTGGACTTGTTTTGACCATACCATAGTTATAAAGACAAGACCAAATCAGTTGTCTGAGCAGTCAGACGGTTAACCAATGCCTTGGTCGGTCTAGTCCAAGGTAAAAACTAAGTTTGATTGTAATCAGTTTTGTCCTGTCCAACCAGCCAGTTTTGACCAGTTTAACCAGCTATAAAAAGTTAGAATTGTTTTAAATATATTTTAGATTTTTAAAGTATTATATTGAACTTTTTTCTACTTTTCTAAAAATTTGTCCAACCGATTCGACCAATAGTTTGACCTATTTTAACTGGTAAAACCTTCACAGGCTCAGTGGCTGGTCTGATCCTGATGACACCAAACTGAACCAAAATTCTTACTGGTTTTATGGCTAGTCTGATCCTAATACATTAAACTAGACTAGAATCTTCACCAGTTCAATGGCCGGTCCGATCTTGATAATATTGATCGTAACACACAAGAACAACTATTTAAGATTCAAAAGGATGTCACCAATGCTTTTCGTGCTAAATAAAAAAAACATTTCTGAATATTTTATGATCTTGCGGAAGTATTTCTTCTATTTAAAATTAAACTCAATCAAGGAGTATTTTTAGGCCTTTAAAATTTTGGGGATGTGATCTTTTCAACCTAGTGAGTAAAACAAAGAAAGCAAAAGAAATTTTTAATATATGTAAATGAACAAAATAACATCTTAAGATTGAATATAAGACCATCGAATTTCTGGATAGTTAGATCTAAGTGTTTAAAATATCTAATTTTTTAAAAATAATTATTCAGTGATCCTAAGTAGGTCTCAAATTTTCATATTAAAAGAAATCCTCTTAAACAACTATTTTGCCTGAGGGAGTAAGTCTACACTAATGCCCCCATTGGGAACATGCTACACAAGCTCAAAAAAGATCAGGTGGTTTAATGGGGGTCCAAACCAATCCTCATGAGAGTAAAACAAAACATTTCCTAATAAAAGTTTAAGTGAAAATGTCATTGGGCTCAGTAGAAAATGGATGGCCAAACCAACCCCCTTCAAAACTAAAACCCTTCCATATAAGATTTTAGATGAAATTAACATTGGTTAGATTAGACTATTAGAGTATAATCCAATTAAAGATACTTGTTGCATGCCATTTGGTAGTTTTAATGAAATTGATCTGCACCATCAATGGTCACGATGGTCGAGATCTGGGATATTGTAAGGTAGATGGACGGAGTAGATTTTCCCGCCGCACTGCACCATTCTGCTTTGAGGAAAGCCAAAAAATAATCTACTCCCTCGGGAGTATACTGTCTATTTACTCTCTCAGGTGAAAGCCCTCCAGGATTAGTTTTATCCATTAGGTGCCCAAATGCTGAGCAATAGAACCTCTTTAATACATAGATTAACCTCAAGAAAGAATAGAACCTCTTTAATACATAGATTAACCTCAAGAAAGAAAATCTTAATTGCACCCTCTAAGCAAAATAATAATGTCTCAAAATTAAATGGAAACCGTTCAATTTTTAGAGGGTGAGATCTAAGGGGTACTTGGAAATACATTTTCAGAAATGTATTTCAGTGGAAATAACACATTTCTAATGTTTGGATTGAAATTTTGGAACTGAAGTGTATTTCTGCCCGTAATTGTTTTCTTCATTTCAACCCAAAAATAAGTAATCTATATCATAGTCTTTACCCTTCGAAATTGATTTCCAACTAGATTTCCTCTTTCTAGGGACATCCAGTTTATAAAATATAATTAGAGAGATATACTATCTCAAATTTTACATTTTAGAGAAAATATATCTTAAAATTTTAGAGAGATAAACTATTTCTAATTTTAGAGAAGGAAACTATCAAAAAATTTTAGAAATAAATTATCTCAAAATTTTTATAGAGAGAAACCATTTCAAATTTTAAATTTTAAAGAGAAAATCTTAAAATTTTAGAAAGAGAAACTATATCAAATTTTAGAGAGAGAAGTATGTAAAAAAATTTAGAGAGAGAAACTATCTCAAAAAATTTAGAGAAAAACAATCTCAAAGTTTAAATTTTAAGTTTTAGAGAGAGAAAGTACTTAAAAATTATTAGAGAGAGAAAGTACTTGAAAATTATTAGAGAGAGAAACTATATTGAATTTTTTAGAGAGATAAACTATCTAAAATTTTAAATTTTATAAAGAGAAAGTACCTGGAAATTCTTAGAAAGAGAAATTGTATCAAATTATAAGTTTTAGAGAGATGAAGCACTAAAAACGTTTAAAGAGAAAAACAATCTAAAAAATTTTTAAAAAATACACTATCTCAAAGTTTAAGTTTTAGATAGAGAAAGCATCTTAAACTTTTAGAAAGAAAAACAATATCAAATTTTAGAGAGATAAACTATCTCAAATTTATCAAATTTTAGAGAGAGAAACTATCTCAAATAGTTTTAGAGAGAGAGCACGTGCTTGAAATTTTTTAGAAAGAAAAACTATCTTAAATGTTAAGTTCTAAAAAGCGAAAGTACTTCAAAATTTTAGAGAGAGAAAATATCTCTAAACTTTTAGAGAGAGAAACTATATCAAAAATTATAAAGAAAGAAATAATCTCAATTTTTAAGTTTTAGATAGACAGAGTATTTGAAAATTTTTAGAATGAGAAACTATCTCTAATTTTTAGAAAGAGAAACTATATCAAATTTTAAATTTTATAGAGAGAGAGTATCCTAAAATTTTAAGAGAGAGAAACTCAAAATTTTTATAAAAAAAAACTATCTAATATTTCATAGGAAATCCATAAGCCAAAATCCATTTCGTAGGAAATACTTTTCTTGAAATGTATTCCAATGGAAAAAGATTACGTAGAGTAAACTATTTCCATTTAAAACGGTCACTAAGCGTTTGAAAAATTAAATTTCAAAACATGCCAAAATTTTCAGCAGAAATCGATCACGACTTTGCCAAAATTTTCAGCAGAAATGGATCATGACTTTGCCAAAAGTTTGACGAAAGTGGGGCATTTCAGAACCAAAATTGTGATAAAATATTGGCATTATAAGACTACCCATTGTCATGGCTAGTCTTTCTCCGAATACTAGTTCATTAGACGACAAACTCACTTGTATTCAGCTACCAATTAGTCAAAAGATTGATTTCAGAGATTCTCTCTCTTCAAAGCTTCAACATGAGCTGAGAACGACCAATTGTCTCCTCATCCCCATTATAAATTTGCCCACCACGTGATCCATTCTCTCTCTATCTCCCCCCCCCCCCTCTCTCGCTCTAGTTTCAGCAGTTGGAGAAGAAGGGAATGGAAGACCAGGAGAATGGCCTGCAGAAGGAGAGAAGTCCAAAGGCACTTAGCATCGAACCTGGCTTAAGCACTGCTCATACAATTGATCAGGGTATTTGTTCTGTATCAGTCATTTTTCTTCAAACTACCTGTTTTCATTTTGTTTTTGGTAGTTATCATTAGTGCAGTGGTAAACCAGCTAGAAAAGAGAGCTTTCTATCTAGAAATCAGTTGGTTATCTTTCTTTTTTTGTTTCTTGAAATGGTTTAAACTCCTAAATCTAGTTTTCGAGAAAAGTTATAGGCTGTGATATTCTTTCTTATGATAAATACTCCCAAGCTCTATCAGTTATTAGATAAAAGTTTCATTTAAGATTTCAACTGGGCCTTGTTTTTTTCGGAGACAAGCTTAATTTGAGTTTTAATATGAGTTTGCAGTTCATCAAAAATATTGAAAACCATTCTTTTGACTCATAAGAATTTTGTAGTTTTAAAAGATGCAGAGTGGAAAATATTCACAGAAATAGAGTATCATTGGCTAACCAATTCATGGAAGATTTTAGATATTTCTTTTCTCCTGTTGGCCAAGCAAGTTTAGTTATTCTTTCTTGTTTGGGAATATATGATCTATGACCCAATTCACCGGGGTGAGTTGAAAAGCCATCAGAGCTTTTTGCTTGAGCCCGAATGTCCTCTAAGCACCAGATTAGGCCTTTCAAAGACTAAAGGTTCACCCATCTATATTTATTGACAGATCCATGGATACAAGTGGGGCTTCTTCTTGTCACAAGCTTCAGCTGTGGTTACATGTTGGGCTATTCTAATCTTATTCTAAAGCCTTTAGGGTGGACATGGGGGCTTATCGCTATGCTTATTATCGGATTCTTGGCTCTCTATGCAAACTGGCTCTTGGCTGGGTTTCACGTAATCGATGGACAGAGGTTCATAAGATACAGGGATATGATGGGCTACTTATTTGGTATGTGTAGACGATTTTTCACTGGCTAAACCATGAATTCCAATGACTGGTGATTTGTTTTTCTTAAAAGACATTACCGACTTCCAAATAACATGATTCAACCTCATGTGACATTATCTTTTACAATTCTTTCTTTACAGGAAGAAGAATGTATCATATAACCTGGTCTCTGCAATTTCTAATGTTTCTCCTTGGAAACATGGGTTTTATCCTACTTGCAGGGAGATCTCTAAAGGTAAACTTCTTTTTTTAATTCATTTCTCTCTTTAAGTCGCTTCCATTTTTTGAAATGGGCAAATTTCATAAAGAAATTTCAGGTGTCAATCTTGCAATAGTTAACGGTTTTGAGAATTGACAGGCGATTCATGCTGAGTTTAGTCTCTCCACACTGAGACTTCAAATCTACATCATCATAACCGGGGCTATCTACTTTCTCTTTGCTTTGATGATTCCAAATATGTCAGCCATGAGGCACTGGTTAGGAGTCTCAAGCGTTCTCACTATTACATATGTAGTGATTGTAATGGCAATCTGCGTAAAGGATGGTAACATATCCCTGACAGAGGACCACTTAATATATTGTGCCTTAATTTCCATAGCAAATTTTTTTTTTTTTTTTGGTAATTCAGCGGGGATGACGGCCCCCAATAATTTCCATAGCAAAGTTCAAGAAGCTTAGAGCTCACTCATGAAGCACTTTTACAGGGAAATCTAGTGTGAGTAAGAGTTATGCCATAGAGGGGTCAGGTACAGAGAAATTTTTCAATGCATTCAATGCATTTTCAGCAATTCTTTTTGCTGACACATCGGGCATGCTCCCCGAAATTCAGGTTCAATTTCTTCACTACCAAAAAGACAGGGGATGCAGTACTTTCATCAGCAATTGCCTTTCTCTAATTTACTAATCAAATTAATTTCGTTACTCAATTTATTCTGTAGGCAACACTGCGAAAGCCTGTTGTGAAAAACATGAGAAAGGCACTATGCATGCAATTCACATTAGGTCTGGCAATATACTATGCTGTGACCATTTTAGGATATTGGGCATATGGATCTAATGTCTCTGAGTATCTCCCCAACAATTTCAGTGGACCCAAGTGGGCTGTTATAGTTGCAAATGCAACTGTCTTCTTACAAACAATCGTATCGCAACATGTGAGTCTCTCTCTCTATCTCAAACACACACAAATACACGATTGTACTTCATCTATTAGCATCAATGGTCTTTTTAACACTGCGTTCTAATGACTTTTTATCAGATGTTTTGTACACCAGTACATGAGGCTCTTGATACAAGATTCTTACACTTAGATCAAAGTATGCATTCAAGAGATAACATCAAGATCCTCTTCGTATTGCGTGCTGGCCTTTTCACTCTGAACACATTTATGGCTGCCCTGATTCCTTTCTTGGGAGATTTTGTGAACTTAATCGGTTCTCTCTCTCTTTTCCCCCTCACTTTTGTCTTCCTAAGCATGATCTTCTTGAAGGTAAGAAACCCACCATTTTCTCCCCTTTCATATAAAACACTAAGACAAAGATGAAGCTTTCTTTAGCTGATATCATACAGTTTTCTCTATTAAAATGCTTTGACATGGATTTTATTGCAGGTTCGAGGAAAAACAGCAAATAGTGTGGTGAAAGCATGGCACTGGATCAATATAGTTGGATTCTCTGTTATAACCATACTAACAACTGTAGCGGCTCTTCGATTAATTGTGGAGAATGCAAAGGCTTACAGAATATTTGCAGATAATTAAAACAGAATGCAATTGTTCAAATTGAGATGTATGAACCATGCATTGTTGTCCTATATATCTACCGTCATTTCTATGTACGATCACTCCATGGATAGATTAAAAGAAAACTTTGAGAGTTTTCATTTTATGGAAATGAATAATACTTTACCTCTCTTTATGGGAATGAAATTTTTTTTTTATCTTGGGTGAGTCTATGGGGAGAGGGCCCTAACCTCGGTAGAAATTGAGCCTCAGGCATAGCGTGGCAAATCGTCAAGTGCTAAACACGGTAGAAATTGAGCCTAAGGCGTAGCTTGGCAAACTCGTCAAGGGCTAACCGATGAAGCCGGCTCTTTTCCTTATGGAAATGAAATTTTATATGATACTTTACATGTTTTTTGGTACAAACACTGAGACATGTTTTATGGAAATGAATGATATTTTACACGTATGAGAAAAAAGGAGCAAGAGGAAAGAAGAGAAAAAGTGCATTTTTTTTTCTTTAGCAAGTCAATAAGGAAAGAGCAATTGTCTAATGTGGCCTGGATCCCATTTCTACAATATGTGGTCCAGAGGTATAAAACATCCGCTTTAAAAAAGATGGATATAAATAGGTAGTCCATCAAAGAACAACTACAGGTTCAAGCGTTTTTTTTAATATAATTATTATTTTTAGTTTTTTATTTTTTGTTTTCTGATATTCATGATCGCCATGTTAAAGATTATATATTATCTAAATATTAGGATCAAATTATATTTAAAACTGATAGTTATTGCCATGCCCGCATTTCTACATATGCGAGCTTGGCCGCATGCTAACGGTGTCCATAATAAATGGCTAATTCAATTATTATTATCTTTAAGAAAAGCCAAGCCAATTTCTTAACTTACTTGGTAGTAGACAATGTAGCCCAACTTAAATGCAGCTGAAGCTCGTATTAGGCACTTTAAGGTCATTGTCGCTTGGTCGTGAGAGGACTCACGTATTGACTGTGACTACAACTTAAATGTTTTGTTGGTCCTCTAATAAGTCAAAAGTGTTTCAAACCGGATAGGAGGGGCAGATCATTCACCCACATATTCGTGTGGGGCGTTGGATCGGCGGTCCATATTGAATATAGATCGGGTCTCGGTTAGTTTGAAATCGATAATCTAAAAAATATTAAAAATAAATAAAATATATTAAATTAAATTAAAAGTTTATAAGGTGGGATTTAGAGTGGATTTAATAAAAAATTAAATGAGCCTAAATAAAAGAAAATATATATATATATATGGGGATTAGGCGAGAACTATGTCAGGACCTCTACCCACAATCTAGATAAAAAAGCGTTGGGTGTTAAAACACTGATTAAAATCATTCATAAATAAGATGCACCAAATGCTTGTGCTAAAACCTAATCCATAATTTATTGAAAAAAGCTTACCACTCGATTTTAAAGAAGAATTGAGAAACTAAGAAAGATGGAACCAATATCATGGCGCCTCATTGAGGAAAAAATGTTCCAACTGGACAATTTTATTCTTTGAAAATGACTCTTCTTCACCATCAATCTTCTCTCTCCCCTAGAAACTACATGCCTTCTTTATCTCATGTGAACCCTCACTTATCTCTCTTCTCATTAATTTTCAAGAAATTTTTTCTTTGGGAGCAAATTGGTATTTTTTTCACAAACCTAGCACCATTGTGGCCTCGTATTAGGCGGTTTTCGTCAGCATTTCTTCGCAGCGATGGTTTTGATCGATGGTGATGAAGAGATGAGTCGATTGATAGCGGTACTGTGGTAGAAAATATCTATTTGACCTTGCTTTGGTATTTTATAAGATAATCTCTACCAAATCCGAAACTTGTAAATTTCTTCACATCCTTGTCCCTTGTGTGTCGATGTAGCCTATTTTATTTGTGGTTTGGAGACTTTCTATATTATTTATTTTGTCTTGTTTTTATTTTTTTTCAAATATATTACACATATTATTGTTATTGAGTATTTTGTTTAGGTATTAAATTCATTGTTGTATGGTGCTTATCACATTAAATGGAGATTTAGGTTATCCCGATTTTCCCACCGTCATGATCAATTTGAGGTTTTTCGGCACCAGAACAACCATTTCTTATGGGCTTTTGAGTTTTGTTACTTCAACGATATAAAATTGACGCCTTGTATAAATTTTTTAAAATATGCAAAACCATTTTGGTTTCCTCCCTTGGAAAGTTGAGATGGTCTAGTGTGGGTCCCAGGGCTTAATTTAGCCCATCATAGACCATAATTTTCTCACTTTGTTGAACAAATCTTGATTCTTTCATTTTCATTGAATTTTATTCTGTAATTTTATTGTTTCACTATTTCTTTTTATCATTAACAAGTCACAAATAGAATATTCTTTGAAATTTGTCAACCTGATGAACCACAATATGTAGGTCCCACTATGCAAGGATAGAGAGGTGTCACTGACTCTCTTTTTATAATCATACGCGTAGTTCATAGAAAAAAAAAACAAAGCCCTTGACTCAACTTTCTTTACGAACTCCCTGCAACCAATTTTTTAGGGAACAGTTTTTATGTTTCCCCAGTAAATGAGCCACTAATCATTTAATTTAGATCCGATATCTCAAAGTATTTTATTTTTCATATTTTTATATTAACTATATAAATATTAAATTTGTACTTGCTATCACCTCAATGGGGCATACCTAAATAAGATATTTCAAAAAAAATTTAATAAAATAAAATGCCCAAAATACCTTAGAACTTTTACTGGAATTTTAGCCATTTTATTTTATTAGAAGTATTTTTTTAATATTTTTATAGGTGTGAGTTCAAGAGAGAATTGGATACCCAAATTTTGGTGTCAAAATGTTTTGTATAAAAAAAAATTCAAAAAAAATTTGTATCGAAGGTGACATTATGATTGGGGCCATCTAAGCCGTCTATTTAGAATGGATGGTTGGATAGGGGGAAGTATTATAAGTTTTATATTGTAGGGGAAGCATAAAAAGCCTGCCCGTTTTTTTATGGTAACTTTTATCCCAAAATAAATTTTTCTAACAAATACCCTCACAGTCAAAAAGTCATAGTGTTTAGGATTATAATGACCTCTCTCACTCTAACTCCTACGATTTAACTTTTCCTATAACACACAAAAAGGCAGTCCGGAAGTATAAACAAGAGGTTAGGGTTGGCAATGGACCCAGACTCGGTAGGTATAACCGACACGGATTTGGGTATGGGTCCAACATTTAAACCCGTGACTTAGGTCAGGGTCCAAAACCTAGACCCGAACACTATTTAGGTATGGGTTTGGGTCCGGTTGTATCCGACCCATACCCATAAACTGTTGAAGATAAAATACTTCAAGCCCTGATCGTTTGCGTCTATTAAAGATCATATACAATAAAAATTCGTAGACATATTTAGCTATTAAATGACAAACGAACTACTTGAAATCAAAGGGCAAGTGATTGTGACTTGTTGCGAATAATATGGGTATATGATAGTTAAGAAAACCCAAAAAACAAAAAAGCCCATAGTGATGGTGGCAATGGATCCAACCAGACCCGAAGACCTTAAGAGATAGACCCGAGAGCCGACTGATACGGGTACTAAATTGTCAAAAAAGTTGTTGAAGGAGAGATCCAGGCTCTGTAGGCCAGTCATGGAGCCTAATATCACCGGAAATCCATTTCTCGAAACATTGAACATAACGAGAGGGATTTGAGCGAGTTCAGGTGGGAGATGGCCGGAGAAGGTGTTGGATCCGAGATGGATAAGGCAGAGCTTCTTAATATTTCCGACCGTCGTGGGAATCGTCCAACTTTCTCTCACTGCCGTACCCTGTGCTTTTATGATCTGCTTTTCCCATTCATCTCATCAGCTTTCTTTCTCCTCTGCATCTCCATTCTCCAAGACGCCTTTGTGCTCTGAGGAAAACTCCATGGCTGAAATCCTCCGTGACTTCTTCGCCAGAGTTCAGGAATTCATACGAGAATAATCATGAAACATGTGAGAGAAACTGAAAAACTTGAGAGATCGGGGGAGAAGATGTGAGAGAAATTAAACCTCAGAGAAGAAAATAGAGAGTGAGAGCAAAAAAATGGTGCTCGCATG
The DNA here is from genome assembly GCF_000471905.2 of Amborella trichopoda. The sequence continues at coordinate 344,182 of NW_006499591.1, read as the reverse complement.
TTCTGGAAAGCCAAAAAAAAATAATTATCCATACTTTAAGCACGAAACTGCAAATTCGCTCGAATATAAAAGGATGCTTGTGTTTGGTGTTTGCGTTGCTGGACACGCGCTAATTTAGAGAAAAAAAAAATTACACGGAAGGAGGTGATGCTCATAATTTTGAGCAAATAAATCCTCATTTGATAATTGTTAGTATCCATACTTAATTTGCTCTTTATTAAAACTCAATCGGATAGTATTTTTACGTCCCTATATTTTTAGAAATTCAAACTTGTCATCCGTGTGACTTAGAAAAATGAAAAAGAAAAAAATGAAAAATGAAAAGAAAAAAAAAGAAAAATGAAAAGAAAATGAAAACTTTTAAGCGCATTCTATATGTGCATAAAAGGTCATGTCCTAAGGGAATGGGGTTAGGGCATCAGTCGTTTGGAAGCCGATGCCTCAACATAGTATCCGACCCTCCATTCCCACCGTTAAAACCAGTGTTTAAAAAAACGCCGAGTTGAACCGGACTCGCCCGGTTCGACTCGAGAATCGCAATAGACGGATCAAATCGGCGAAAAAAACGGGAATCGTCCGGTTCTAGAGAGAACCGGACGATTCTGTATAGTGACTCGCCGATTCATTGTGCGGAATCAGCGAGTCCCGTATGGTTAATTTTTTTTTTTTTTTTTTTTTTTTTTTTTTTTTTTTTTTTTTTTTTGTTAATCCATGATAGAATTTTTTGTAATACTTGATTCAATTTTTTGTAATCCATGATCGTTAATTGTTTTTTTTTTTTTTGTTAATCCTAAGATTCGTTAATTTTTTTGTTTTTTTTTTGTTTTTGTAACCCATGATTAGAATTTTTTGTAATCCATGTAACGTT
>NW_006499591.1:322759-333458 GCF_000471905.2 Amborella trichopoda | reverse complement strand
CCTATCCCCTGTNTGCCTTAGCCTCCCAACGACTAGATTTTTTTTTCAATNTTTAAAAAAAAAAAAGGAGAGAGGTTCGGATAGAAACATGGGAAGAGAGAGAAGGGGGTTTAGAAAGGAATAGAAAAATGATGTCTTTTAAACTTTTGTTTGGGCTAAAGTTGGTCCGGGGGTTTGAAAAGAGTGTGTAAGAAGATATTTTCCTTAAAATTTATGGGGGTTTTATTTTTGTTTTTAATTATATGATATAAAACATTTTTTAAATAATTTTAATCATGTTTATTATAATATTATAATTAATAGTTATACATTGATAACCAAATGTTGTATTTTATTGATTAATTTATTTTTATTATAAATTATATAATATATTATTTTTTCTTGTAGCCGTAAATAAGATTTTTTAAAAATTGATTGTATTATAAGACATTTTAGATTTGTTATTATTTGTATAGTAAAATAACTATAAAATATAAAAATATAAATTTACTTTCAGTATATAATATTATACTTAGTTTGATTGTGATAATTTTGGATGAGTAAAGCGAATTAATAAACGTTTGATACTTTGATGTAACACTAATTTCACTTTATATAGAAAATTGTTTTGTTAATCTTATAATATGGAAGTATTTTCTAATATTTTAAATTATTTTGATGCAATATTATAATATTATATTATCATTAATAAATATATTGACATGTATACAAGAAAATGTCTTAGTATTCACCTATTTTTACAAACTAATGAAAATACATAATGAACCACTCCTAATTTCTTGGGAAAATGACCTTTACCCTTCCCTGAAACTTTCATCTTTATTATCCCTTTGGGTTCACCAAAATCTCTTGTATCCCACCAAATTTAAAATGTTGGTATTGTTAGCCCCCTAATTGTGTTTTTTTTTGTTTTTTTTTACAAATTTGATCTTTTTATTTTTCAAAATGTTCCCTTTCCTTTCTTTGCCATTGCCTAAAACCAATCTCACCTCTGTGGATCTCACACTATAAATTTAGACATGAAAAAAAAAAAAAAATTCTTTAACATTATGACCTATTTTACAATTATATTGATGTCGTTTGGACTTGAAAAATAATTAATCAAGATATTTGTTACTATTGTTAACGGTTATTATTTATTTATTCATTTAATAAAAACTTTATCAAAATACCTATGAAAGATGAAATATTTAACAATTAGTATATAATTGTTGTTATTGTTATTATTATAATTATTAATTAATTATAATAATTATAAATTATTATTATCAATAACATTTGTATATCAAGTCACAAAAAAAAATGGAGATGACTAATGGGTTTGGCATTTTGTAAATCAAAGAGATCAAATTTGTAAAAAAAAACAAAAAAAAAAACATAATTAAAGAGCTAATGACCCAAAAATTTAAAACTTGAAGAGGTACAAATGATTTTGGTTAACCCCGACAAGAAATTTCAAAGAGGGGATTAAAGGACATTTTTCCTTAGAAACTTTTTAATATTAATATGGTACAGACGAGCCAGACCTCACGGTCGGTCACGTGACGTAGCATGGCCATTTAAAGGCCAAGAATGGGCCGAAACCGACTTTCCAAACACTCGTCGAATGAAAAATAAAACCCTGATTTTTGGTGAAAGACCAAACTAACCCCACAAACAATAAAACCTTTCCATGTAAGACTTCGGTGAAAATAACCCTGGTTAAACCATAGCATTACCCAATTTAACGGTGGAGATCTAGCCCATTGCAAGGTAGATGGACGGAGAAGATTTTCCTGGCGCATTGCACCGTTCCCCATCTTCTGAAATATCCCACAAATTTCGGGTGAAATCTATCATGGGGAACTTTTGGGGCTAAAAATTTGGATAAAATTTCGGCATTTAGAATAGGAAAACGGTCTATCAAGGTAAATAAAGCCTCACCTCATAACTCATCGAAAAACACAATTTAAGCGATCAGAAAATCTTTACATCGATCAACTTGATTTGAACATTATGGTTGTGAAAAAAAATTCACGTTTCGAGCTCTAAAAATAGTTATATTGAAACAGATTATATAGACCGAAATAGTTATATTGAAACAAATTATCTAAACTGTCAATTTCATTTGAAAAATAAATGTCCATATATCCACAAGATCTATCAAGTTTTTTAGTTTCAAATTTTATTGTTGGTGTTAAAAATTGATTTTAGAGCTATCATTGAGATTTCTTTTGTAAATGTGCTTTCCGGAGAATTTGAGGTAAGGCTTTATTTTGTTTTCTTAAAGCCTAGGCCTTACAAAAATCTCATATGAAAATAGAACCACCCCTCCACGTTGCAGATCCTTAGAGGACAAATTCACCGGTAACAAACCACCAATTAGTCGTAAGATTGATTTCAGAGTTTCTCTCTCTCCAGTGATCCTCATTCCACTGTCCCCATTACCCACTTATAAATCTCCCCACTACCTGGTGCATTATTTATCTCTCTTTCTCTGTTGCCCCCCCTTCTCTTTCTCTAGTTTCAGTTGTTGGAGAAGTAGGGGATGGAAGAGCTGCAGAAGAGAGAAGTCCAAAGGCACTTAGTATTGAACCAGGGTTAAGCACTGCTCATACAATTGATCATGTTATTTGTTCTGTTTCACTCTTTTTTCTTCAAGCTTCCTGTTTTCATTTTGTTTTTGGCTGTTATCATCAGTGTAGTGGTAAACCAGCTTGAAATGAGAGCTTCCTATCTAGAAATCTGCTGGTCTTCTTTCTTTTTTTGGTTTCTTGTAATGGTCTTGGGCCTCCTTTCAGTTTTTGTGCCCTGAAGTAACTACTGTTAACAATTGAACTCCTAAATCTTGTTTGCCAGAATAGCTATGGACTGTGATTTTCTCCCTTATGATAAATACTCCCAAGCTCTATCAGTTATCAGATAAAAGTTTCATTGGAGATTTCAACTGGGCCTTGTTTGTTCGGACACTTGCTAGATCTGAGTTTGCACTTGTCCAAAAACTACAAAATCCATGAGTCAAGAGAATGATTTTAGTAAAATCCTCTTGACTCATGGATTTTGTAGTTTAAAAAGATGCAGAGTGGAAAATATTTGCAGAAATAGTATATCATTTCTTGGAATATTTTAGTTTTTCCTTTTCGTTTTTTTTTGGGAAAGCAATCTTAGTTATTTTTACTTGCTTTGTTTTGGGGATATATGACATATGACCCAATTCACCTGGCTGAGTTAAAAAGCCATCATAGCTTTTTGCTTGAACCCGAATGTCATCTAAGCACAAGATTAGGCCTTTCAAATACTAAAGGTTCACCAATCTATATTTATTGACAGATACATGGATACAAGTAGGGCTGCTGCTTGTTACAAGCTTCAACTGTTGTTACATATTGAGCTTTTCTAATCTTATTCTAAAGCCTTTGGGATGGACATGGGGGCTTATCGCCATGTTCGTTATAGGATTCTTGGCTCTGTATGCAAATTGGCTCTTGGCTGGGTTTCAGGTAATCGATGGACAGAGGTTCATAAGATACAGGGATATGATGGGCTACTTATTTGGTCTATTTGGTATGTCTAGACCATTTTTCACTGATTAAAAAATGAAGGGAAAATATACGTGTAACTCTATTTATAAGTTTCATTTGACCTAAGGTTTTTAGCATAAAGGCTCTATCTATTATATCTTCTAACCTTCTAGACCCATCTTACCCATTTTTATCCAAAGAGGTTAAAAGATATAATAAGTAGAATTTCTATAGCAAAAAATACATCTTACCCATTTTTATCCAAAGAGGTTAAAAGATATAATAAGTAGAATTTCTATGGCAAAAAATACATTTTAAAACTTGGGATCTATGGAGAAATGAAATCTAATAATAGGATCTAAGGTGATATTTTTTCAATAATGAATTTCAATGAATTTACCAACATATTTTCCTTAAAATACATTACTGACTTCCAAATGACATGATTAAACTTCTCATGTGCAATTATCTTTTATGATTCATTCTTTACAGGAACAAGAATGTATCAGATCACCTGGGCTCTGCAATTTCTAACTTTTCTCCTTGGAAACATGGGTTTTATCCTACTAGCAGGAAGATCTTTAAAGGTAAACTTGGTTTTTTTTAGAATAAGTATCTAAAAGGTAAACTTGTAAGTATCCATTTTTTAAATTGGGCAAATTTCATTAATAAATTTCAGATATTAATCTTGCAATAGCTAATAGTTTTTACTTTTGAGAATTGAACAGGCGATCCATGCTGAGTTTAGTCTCTCCACTCTGAGACTTCAAATCTACATCATCATAACTGGGGCTATCTATTTTTTATCTGCTTTCATGATTCCAAATATGTCAGCCATGAGGCACTGGTTTGGAGTCTCAAGCATCCTCACTCTTAGCATATGTAGTGATTGTAATGGCAATCTCCATAAATGATGGTAACATATCCTTGATAGAGAACCAAATAATATATTGTGCATTAATATCCATAGCAAAGTACAAGAAGATTAGTGCTCACTCATGAAGATAACCCTTTACAGGGAAATCTAGTGTGAGTAAGAGATATGACGTCCAGGGGTCAAGTATAGAGAAAGCTTTCAATGCATTCAATGCATTTTCAGCGATTCTTTCTACTAACACATCGGGCATGCTTCCTGAAATTCAGGTTTAGTTTCTTCACTACCAAAAAGACAGGGGATTCAGTAGTTTCATCAGCAATTGCCTTTCTCCAATTACTAATCAAATCGATTTCGTTATTGGTTTATTATGTAGTCTACACTGCGAAAGCCTGTTGTGAAAAACATGAGAAAGGCATTATATGCAATACACTTTAGGTCTGTCAATATACTATGCTGTGACCATTATAGGATATTGGGCATATGGTTCTAAAGTCTCTGAGTATCTCCCCAACAATTTCAGTGGACCCAAGTGGGCTGTTGTAATTGGGAATACTACTGTCTTCTTGCAAACAATCATATCACAACATGTGAGTCTCTCGCTCTCTCTCTCAAACGCACACACACTTGTACTTAATCTATTAGCTTCAATGGTCATTTTAACACTGCTTTCCAACGAATTTTTATCAGATGTTTTGTACACCAGTACATGAGGCTCTTGATACAAGATTCTTACACTTAGGTCGAAGTATGCATTCAAGAGATAACATCAAGATCCTCTTCTTATTGCGTGCCGGCTTGTTCACTCTGAACACATTTGTGGCTGCCCTGATTCCTTTCTTGGGAGATTTTGTGAACTTCATGGGTTCTCTGTCGCTCTTCCCCCTCACGTTTGTCTTCCTAAGCATGATCTTCTTGAAGGTACGAAACCCACCATTGCTAACCTCTCCTTATCAATCACTGACACAGAGATGATGGTCTTTTAAGCTGAAGTCATACATTTTACTCCATTAAAAAGCTTTGACATGTATTTGATTGCAGGTTTGAGGAAATACTGCAAATAATGTGGTGAAAGCATGGCACTGGATCAATATAGTAGGCTTCTCTATTATAACCATACTAACAACTGTAGCGGCTGTTCAGTTAATAGTGGAGAATGCAAAGGTTTACAGTATATTTGCAAATAATTAAAACAGAAAGCAATTGTTCAAATTGAGATTTATGCATATGCACCACCTATTGCATAGTTGTCTTGTACGATCACTCCATGGATAGATTAAACGAAAACTCCAGAGTTTTCTTTTTACGGAAAAGAATGATACTTTACGCGTTTTCATGGGAATGAAACTTTACATGATATTTGATGTCACGGGGTAGCCCCTTTGAGTACACCACGTGCGGCACCAAGCATTAGTCCAGAGGCTACACACACCACGCAATAGAGAATAGAGTTAGAGTCAAGCCACACCACAAGGCACACACAAGCAAATGATACTAAGGGCCTCAGCCCAGTATCTTTCACCATATAATTGGTTTGTGAATACAGTGACGGTTCTCTCACTCTGAGTCGGGCAAAGGGTACTTATAGCCGCAATAATACATTCGAAATTCAAGTGGCACACTGCCATAACCATCATGCCTCTACCATGAAGGCCACCTGCCTATCATGCACCCTGGATGGGCCACCTGACAGCTCACCACATGGGTTAATTACACATATTAACTGCTCATGCACCCAAGCTCATGGTGGCCGTTATGCCCACCTTCCCCACTCCCTCAATCCAGAGTGGACAAAGTCGGTGACATACCGAGTCACCACACTACCCTGTGGGTTGACTAGCCACCTGCACCTGCATGATGACGGTTACAAGGCTCATCACCCACATGCACCACCCACTCACGCATTAAGGCCAATTGCCGTTACATTAGCCCATGCACCAGTGCTGCTCACCACGACCCCTCATGCAGCCTGCACAGCATACACAGCTCGCCTCTTGCACATGGTCCACTTGATCATGTCCCATCAGGTCAAGCTACCATCAAACCCCCAACCTACTTGTCTTCTGCCAAGGCTTCAGCCAAGGGTCTTTAGCCACCATCTGCCTGTGCTTGCACCATGCACCAGTGCTGCACACCATGACCCCTCACGCTAGAGGGTGTCACACTCCTCTCAACTAAGGGAGTAAGCTTAAAGAACATGATCATCATGTGTTATAGCTCTGTCTTGCCCAAATGGCATATGTACTGCCTGATGCACTAAGGGGTTACCCGACCCTCAGCCATATGTGCTGCCTGATGCACTACGGGGTTACCCGACCCTCAGCCATCAAGACACTGCAACATCCCTTGATCAATCCACACTCATCACGCTGCATTAGCAGGCCTGCTCTATGCACTAGCCGCACCATCTTGCAGCATCACATGCACAAAACTGCCTGCATCAGGCTACCTTCATCGCATGCACAAGGCTGCCCCACATCATGCATCATGCCGCATTAGTCGGCGTGCTCCTCGCACTAGCCACAGTACCTAGCATCCCACGCCTTAGGCTACCTGTACATCATGCACCATGTTGCGCTAGTCGGCCTGCTCCTCACACTAGCCACACTATACAACATTTCACACACCTGCCATTCGTAACAGGTCACCTTTTACCATAAGCACCAAGCTGCACGGGCCTCGTGTACCAGGTTGTCCGCACCAGCATGTGGGCTTAGGGAGAAGGGGTCTGATACTTTACATGTTTTTTTTTTCTTCTTCATGTTTATGTTCAAACACTAAGACGTGTTTTTGGAAATGAATGATACTATACGTGTGTGAAAAATGGAGCGAGGAAAGAAGAGAAATAGGGCATTTTTTTTTTTTATGTTCTACGGCTAGTCAATAAATAAAGGATGTGGTTTGCATAGAGCTGAGGCTCCAAACTAATAAAGTAAAGTGCACCTTCAAATAATGCCGAGAAATGTGGTTTCAATACTGGAAATCTTTGTGATAGCCTTAAATATATTTTCATCTTTAATTATAAAATTTAAAGCTTAAAAAATAGTGTAGTTCGAATAGATATTTGAGAATTTGAAAATCTTGAAAATTGATGGTCCAAGAATGTAAGGGGTGAGAACGGGTCGGATCGGGGCCATATCCAACCAGTATAGATCGGATCCGGATCCAATTATATATATACTATTTTAAAAAAATTATATACATACAATAAAAATTTAGTACTTAAAACAACTAGGTTGGATCTGGATCTGGGTCGGATCCGAATTGGATCCACCTGCACCGAGATCCAAATTTTGGGTCTATACTAGGATCTGAAATCCGGGTTTCAAATTCGGATCGAGTCAATTCTCACTCCTACAAAAATGTATTACAAGATGCACTATCTCCATGCATTTTCATGTTGAGATGATCAATTTGAAGAAATTTGGGCACCAAACCAACCTCTTCTAGTGAAATTTTTGAGGTGGTATCTGATTTGATTGTTTAGAGCCACAACTCTATATAAATTTTTTTCATAAAACTTTTTCCAATTATAAATGGCACTCTATTTCTTTTTGAAAAAAAAAGAAAAAAAGGCCAAACAAATTTCTTAATTTGGTAGTACGTACCCCAACTCAACTGCGGCTAAAGCTCAAAAGAAGAAATGGAAATCCGAAATCCAAAATCCAAAATCCATTTATAGGGAGGGTAAAGACGCCGTGGCACGGTCTTCGAGGTTCTACCACAATTATGCTCGTTAGGGTCATTGCCACTTGTTCTTGAGAAGCGCAATCGTATTAAATGTGACAACAACTTAAATGTCTTGGTGGGACTTGTAATAAGTCAATACACTGTTTCTGCCCGAATTGGTGGGGCAGATCATTCGCACTCTAATCCGCGTCGAACCGTTGGAGTTAAGTTTGGATCGGCCCATGGGTCGATATGGACAATGATTTCATGCGACGATTGTATAATATAATACGATAATCTTCAAAAATTATGTAAAGGTTATTCGTTTGATTCATAGTTTAAAAGAAAAAGTTTATATCAAGATGCAACCTTATAATATAGAACTACAAATATACCTCAAAAATCTATCGAAAAAGGTAGTTTTAATATTGAAAACCCTTTGATTGATCATCCCAACATTGAGATGTATGACCATGAAAAATAAAAAGATTTTAAGTTTAAGAAATAGGGTATTTTACAAGTTATTATCCGCACCGTCCATTTTAAAGATTTTCATATGTTTATAGATCTACTTGATTTTAACCATTTTTTAAAGGGAAAGCTTTTTATGTTCCCCCTAAAACATAAAAGTTCTATCCTCTCCCTACTATCCAGCCGTCCATTTTTATCAAGAGGGCCACTCACTGTTTGACCTTAGATCTGACGTTTCAAAGTATTTTATTTTTAGTTTTTTTTAATACAAATTTTTTGAATATGAAATTTGGTACGTGCCATCTTCTCATTGGAGCGCACCTATAAAAAATATTAACAATAATTTTTCGATAAAAAATAATGACCAAAATACCCTTAAAACTTTCAAAGGTATTTTGGCCATTTTATTTTCTTGGAAATTTTTTTTTATATTTTTCGTTAGTACGAGTTTAATAGAGGAATGGACGTCCAAAATTTGGTGTCAAAATAGTTTATAGAAAAAAATTTAAAATAAAATAGTATAGAGACGTGACATTATGATTGGGGCAATCTTAGCCCTCCATTCAAAAATGGACGGTTGGATAAGGGGAAGAATAGTACTTCTATGTTGTAAGGGAACATAGAAAGTTTTCCCTTTTTTAAATTTAAAATTTTATAATTAGATATAAAAATAGATTTTGAGATAATCCTAAGAACATTTTATATACCATGATAAAGTTTGAAGGTGCACGTTACCTCTAAAAATACGAATGCATATTTTAAAATACACATTCTTTTTATTTTATTGAACAATCACAAAAGAGAAAATTTTGAAAATATAATCCATAAAGTATTTTTTATCTCATGAATGGTCTAGATTCGTTGTTGGAGAGGATTCATTTTGACTACAACTAGAGTTCAAATTGAACCTCTTTTTTTGGGGATTGATTATTGATAATAAATATATAATAAATAATATATAATACAATCTAATATAATATAATATTTAATATTTATATTATTATATTATATAATATATAAATATAATATATATTTATTATATTAAATATATATTGTATGTAATCTTTATATTATTATATTATATATGATATATAATATATATTTATTATGTTATATAAATATATATTATATAAATATATATTATATTTATATAATATTTATATTATTATATTACAGGGTGTGGTTTCTATAAGGCTGCAATCTTAAACAATCCAATTAAGGCGCACCTCTAAATTTTATCATAACATGTAATTTTGATGTAATTTCTTTTAGGATTATCTGAGAATCTATTTTCATATCTAATTATAAAAATTTAAACTCCACAAAATCCAAAAATAGCTAAAATCAAGTAGATCTATAAACATATGAAAATCTTGAAAATGGACGGTCTAGATAATATGTAGCAAGATGCACTATATATGCGACTCAAATTTTAGTTTATTTTTATATTCATACAGTTTGATATCGAGATGATCAATTAGAAGGTTTTTAAACATCAAAACAACTTTTTTCGATGGATTATTGATGTGCATCTGTAATTCTACATTTTAAGGTTGCAACGTTATATTAAAATTTTTTCCTATAATATATAAATATACTATATTAAATATGTAGTCCAATGATTTCATGCAACAGTTGTATAGTAATATGATGCAACAACCTTAAAAAACCATCTTATGGCTATTTCTTTGATCCAAATTTTGAAATATACATTCTTTTCATTCTAATGAACAATCACAAAAAAAAAAATTGAAAACACAACCTAGAAAGTATTTTTTTAGCCCAATTAACATAGGCCGTTCATTTTGGTGAGAAGCTTAGATCTAGGCCTTAGAATGATTTTTTCATTTCCAATTTTTTTGAATGGCTTTATTATCATTAGATGTACAATGTTAAAAAAGAAAAAAAATGATTTTGAGTTATAAAGGCTAAGATATTGAAATTCATAAAATGAATGGTCTAGATTTATTTTTTGAGGTGACTCATTTTGAACATATCTAGGGTCCAAAGTGAACGCTTTTTTTTTTTGGGATTGATTATTGAGAAAGTGTATGTGCAAAATTGGGGTCACACAAATACCACAAACATAGTTTTCTAGAAGTGTCGTTGCATTATATTATGATACAACCGTTGCATTGGATCATTACTCAAATATATATGTTGTATGTAATATATATATATATAT
>NW_006499591.1:275610-314438 GCF_000471905.2 Amborella trichopoda | reverse complement strand
TTTAAAAGCATCAAGATTGGAAAGAGAGAGACAAGGTCGTTCTTTGGCTTTTTTTTTTATTTTTCGAACTGCTGAAGTATGTTCATCAGTCCATTTTGGTGGATTCCTTTTTTAGTCTTTCAAATAAGGGTTTAGCATCAATGGCCAAATTTTAATAAAAATCTGAGATATTGTTTAAACATCCCAAAAACCTTTGTAGTTCAGTTTTATCTAAAATAATATCTGGAAATTTATTAGCAAATTCTATCGCTCTATCTATTGGAATAATATTTCCTTGGAATATATTGTGACCCAAAAATCTTATTTTGGTTTAGCACAGACTAATCTTTTTAGCAGAGACTACCAAGCATACTGCTTTGATTGCATTTATAAAAACATTTATGTGTTTAATATGCATTTCAAAGGAATCTGAACATATCAGTACATCAGCTATATATACAATCATGAATTTTATATAAGGATTGAAAACATCATACATAATATTTTGAAATTATGAAAGAGCGTTTTTTAGCTCAAAGGGCATTACGTTCCATTCGTATTGTCCGAACATGACATTGAAAGCAGTTTTATATCTATCTTTTTTAGAAATTTGTATTTGTCAGTATTCCGACTTTAGATCAAATTTAGAAAATATACAAGCATTTACGAGTCTATCAAGCATGTCTTTCTTATTTGGAATAGGATATCTTACCCATTTGAGTACCTTATTCAGCGGTTTATAGTTTATTACCAGTCTAGGTACTTCTCTTTCTTTTTCTGAGGCCTTCTCAACATAGAAAGCTGAACAGCTCAATGGTGACGAACTTTTTCTGATTAGCTGCTTTTGGAGTAATTCGTCAATTTCGTTTTTGCAGATTTCACGAAGTCTAAGATTCATTTGAATGGGCCTTGCGTTAGTGGGAATATTACTTTCATAAAAAATTTCTTCATATGGCAAGCTTACTATAGGTTTTTTCCTATTCCATAATGCACTTGGCAGGTCCGCGCATATCTCTATTTCTATTCTTTTCTTTATTTCAGTAATTTTTTTAATATTTTCTGGGAGAGCAAGTCTTTCATTTATTTGTTTGCATCTTATTTCTTCTTTTAAATAATACAAGAACTTTTCTTTATTTCTTAAAGTTTGTTTAACATTGTTTATTTCTTTTATTTTTGGTTTGTCAATAAATTCAAATTTAATATTATGACCTTCACTATTAGACTCAATCCCTAAACTATTAATTTTTATTGGGTATAAGAAATTTAAAAAAGGGGTTCCAAATATAACGGCTTGGCTTAATCCTTTAACCATTATAAAAAGCATTTCATGGCAATTACCATTATATACTGCAGCTTTTGGTAATTTATAATTTATAATTAGTCTACTGCCGTCTGCAGTATTCAGTATCTGGGTTATCTTACTAAAGTATTTAGTAGGAACTGAGCCTTCATTTATGCAATTGAGATCAACTCCTGAGTATATTAATGCTAGGGACTGGAAACTGTATTCTCCATTAACTATTGTTTTTATTAACACAAACCATTTTTGTGTGACTACTTTGTTGAGCTGGTTTATATTATCATCTGTTTGTATAATATTTTGATTTGAATTAGAAGATTCTGGTATTTCATTTATTGGAGATAAAGGTCTTTTATTGTTATTTATAATGTTATCAAATTCTAATTCTTCATCTGTATCAACAGGAGTATCTTGGATATTTGATGCCTGTTCTACAACTCTTATTCTATTTTTAAGGAATGTTAATTCACGTTTTACTTCTATTATTTCATTCTTAAGCTCAGTAATGTATGGTTCTTTCTGGATACTATCCTTTTTATTGATTCTTTTCAGGATTTCTGCTAAGCTGTAATCTTCTTGGGTTTCACAAGAGGAGGCGGTTTCTTTGTTATTTTAGCTATCTGAATAAATTGGGTTAGAGCTTCTTTCTTTGCTTCTGGATTAGTTGTTTTATCTATTATTTCTATAATTAGATTATCTTCTTCAGTAAGAGTATGACAAAAACAATCTTCTATTTCCATATCTTTGTCAGAATCCGAGGTACTAAATATTAGACTCTCATCTTCTATTTCTCCAAGCAGAGGTTCAGAGTCAGAGCTTTGTGAGCTTTCTTCAGATTCCTCATCAATTTGCAAAATTTGATATAATTGATGTTTAATTTCGTCTTCTAATTGCAAAGCACTTATTCTCCTTTTTATTTTACATTTATTTTTATAATGTCATACTTTTCCACAATTATAACATACTGATAATTTTATTTTACCTTTATTTCTTTTAAAACTATTTTTTGGAGCAAAGTTTTTGGTAAATTTTTCCTTATTACTATATTGCTGACCAGGTTTATACCTTTTATTTTTACTTTTCCTTTTATGGGGATTATCAGACAGGGGTATAGTATTGTAGCCGAATTGTTCAAAGAAATCACCTAGTTCTTTCTTGTACGTCATTCTCTGTTTATCTAATTGTCGTTTCAGTTTTAAATCAGTACACAGGGCAAGTCCTTCTGCACAGATTTCTGCAGAGAGTTCTTCTAGAGTATAAAGGGAATATGGTATTATTCCTCCATGTTTATTTTTTAATCTGTTTTTGACCTTTTTAACAAACAAGTATGGTAAGCCTGTTATGAATTTTTCTTTCCAATGGTCTGCACTACTGTCTTCCTGGGACAGAAGGCGAGAAAAGAATACGTCTTTATAACATTTGTAGTGAGATAAAGTTGGACATCTTAGATTAGATAATAAGTCCTCAGACCTAGCATCTAGCAAAGAAGTACTTCCTACAAAATATAGGGTTATTGTATAAATGAGTGTATTTACGGCATCACTTTCACTATGTGGTATATCCTGATTATATTAGTTTTTTGCCATCCACTGTCTTGTAGCATTTAATATTTGTTGTTTAGCAGTTTCACTCATGTGGAAGTCCCACCAACCTCTTAACCATCCTGTGAAGCCACAGACAATAGCCTTAGCTACTTCCTATCATGGTTTCCTGCTACTTTACAAGCAGTGGCATACATGGTCATATGTTTCATAGTATCTAATATCTGATGGTCAAACATACCATCGATATTCTAATTGACAATTGTTCTCCCTGAGGAAGATACAGTACTTGAAATCAGATTTTCCTCAAACTGTATATCTACTGGCGTTCGCTTGGTATGGTACATCCTTGATTGGGCCGTTGGTCACCTTTTTTGTCCATAATCTATTCTATTGATGCTTTGGCCAAAATTATCTTCCTTAAAGGCTTTTTCCATATTTTGTATTTCAGCAATGGCTGGGTCCTCCTATAATACTAAAGCTTCAGATTCGACTATAACGCCTTCCCCTTTCTATCTTCCTTTATGTTAAGCTTGGATAGCTTTTTTATTAGTTCATCAACTAATTCTTTATTTTCTTCCTTTTTCTTAATTCCTTCCATACTGAATCTTCCTTTATTTAGCTCTGGAGGGGGTTTAAATAAGGCGGCCTTTGTCTTTTCATCTTCCTCCTTTATAATTTTGGATTGGGATTTACTTACTATATTTTCAATCCTGGTAGTTGTTTATCTGTTTATCGATGGATTGGAGGCATAAATTAGTATAATTGTTTTGTTCGATTATGTGAGGGATAATGTCTATGTTATGACTATGATGATCATTATCTTTTGGAATTAATTTACATGAGGAGGCTTTTGTTTCTGGTTTCTCTTTTAATGTCCCTTTTATCTGGAGATTTCTTTCAAGAGGGTGTATGCGTTGTATTTCCTCTCCTTCACTTGTTTGGTAGACTTGATATTGACTTTCCATTGTATTTAATTCAAAATTAGGTACTGGAATGCCTTTCTCTTCTAGGGTAGCTTTTAACCAAATGAAGAATCTTATGTTTTGTCTATTCTTTTTTACAAATTTGTTATATCTTTTATGCAGGACGTCTAGCATTTCCTTAGGAAATTCTGTTAAATACCAATCTCTTATATTTTTATTTTCCTCAGATAGATAGTCATTTTTTAACGAATCTATATCTATTTTAAATTTTCTCTCTTCCTAAAGGGTTAAAACATTGAAATCAAGGTCAGAAAACGTAGGTTCAATCTCAGATAAATTTGATTCATAGATTTTATAAACTGGTATATGAATATTACTATTAGTTCTAGTTAATCCTTCTATTATTGGTTTATCAAGGATAGAAGAGGTAGAATGCCTAGAAGGAGTAGGTATCCTACTAGGGGTTCTACTAATTCCTTCGGAAAAGTTTAATCTGGTTATTCTATTAGAATTAAACTGTATTTCAATATTACCATCAGGATATTCTATTATTTGGTTTGGTTCACTGTTAACTGGAGCTTTGTAGTGCTGGTTTTCATTGTGTATAGACCAATTATTAGGCAATGTAATTTGTGACCATGTTACTACCCTTGGAACAACAGTATTAGACATTTCGATGTTGGTCTGAAAGAATATTGTTTGTCCTTTGGTGTCCATCTGGAGGACATTTGGATTTAAGGTGTTCATCACCTTATAACATATCCTATATATTAGAGCAATATTTTGGGAATCAGGGTTCATGTCAAACCCTTGTGTTTTTAAGTTTAAAGTGAGGACTTTCAGAACGTTGGGATCGGTTAGAGAAACAGAAAAATTAGGAAAGCAGTTGAAGTATATAAGACCATTACAGACGCTAAACTCGACTACTCCTAGTAGCGAATCAGAAAACTTATTATGCCTACTATCTCTTAAACATAATAATATGGAATTGTTTAGTCCTAGCCTAGTTAATGGTTTAACTGCTATTTGGATTAATCCTATATGTAAATATTTATATTCCTTAAGCTTATGTCTTTGTAATATTTTGTCACACAATAACTGAAAGCTTTCTTGTTCATTATTGACAGAGATGCTTGTTCAACTGTTTTTAAAGCACTAGTTTTAAACTCAAAAGCAATCTTTTTATATATATCTGTAATATGAACCTTGGGTATGTTCCAATTATGTATTTGTTTTTCGATATTATCGATAATTATTTTTTCAGACACTTAGAACTAAATCAGGTAACAATATTAGTTGAGCATATATCTAATATATCTGACATAAAAGAAAGCAATTATCAAAGTAAATAATAATGACGAGAAATATCAAGGACAACCCAATTCATCTAAGTAATAGATCTAACTTTTATACTAACAATAAACTTTATTTGCATGAGGATAAACTTTCATTAAAATTCAGAAGAGTACTTACATTTTACAGATACAGAAACTGGTGAAGAGCTTCCACTCCTCAAGACAATGACTCGGCAAATTATTGAGATTACAATCACACATATAGGCTTACAAACACTCAAACTCGGAGTGGTTTTAAACACACCACCCGATATATAGTATTTAAATAAAGAGTAGCTTTTTAGAGAAGATATTGAGCTCAAAGAAGAGAATAGAATAGCAAATAGAAGAGCAGTATATTTGCAAAGTAGAGAGAAGAACAGTGTATTTGCAGAGTAGAGAGAAAAACAGTGTATTTGCAGAGTAGAGAGAAGAACAGTGTATTTGCAGAGTAGAGAGAAGAACAGAGTATTTGCATAGTAGAGAGAAGAACAGTGTATTTAATACCCGGGAGCTCGGATATGAGTGGAAACACAACGGAATGGTGAGTAGAGCTTGGAGGGTGAGGCTCAGACTTGCGGAGATTTAAGAGGAGAGGAAGACTTGAAACTTAGTAGAGAATAGGAGAGAGCAGAAAGAGCAAAAGAGAGCAAAAGAGAGCAGAAGATAGCAAAACAGAGCACACTCCGCCTCCTTTGAATAGACAAGGTCCCCTTTTATAGCCTTCGGACCCCAATCTCCAATTTTTTCTGGCCTAACGGTGGATGCCAGCTCACGACTGATGAAATGACTACAAGAGGGTAGCATAGTGGTCAGAGGTGACAAAAAGGAGCACAGTAAAAATTTGTCAGTGATTGTCGGCAGGTGCGTCGAACAGTGACAGCTGTCGGCTAATCTTGACAGTTGGTGGTACGATAGTATCTAAGAATAGTAAGATGCGTCGGTGGTTTGTCTTGTGGTGGTTAGGTGACGACAAATGGACTCTATTGGCGAACAGGTGGCAGACAAAGGAAATCAACTAATAGTAATAGTTGTCATTATTAATGGCTTTATTGGGCAAATGGAAGACAAAGGGAATCTGCTAATAGTGATGGCTATTAATATTGATGGGCTTTTGTCTCGGGGGTTTTTTTTTCGAGTTTTCAGGGAAAATCGATCTTTGGCTGTATCAATTCCCAGTCTTCATTTTCTATAGCATAATCTTCTTCTTCATTTGCTGTTGAGGTTGACATTGCTTCTTCTTGTTCTTCGAACATTTGTAATAGTTTTATCTTCAATTCGTCTTTGGTAGCAGTTGGGTTCTGCTGCTTCATTTTGTTTATATAGTCAACAAAGTGGTCCTCTTTTTTCTCTTGTATTGGGGTAGGAATCTTTCTCAATTTTATATTTTCAAGGTCTATTGCTTTATTCTCATAGACATCCCTCCATTTAATATAGACTTGTTTTCCTAATTTTTGGATGTACTCCCAATTGTGGATATAGTCATCTGTTATTGCATAGGACCATTTCATGATCCATAGAATTTGATAATATGCTATGAAATATAAGTGCATGTGTATTTTGGGGTTCTTATTATTATATTCAGCGAACTTTTGTTGAGAAAGTTGTATCTTTTGTGGCAATATCTCAAATCCAGATCCCCAAATCTGGAACTAGATTTTAAACCAATTTGGAAAGCCAGTTACTACTTGTAGTTTTATCTATATAAACCAAATGTGGGATTTGGTATTATTTTGAAGCGAGAAAACCTTGTGCCAGGCATCTATATATTCAGAGTACCTGTAATATTTATTATTGAATTATGAAGCATTAAGCTTTCTGCTTTTTGTTGGGTCCATCCCCCATTCTTTATAAGAAATTATCTTTCTTATCTGGAATTTAGAATAGGAAATTTTATTTGTATTCTTTTGGAAAAAATGTGCTAGGGTTATAGAGCCGGTTTTTAGAAAAATAGCCTCATACCATTCCCTAGTCTTATTGCTATTGGAAGGGTTTAAATGGTTTATTAAATATAAATTGGCCAAATCAACAGGATCCATGTCCATGTGTTCATCTTCTAATATTATATCAGAGATGGAAGTAGGATCTATAAATAGTGATTTTTCTGATTGTGGGATTTTAACTGGGCTCGGAGAGGAGACAAGATTTTGCACTTGCCTTGTTATCAGTTGGTTTGGAGTTATAGGGGAATGTATTAGGGGGCTTCCGGATGAGGATGGAACTATTTCTTTTCCTTTACTCATATTTGTATTCAACACTATTCGTCTATCTCTGTTTGTCTCTCTATCCCTATCTCCCTGCAAAAAATTCACGTGTTAAAAAGTCAAGAAGGAAGTTAGTAGATCCCTTAAAATGTACTATAAAAACTCAAAGGAAGAAAGGATTGCTTGCCAGTGGGCAAAAATATGTTTGGAAACAAGATTTTTTACGTCTTTGAGCAAAATATCTTTTGCAGCTTTACAATATGTTCTTATGAGAAATTTTTTATTCAAAAGATCACTTTGGAATTTTGTAACATAGTGTACTATGGCCAGAACCTCTTTTTTAAGCGTAGAATAAAAAATTTGTCATAAGAAATTTTTACATAAAGGAAGATAGAAAGGGGAAAGGCGTTATAGTCGAATCTGAATCTGTAGTATTACAAGAGGACCCAACTATTGCTGAAATGCAAAATATGGAAAAAGCCTTTAAGGAAGATAATTTTGGCCAAAACTTCAATAAAATAGATTATGGACGAAAATGGAGGCCAACGGTCCAATCAAGGATGTGCCATACAAGGCCGATATACAGTTTGAGGAAGATTGGATTTCAAGTACTGTATCTTACTCAATGAGAACAATTGTCAATTGGAATATCGATGGTATGTCTGATCATTAGATATTAGATACTATGAAACATATGACCATGTATGCCACTGCTTGTAAAGTGTAGAAAACCTTGATCAGGAACTAGCTAAGGCTATTGTTTGTGGCTTCACAGGATGGTTAAGAGGTTGGTGGGACTTCCACATGAGTGAAACCGCTAAACAACAAATATTAAATGCTACAAGACAGTGGACGGTAAAAAAAAAATATAATCAGGATATACCACATAGTGAAAATGATGCCGTAAATACACTCATTTATACAATAAGCCTACATTTTGTAGGAAGTACTTCTTTGCTAGATGCTAGGTCTGAGGACTTATTTTCTAATCTAAGATGTCCAACTTTATCCCACTACAAATGGTCTAGATGCTAGGTCTGAGGACTTATTTTCTAATCTAAGATGTCCAACTTTATCCCACTACAAATGGTATAAAGACGTACTCTTTTCTCGCCTTCATTCCCGAGAAGACAGTAGTGCAGACCATTGGAAAGAAAAGTTCATAGCAGGCTTACCATACTTGTATGCTGAAAAGGTCAAAAACAGATTAAAATAAACATGGAGGAATAATACCATATTCCCAATATACTCAAGGAGAACTCCCTACAGAAATATGTGCAAAAGGACTTACCCCGTGTACTGATTTAAAACTGAAACGATAATTAGACAAGTAGAGACGGGCAAAAAAGAACTAAGTGATTTCTGTGAACAATTCGGCTACAATACTATACCCATGTCTGATAAGCCCCATAAAAGGAAAAATAAAAATAAAAGGTATAAACCTGGTCAGCGATATAGTAATAAGGAAAAATTTACCAAAAAATTTGCTCCAAAAAATAGTTTTGAAAGAACTAAAGGTAAAAGAAAATTACCAGTATGTTATAAATGTGGAAAAGTAGGACATTATAAAAGTAGATATAAAATAAAAAAGAGAATAAGTTCTTTGCAATGAGAAGACGAAATTAAACATCAATTATATCAAATTTTGCAAATTGATGAGGAATCTGAAGAAAGCTCACAAAGCTCTGACTCTGAACCTCTGCTTGGAGAAATAGAAGATGAGAGTGTAATATTTAGTAGCTCAGATTCTGGCAAAGATATGGAAATAGAAGATTGTTTTTGTCATACTCTTAATGAAGAAGATAATCTAATTATAGAAATAACAGATAAAATAACTAATCCAGAAGCAAAGAAGGGAGCTTTAACCCAATTTATTCAGATAGCTAAAATAAAAAGAAACCGCCTCCTCTTGTGAAAACCCAAGAAGATTACAGCTTAGCAAAAATCTTGAAAAGAATCAATAAAAAGGACAGTATCCAGAAAGAACCATCCATTTCTGAGCTTAAGCATGAAATAATAGAAGTAAAAAATGAATTAACATTCCTTAAAAATAGAATAAGAGGTTTAGAACTGGCATCAAATATCCAAGATAGTCTTGTTGATGCAGATGAAGAATTAGAATTTGATAATATTATAAATAGCTATAAAAGACCTTTATCTCCCATAAATGAAATACCAGAATCTTCTAATTCAAATCAAAATATTATAAAAAACAGATGATAATAAAAACCTACTAAACAAAGTAGTCACACAAATATGGTTTGTGTTAATAAAAATAATAGTTAATGAAGAATACAGTTTCCAGTCCCTAGCATTAATAGACTCAGGAGCTGATCTCAATTGCATAAATGAAGGCTAAGTTCCTACTAAATACTGTAGTAAGACAACCCAGATACTGAATACTGCAGATGAGAGTAGATTAATTATAAATTATAAATTACCAAAAGCTGCAATATGTAATAATGGTAATTGCCTTGAAATGCCTTTTATAATGGTCAAAGGATTAAACCAAGCCGTTATACTTGGAACACCTTTTTTAAATTTATTTTACCCAATAAAAATTGACAGTTCAGGGATTGAGTCTAATATTGAAGGTCATAATATTAAAATTGAATTTATTGACAAACCAAAAATACAAGAAATAAAGAAAAGTTCTTGTATTATTTAAAAGAAGAAACAAGATATAAAAAAATAAATGAAAGACTTGCTCTCCCAATAACTCTTAAAAAAGTTACTGAAATAAAGAAAAGAATAGAAATAGAGATATGCGCGGACCTGCCAAGTGCATTCTGAAAAAGGAAAAAACAAATAGTAAGCTTGCCATATGAAGAAAATTTTGAAAAAAGTAATATTCCCACTAAGGCAAGGCCCATTCAAATGAATCCTAGACTTCTTGAAATCTGCAAAAGAGAAATTGACGAATTATTCCAGAAGCAGCTAATCAGAAAATGTTCGTTACCATGGAGCTGTTCAGCTTTCTATGTTGAAAAGGCCTCAGAAAAAGAAAGAGGAGTACCTACTGGTAATAAACTATAAACCGCTGAATAAGGTACTCAAATGGGTAAGATATTCTATTCCAAATACAAAAGACCTGCTTGATAGACTCATAAATGCTTGTATATTTTCTAAATTTGATCAAAAATCGGGATACTAGCAAATACAAATTTATGAAAAAGATAGATATAAAACATGTTTCAATATCCCGTGCTGACAATACGAATGGAACGTAATGCTCTTTGGGCTAAAAAACGCTCATTCAGAATTTCAAAATATTATGAATGATGTTTTCAATCCTTATATAAAATTCACGATTGTATATATATAGATAATGTACTGATATTTTCAGATTCCTTTGAACAACATATTAAACAAATAAATGTTTTTATAAATGCAATCAAAGCAGCAGGCTTGGTAGTCTCTTCTAAAAAGATTAGTCTCTGCCAAACCAAAATAAGATTTTTGGGTCACAATATATTCCAAGGAAATATTA
Source organism: Amborella trichopoda (assembly GCF_000471905.2). The sequence continues at coordinate 303,664 of NW_006499591.1, read as the reverse complement.
TTCCAATAGATATAGCTATAGAATTTGCTAATAAATTTTCAGATATTATTTTAAATAAAACTGAACTGCAAATGTTTTTGGGATGTTTAAACTATATCTCAGATTTTTATGAAAATTTAGCCATTGACGCTAAACCTTATTTGAAAGACTAAAAAGAATTCACCAAAATGGACTGATGAACATACTTCAGGAGTTCGAAAAATAAAAAATAAAGCCAAAGAACTACCTTGTCTCTCACTTTCCAATCCTGTTGCTTTTAAAATTATTGATTGCGATGCTTTCGAAATTGGATTAAGAGATATATTAAAACAAAAAATAGATCAAACTGAACATTTAGTCTGTTTTACATTCAAAGCTTGGAATACATTGCAGCAAAATTATTCTACGGTTAAAAAAGAGATTCTGGCCATAGTACACTGTGTTACAAAATTCCAAAGTGATCTTTTGAATAAAAAATTTCTAATAAGAATATATTGTAAAGCTGCAAAAGATATTTTGCTCAAAGACGTAAAAAATCTTGTTTCCAAACAAATTTTTGCCCGTTGGCAAGCAATCCTTTATTCCTTTGAGTTTGACATAGAACATATTATGGGATCTACTGACTTCCTTCTTGACTTTTTAACACGTGAATTTTTGCAGGGGGGACAGGGATAGAGAGACAAACAGAGATAGACGAATAGTGCTGAATGCAAATATGAGTAAAGGAAAAAAAATGGTTCCATCCTCATCCGGAAGCCCCCTAATACATTCCCCAATAACTCCAAACCAACTGATAACAAGGCAAGCGCAAAATCTTGTCTCCTCTCCGAGCCTAGTTAAAATCCCAGCATCAGAAAAATCACTATTTATAGAAACTACTTTCATCTCTGATATAATATTAGAAGATGAACACATGGACATGGATCCAGTTGATTTGGCCAATTTATATTTAATAAACCATTTAAACCCTTCTAATAGCAATAAGACTAGGGAATGGTATGAGGCCATTCTTCTAGAAACCAGCTCTACAACCCTAGTACATTTTTGCCAAAAGAATACAAATACAATTGCCTATTCTAAATTCCAGATTAGAATGATAATTTCTTATAAAGAATGGGGGATGGACCCAACAAGAAGCAGAAAGCTTAATGCTTCAGATTTCAATAATAAATATTACAGGTATTCTGAATATATAGATGCCTGGCACAAGGTTTTCTCTCTTCAAAATAATACCAATTACCACACTTGGTTTATACAGATAAAACTACCAGGAGTAACTGGATTTCCAAATTGGTTTAAAATCTGGTTCCAAATTTGGGAATCTGGATCTGAGATATTGCCACAAAAGATACAACTTTCTCAACAAAAGTTCGCTGAATATAATAATAAGAACCCCAAAATAAACCTGCACTTATATTTCATGGCCTATTATGAGATTCCATGGATCATGAAATGGTCCTATGCAATAACAGATGATTATACCCACAATTGGGAGTACATCCCAAAATTAGAAAATCAAGTCTATATTAAATGGTGGGATGTCTATGAGAATAAAGCAATAGACCTTGAAAATATAAAATTGAGAAAGATTCCTACCCCAATACAAGAGAAAAAAGAGAATCACTTTGCTGACTATATAAACAAAATGAAGCAGCAGAACCCAACTGCTACCAAGGACTAATTGAAGAAAAAACTATTACAAAAGTTTGAAGAACAAGAAGAAGCAATGTCAACCTCAATAGCAAATGAAGAAGAAGATTATGCAATAGAAAATGAAGACTGTGAGTTGATACAGCTAAAGATCGATTTTCCTTGAAAACTCGGAAAAAACCCTCGAGAGAAAAGCCCATCAATATTAATAGCCATCACTATTAGCAAATTCCCTTTGTTTGCCATTTGCCCAATAAAGCCATCAATAATGACAGCTATTACTATTAGCAGATTTCCTTTGTCAGCCACCTGTTCGCCAATAGAGTCCATTTGTCGTCACCTAACCACCACAAGACAAACCGCCGACGCATCTTACTATTCCTAGATACTACCGTACCACCAACTGTCAAGATTAGCCGACAGCTGTCAATGTTCAACGCACCTGCAGACAATCACCGACAAATTTTTACTGTGCTGAGGTGCTGTTGTGCTCCTTTTAGTCACCTCCGACCACTATGCTACCCTCATTTAGTCATTTCATCAGTCATGAGCTGGCATCCACCTTTAGGCCATAAATAATTGGAGATTGGGGTCTGAAGCTTATAAAAGGGGACCTCGTCTATTCAAAGGAAGGGGGAGTGTTCTCTCTTCTGCTCTCTTCTGCTCTTTCTGCTCTCCCATGTTCTCTACTAAGTTTCAAGTCTTCCTCTCCTCTTAAATCTCTGCAAGTTTGAGCCTCACCCTCCAAGCTCTACTCACCATTCCGTTGTGTTTCCACTCATATCCGAGCTCCCGGGTAATAAATACATTGTTCTTCTCTTTACTCAGCAAATACATTGTTCTTCTCTTGACTCTGCAAATACACCGTTCTTCTCTCTACTCTGCAAATACACTATTCTTCTCTCTACTCTGCAAATACACTGTTCTTCTCTTTACTCTGCAAATACACTGCTCTGCAAATACACTGTTCTTCTCTCTACTCTGCAAATACACTGTTCTTCTCTCTACTCTACAAATATACTGCTCTTCTATTTGCTATTCTATTCTCTTCTCTGAGCTCAATATCTTCTCTAAAAAGCTACTCTTTGTTTAAATACTATATATCAGGTGGTGCGTTTAAAACCACTAAGAGTTTGAGTGTTTGTAAGCCTATATGTGTGATTGTAATCTCAATAATTTGCCGAGTCATTGTCTTGAGGAGTGAAAGCTCTTCATCAGTTTCTGAATCTGTAAAATGTAAGTACTCTTCTGAATTTTAATGAAGTTTATCCTTATGCAAATAAAGTTTATTGTTAGTATAAAAGTTAGATCTGTTACATATATGAATTGGGTTGTCCTTGATATTTCTCCTTCTTTATTATTTACTCTGATAATTGCTTTCTTTTATGTCAGATATATTAGATATATGCTCAACTAATATTGTTACCTGATTTAGTTCTAAGTGTCTAAATATTGAACAATAGACATAGAATAAGGTTTCAAAACAGATCTTGGGTAGTTTGGTATCAGAGCCAAGTTCTCCACAATAGTAAACTGTAGGATGAGAATACTGTTTTAAAAGACAAAAGGCTTAATAAAATTTACCATTAGAGGTAAGTCCAAGAGTTGAGACCAAAGTCGCCCAAACCCGTACTGCCATTTAAGGCCAGAGTGAGCCGCTGAGGCATAGGGATTGTAAGAGGTTGACTCGTGTACTTATCCGTTACCTTAATGGAAAATTTTATTAGGACAATGCCCAATAAAACAGTATCATCACCCAACAGTACACTTAGAATAAAGAATAGTGAAGAAATAATTATCGATAATATCGAAAAACAAATACATAATTGGAACATACCCAAGGTTCCTATTACGGTATATATATAAAAAGGGTACTTTTGAGTTTAAAACTAGTTATGCTATAAAAACAGTTGAACAAAGTATCTCTGTCAATACTGAACAAGAATGCTTCCAGTTATTGTCTGAGAAAATGTTAAAAAAACATAAGCACAAGGAATATAAATATTTACATATAGGATTAATCCAAATAGCAGTTAAACCATTAACTAGGCTAGAACTAAACATTTCTATATTATTATGTTTAAGAGATAGTAGGCATAATAAGTTTTCTGATTCGTTACTAGGAGTAGTTGAGTCTAGCGTCTGTAATGGTCCTATATACTTCAACTGCTTTCCTAATTTTTCTGTTTCTCTAACTGATCCCAACCTTCTGAAAGTCCTCACTTTAAACTTAAAAATACAAGGGTTTGACATGAACCTGGTTCCCAAAATATTGCTCTAATATATATGATATGTTATGAGGTGATGAACACCTTAAATCCAAATGTCCTCTAGATGGACACCAAAGGACAAACAGTATTCTTTCAGACCAACATCGAAAAGTCTAATACTGTTGTTCCTAGGGCAGTAACATGGTCACAAATTACATTGCCAATATGTGATCTATACACAATGAAAACCAACACTACAAAACTCCAGTTAACCGAGAACCAGACCAAATAATAGAATATCATGATGGTAATTAGTAGAACCATATTAAACTTTTCCGAAGGAATTAGTAGGACCCCTAGTAGGATACCTACTCCTTCTAGGCATTCTACCTCATCTATCCTTGATAAACCAATATAAGAAGGATTAATTAGAACTAATAGTAATATTCATATACCAGTTTATAAAATCTATTAATCAAATTTATCTGGGAATGAACCTACATTTTTTTACCTTGATTTCAATGTTTTAGCCCTTCAAGAAGAGAGAAAATTTAAAATGGATATAGATTCGTTAAAAAATGACTATCTTTCTGAGGAAAATAAAAATATAAGAGATTGGTATTTAATAGAATTTCCTAAGGAAATGCTAAACATCCTGCATAAAAGATATAACAAATTTGTAAAAAAGAATAGACAAAGCATAAGATTCTTCTTATGGTTAAAAGCTACCCTAGAAGAGAAAGGCATTCCAGTACCTAATTTTGAATTAAATACATTGGAAAGTCAATATCAAGTCTACCAAACAAGTGAAGGAGAGGAAATACAAAGCATACACCCTCCTAAAAGAAATCTCCAGATAAAAGGGACATTAAAAGAGAAACCAGAAACAAAAGCCTCCTCATATAAATTAATTCCAAAAGATAATGAACATCATAGTCATAACATAGACGTTATCCCTCACATAATCGAACAAAACAATTATACTAATTTATGCCTCCAATCCATCGGTAAACAAACTACCAGGATTGAAACAAAACTAAGTAAATCCCAATCCAAAATTATAAAGGAGGAAGATGAAAAGACAAAGGCCATCTTATTTAAACCCCCTCTAGAGCTAAATAAAGGAAGATTCAATTTGGAAGGAATTAAGAAAAAGGAAGAAAATAAAGAATTAGTTGATGAACTAATAAAAAAGCTGTCCAAGCTTAACATAAAGGAAGATAGAAAGAGGAAAGGCATTATAGTCAAATCTAAAGCTTTAGTATTAAAGGAGGACCTAGCCAATGCTGAAATGCAAAATATGGAAAAAGCCTTTAAGGAAGATAATTTTGGCCAAAGCATTAATAGAATAGATTATGGACGAAAATGGAGGCCAACGGCCCAATCAAGGATATATTATACTAGGCCAACCCCAGTAGATATACAGTTTGAGGAAGATCAGATTTCAAGTATTGTATCTTACTCAGGGAGAACAATTGTCAATTGGAATATCGATGGTATGTCTGACCATCATATATTAGATACTATGAAACATATGACCATGTATGCCACTGCTTGTAAAGTAGCAAGAAACCATGATCATGAAGTAGCTAAGGCTATTGTCTATGGCTTCAAAGGATGGTTAAGAGGTTGGTGGGACTTCCACATGATTGAAACTGTTAGATAACAAATATTAAATGCTACAAGACAGTGGACGGTAAAAAACGAAAATAATCAGGATATACCACATAGTGAAAGTGATGTCGTAAATACACTCATTTATACAATAACCTTACATTTTGTAGGAAGTACTTCTTTGGTAGATGCTAGGTCTCGGGACTTATTATATAATCTAAGATGTCCAACTTTATCTCACTACAAATGGTCTAAAGAAGTATTCTTTTCTCGCCTTCTGTCCCGAGAAGACAGTAGTGCAGACTATTGGATAGAAAAGTTCATAACAAACTTACCATACTTCTTTGCTGAAAATGTCAAAACCAGATTAAAAAATAAACATAGAAGAATAATATCATATTCCCTTTATACTCTAAGAGAACTCTCTGCAGAAATCTGTGCAGAAGGACTTGCCCTGTATACTGATTTAAAATTGAAACGACAATTAGATAAGCAGAGAATGACGGGCAAGAAAGAACTAGATGATTTCTGTGAACAATTCGGCTACAATACTATAACCTGTCTGATAAGCCCCATAAAAGAAAAAATAAAAATAAAAAGTATAAACCTTGTCAGCAATAGAGTAATAAGGAAAAATTTACCAAAAAATTTCCTCCAAAAAATAGTTTTGAAAGAACTAAAGGTAAAAGAAAATTACCAGTATGTTATAATTGTGGAAAAGTAGGACATTATAAAAATAAATGTAAAATAAAAAAGAGAATAAGTGCTTTGCAACTAGAAAACGAAATTAAACATCAATTATATCAAATTTTGAAAAATGATGAGGATCTGTAGAAAGCTCACAAAGCTCTGACTCTGAACCTCTGCTTGGAGAAATAGAAAATGAGAGTCTAATATTTAGTAGCTCGGATTCTGCCAAAGATATGGAAATAGAAGATTGTTTTTGTCATACTCTTACTGAAAAAGATAACCTAATTATAGAAATAATAGATAAAATAACTAATTCAGAAGCAAAGAAAGAAGCTTTAACCCAATTTATTCAGATAGCTAAAATAAAAAAGAAACCGCCTCCTCTTGTGAAAACCCAAGAAGATTACAGCTTAGCAGAAATCCTGAAAAGATTCAATAAAAAGGACAGTATCCAGAAAGAACCATCCATTGCTGAGCTTAAGCATGAAATAATAGAAGTAAAAAATGAATTAACATTCCTTAAAAATAGAAGAAGAGGTTTATAACTGGCATCAAATATCCAAGATACTCTTGTTGATACAGATGAAGAATTAGAATTTGATAATATTGTAAATAACTATAAAAGACATTTATCTCCCATAAATGAAATACCAGAATCTTCTAATTCAAATCAAAATATTATACAAAACATATGATAATAAAACCTACTCAACAAAGTAGTCACACAAAAATGGTTTGTGTTAATAAAAATAATAGTTAATGAAGAATACAGTTTCTAGTCCCTAGCATTAATAGACTCAGGAGCTGATCTCAATTGCATAAATAAAGGCTAAGTTCCTACTAAATACTGTAGTAAGACAACCCAAATACTAAATACTGCAGACGGCAGTAGGCTAATTATAAATTATAAATTATAAATTACCAAAAGCTGTAATATGTAATAATGGTAATACCCTTGAAATGCCTTTTATAATGGTCAAAGGATTAAACCAAGCCGTTATACTTGAAACACCTTTTTTAAATTTATTATACCCAATAAAAATTGATAGTTCAGGGATTGTGTCTAATATTGAAGGTCATAATATTAAAATTGAATTTATTGACAAACTAAAAATAAAAGAAATAAACAATGTTAAACAAACTTTAAGAAATAAAGAAAAGTTCTTGTATTATTTAAAAGAAGAAATAAAATATAAACAAATAAATGAAAGACTTGCTCTCCTGGAAAATATTAAAAAAAATTCTGAAATAAAGAAAAGAATAGAAATAGAGATATACGCCGACCTACCAAGTGCATTCTGAAATAGGAAAAAACATATAGTAAGCTTGCCATATGAAGAAAATTTTGATGAAAGTAATATTCCCACTAAGCCAAGGCCCATTCAAATGAATCCTAGACTTCTTGAATTCTACATAAAAAGAAATGGACGAATTACTTCAGAAGCAGCTAATCAGAAAAAGTTCGTCACCATGGAGTTGTTCAGTTTTCTATGTTGAGAAGGTCTCAGAAAAAGAAAGAGGAGTACCTAGACAGGTAATAAACTGTAAACCGCTGAATAAGGTACTCAAATAGGTAGGATATCCTATTCCAAATAAGAAAGACCTGCTTGATAGACTCGTAAATGCTTGTATATTTTCTAAATTTGATCTAAAGTCGGGATACTGGCAAATACAAATTTATGAAAAAGATAGATATAAAACTGCTTTCAATGTCCCGTTCGGACAATACGAATGGAACGTAATGCCTTTGGGCTAAAAAATGCTCCTTCAGAATTTCAAAATATTATGAATGATGTTTTCAATCCTTATATAAAATTCATAATTGTATATACAGATGATGTACAGATATTTTCATTTTCCTTTGAACAACATATTAAACATATAAATGTTTTTATAAATGCAATCAAAGCAGCAGGCTTGGTAGTCTCTGCTAAATAGCTTAGTCTGTGCCAAACCAAAATAAGATTTTTGGGTCACAATATATTCCAAGGAAATATCATTCCAATAGATAGAGCTATAGAATTTTCTAATAAATTTCCAGATATTATTTTAGATAAAACTGAACTGCAAAGGTTTTTGGGATGTTAAAACTATATCTCAGATTTTTATGAAAATTTAGCCTTTGATGCTATTATTTGAAAGACTAAAAACGAATCCACCAAAATGGACTGATGAACGTACTTCAGCAGTTCGAAAAATAAAAAATAAAGCCAAAGAACTACCTTGTCTCTCACTTTCCAATCCTGATGCTTTTAAAATTATTGATTGCTATGCTTTCGAAATATTATTCTATGGTTAAAAAAGATTCTAGCCATAGTACACTCTGTTGCAAAATTCCAAAGTGATCTTTTGAATAAAAAATTTCTCATAAGAACAGATTGTAAAGCTGCAAAAAATATTTTACCCTAAGACGTAAAAAATCTTGTTTTCAAACAAATTTTTGCCCGCTGGCAGGCAATTCTTTCTTCCTTTGAGTTTGATATAGAACATATTAAGGGCACTACTAACTTCCTTCCTGACTTAGCATATATCTAATATATCTGACATAAAAGAAAGCAATGATCAGAGTAAATAATAATGAAAGAGAAATATCAAGGACAACCCAATTTATATAAGTAATAGATCTAACTTTATACTAACAATAAACTTCACTTGCATAAGGATAAACTTTCATTAAAATTCAGAAGAGTACTTACATTTTACAGATACAGAAACTGGTGAAGGGCTACCACTCCTCAGGACAATAACTCGGCAAATTATTGAGATTACAATCACACATATAGGCTTACAAACACTCAAACTCGAAGTGGTTTTAAACACACCACCCGATATACGGTATTTAAACAAAGAATAGCTTTTTAGAGAAGATAGTGAGCTCAGAGAAGAGAATAGAATAGCAGATAGAAGGGCAGTATATTTGCAGGGTACAGAGAGTAAAAGTGTATTTGCATAGTATAGAGAAGAACAATGTATTTGCAGAGTAGAGAGAAGAACAATGTATTTTCAGAGTAGAGAGAAGAACATTGTATTTGCAGAGTAGAGAGAAGAACAATGTATTTGCAAAGTAGAGAGAAGAACAACGTATTTATTACCCGGGAGCTCAGATATGAGTGGAAACACAACGGAATAGTGAGTAGAGCTTGGAGGGTGAGGCTCGGACTTGCAGAGATTTAAGAGGAAAGGAAGACTTGAAACTTACTAGAGAACAGGGGAGAGCAGAAAGAGCAGAAGAGAGCACACTCCCCATGCCTTTGAATAGACGAGGTCCCCATTTATAGCCTTCATACCCCATTGTCCAATTATTTATGGTCTAAAGGTGGATGCCAGCTCATGACTGATGAAATGACTAAAAGAGGGTAGCATAGTGGTCGGAGGTGACTAAAAGGAGCACAACAGCATCTCAGCACAAGAAAAATTTGTCGGTGATTGTCGGTAGGTGCGTCGAACAGTGACAGCTGCCGGCTAATCTTGACAGTTGGTGGTACGGTAGTATCTAGGAATAGTAAGTTGCGTCGGTGGTTTGTCTTGTGGTGGTTAGGTGACGACCAATGGACTCTATTGGCGGACAGGTGGCTGACAAAGGAAATCTGCTAATAGTAATAGCTGTCATTATTGATGGCTTTATTGGGCAAGTGGCAGACAAAGGGAATCTTCTAATAGTAATGGCTATTAACATTGATGGGCTTTTGTCTCGAGGTTTTTTTCGAGTTTTCAGGGAAAATCGATCCTTGGCTGTATCAACTCACAGTCTTCATTTTCTATTGTATAATCTTCTTCTTCATTTGCTGTTGAGGTTGACATTGCTTCTTCTTGTTCTTCGAACATTGGTAATAGTTTTTTCTTCAATTCGTCTTCGGTAGCAGTTGGGTTTTGCTCATACATTTTGTTTATATAGTCAGCAAAGTGGTCCTCTTTTTTCTCTTGTACTGAGGTTGGTCCTCTTGCTCAATTTTATATTTTCAGGGTCTAATGCTCTATTCTCATAGACATCCCACCATGTAATATAGACTTGTTTTCCTAATTTTGGGATGTACTCTCAGTTGTGGGTATAGTCATCTGTTATTGCATAAGACCATTTCATGATCCATAGAATCTGATAATAAGCCATGAAATATAAGTGCAGGTCTATTTAGGGGTTATTGTTATTATATTCAGCGAACTTTTGTTGAGAAAGTTGTAACTTTTGTGGCAATATCTTAGATCCAGATCCCCAAATCTGGAACCAGATTTTAAACCAATTTGGAAATCTAGTTACTATTGGTAGTTTTATTTGTATAAACCAAGTGTGGGAATTGGAATTATTTTGAAGAGAGAAAACCTTGTGCCAGGTATCTATATATTCAGAATACCTGTAATATTTATTATTGAATTCTGAAGCATTAAGCTTTCTGCTTCTTGTTGGGTCCATCCTCCATTCTTTATAAGAAATTATCTTTCTTATCAGGAATTTAGAATAGGAAATTGTATTTGTATTCTTTTAGCAAAAATGTACTAGGGTTATAAAGCCGGTTTCTAAAAGAATGGCCTCATCCCATTCCCTAGTCTTATTGCTATTAGAAGGGTTTAAATGGTTTATTAAATATAAATTGGCCAAATCAACTGGATCCATGTCCATGTGTTCATCTTCTAATATTATATCAGAGATGAAAGTAGTTTCTATAAGTGATTTTTTTTATGCTGGGATTTTAACTGGGCTCGGAGAGGAGACAAGATTTTTCGCTTGCCTTGTTATCAGTTGATTGGAGTTATTGGGGAATGTATTAGGGGGCTTCTGGACGAGGATGGAATTATTTCTTTTCCTTTACTCATAGTTGTATTCAGTACTATTCGTCTATCTCCGTTTGTCTCTCTATCCCTGTCCCCCTGCAAAAATTCACGTGTTAAAAAGTCAGGAAGGAAGTTAGTAGATCCCTTAATACGTTCTATATCAAACTCAAAGGAAGAAAGGATTGCCAGCCAGCGGGCAAAAATTTGTTTGGAAACAAGATTTTTTTGTCTTTGAGCAAAATATCTTTTGCAGTTTTACAATCTGTTCTTATGCGAAATTTTTTATTCAAAAGATCACTTGGGAATTTTGTAACACAGTGTACTATGGCCATAATCTCTTTTTAAGCGTAGAATAATTTTGCGGCGTTGTATTCCAGGCTTTGGATGTAAAACGTACTAAATGTTCATTTTGATCTATTTTTTGTTTTAATATACCTCCTAATCCAATTTCGGAAGCATCGCAATCAATAATTTTAAAAGCATCAGGATTGAAAAGTGAGAGACAAGGTAGTTCTTTGGCTTTATTATTTATTTTTCGAACTGCTGAAGTACGTTCATCAGTCCATTCTGGTGGATTTTTTTTTAGTCTTTCAAATAAGGGTTTAGCATCAATGGATAAATTTTCATAAAAATCCGAGATATAATTTAAACATCCCAAAAACCTTTGCAGTTCAGTTTTATCTAAAATAACATCTGGAAATTTATTAGCAAATTCTATAGCTCTATCTATTGGAATAATATTTCCATGGAATATATTATGACCCAAAAATTTTATTTTGGTTTGACACAGACTAATCTTCTTTGCAAAGACTACCAAGCCTACTGCTTTGATTGCATTTATAAAAACATTTGTATATTTGATATGCTGTTCAAAGGAATTTGAAAATATCAGTACATCATCTATATATACAATCATGAATTTTGTATAAGGATTGAAAACATCATTCATAATATTTTGAAATTATGAAGGAGCGTTTTATAGCCCAAAGGGCATTACAATCCATTCGTATTGTCCGAACGGGACATTGAAAGCAGTTTTATATCTATCTTTTTCATAAATTTGTATTTGCCAGTATCCCGACTTTAGATCAAATTTAGAAAATATACAAGCATTTACGAGTCTATCAAGCAGGTCTTTCTTATTTGGAATAGGATATCTTACCCATTTGAGTACCTTATTCAGCGGTTTATAGTTTATTACCAGTTTAGGTACTCCTTTGTTTTTTCTGAGTCCTTCTCAACATAGAAAGCTGAACAGCTCCATGGTGATGAACTTTTTCTGATTAGCTGCTTCTGGAGTAATTCGTCAATTTCTTTTTTGCAGATTTCAAGAAGTCCAGGATTCATTTGAATGAGCCTTGCCTTAGTGGGAATATTACTTTCATCAAAAATTTCTTCATATGGCAAGCTTACTATATGTTTTTTTCATATTCCAAAATGCACTTGGCAGGTCCGCGCATATCTCTATTTCTATTCTTTTCTTTATTTCAGGAATTTTTTTAATATTTTCTGGGAGAGCAAAATTTTCATTTATTTTTTTATATTTTATTTCTTCTTTTAAATAATACAAGAACTTTTCTTTATTTCTTAAAGTTTGTTTAACATTGTTTATTTCTTTTATTTTTGGTTTGTCAATAAATTCAATTTTAATATTATGACCTTCAATATTAGACTCAATCCCTGAACTATCAATTTTTATTGGGTATAATAAATTTTAAAAAGGTGTTCCAAGTATAACGGCTTGGTTTATTCCTTTGACTATTATAAAAGGCATTTCAAGGCAATTACCATTATTACATATTGCAGCTTTTGGTAATTTATAATTTATAATTAATATACTCCCATCTGTAGTATTCAGTATCTGGGTTGTCTTACTACAGTATTTAGTAGGAACTTAGCCTTCATTTATGCAATTGAGATCAGCTCCTGAGTCTATTAATGCTAGGGACTAGAAACTGTATTCTTCATTAACTATTATTTTTATTAACATAAACCATATGTGTGTGACTACTTTGTTGAGTAGGTTTTTATTATCATCTGTTTTTATAACATTTTGATTTGAATTAGAAGATTCTGGTATTTCATTTATGGGAGATAAAGGTCTTTTATAGCTATTTATAATATTATCAAATTCTAATTCTTCATCTATATCAACAAGACTATCTTGGATATTTGATGCCAGTTCTAAACCTCTTATTCTATTTTTAAGGAATGTTAATTCATTTTTTACTTCTATTATTTCATGCTTAAGCTCAGCAATGGATGGTTCTTTCTAGATACTGTCTTTTTTATTGATTCTTTTCAGGATTTCTGCTAAGCTGTAATCTTCTTGGGTTTTCACAAGAGGAGGCGGTTTCTTTTTTATTTTAGCTATCTGAATAAATTGGGTTAAAGCTCCTTTCTTTGCTTCTGGATTAGTTATTTTATCTGTTATTTCTATAATTAGGTTATCTTTTTCAGTAAGAGTATGACAAAAACAATCTTCTATTTCCATATCTTTGCCAGAATCCAAGCTACTAAATATTAGACTCTCATCTTCTATTTCTCCAAGCAGAGGTTCAGAGTCAGAGCTTTGTGAGCTTTCTTCAGATTCCTCATCAATTTGCAAAATTTGATATACCATCTTTCCTTTTATACTCTAGGAGAACTCTCTGTAGAAATTTGTGCAGAAAGACTTGCCCTGTGTACTGATTTAAAACTGAAACGACAATTAGATAAGTAGAGAATGACAGGCAAGAAAGTACTAGGTGATTTCTGTAAACAATTCGGCTACAATACTATACCCCTGTCTGATAAGTCCCATAAAAGAAAAATAAAAATAAACGGTATAAACCTGGTCAACGATATAGTAATAAGGAAAAATTTACCAAAACTTCGCTCCAAAAAATAATTTTAAAAGAACTAAAGGTGAAAGAAAGTTACCAGTATGTTATAATTGTGGAAAAGTAGGACATTATAAAAATAAATGTAAAATAAAAAAGTGAATAAGTGCTTTGCAATTAGAAGACGAAATTATTCCTCCATGTTTATTTTTTAATTTGGTTTTGACCTTTTCAGCAAACAAGTATGGTACGCTTGCTATGAACTTTTCTTTCCAATGGTCTGCACTACCGTCTTCCCGGGATAGAAGGCGAGAAAAGAATACGTCTTTATTGCATTTGTAGTGAGATAAAGTTGGACATCTTAGATTAGATAATAAGTCCTCAGACCTAGCATCTAGCAAAGAAATACTTCCTACAAAATATAGGGTTATTGTATAAATGAGTGTATTTACGGCATCACTTTCACTATGTGGTATATCTTGATTATATTCATTTTTTACCGTCCATTGTCTTGTAGCATTTAATATTTGTTGTTTAGCGGTTTTACTCATGTGGAAGTCCCACCAACCTCTTAACCATCCTGTGAAGCCACAGACAATAGCCTTAGCTACTTCCTGATAATGGTTTCCTGTTACTTTACAAGCAGTGGCATACATGGTCATACGTTTCATAGTATCTAATATCTAATGTATATATATATATATATATATATAAGGTTGCAACCTTAAAACGTAGAATTACAGATGCACCTCAAAAATCTATCGGAAAGGTTGTTTTAATGTTGAAAAACCCTATATTTGATCATCTTGACATCGAGATGTATGAATATAAAGAAAAAATGTTTTTGAGTCCCAGAAATAGTGCATCTTGCAACACATTATCTAGGCTATCCATTTTCAAGATTTTCATATGTTTATATATCTCCTTGATTTTAACTATATTTGGAGTTTAAAAATTTCTAATTAGATATGAAAATAGATTTTAAGATAATCATAAGAATTCTTTACAACAAACTTACATGTTATGATAAAATTTAGAGGTGCGCCTTAATTGGATTATTTAAGGTTGCAACCTTATAAAAACCCCACCCTTTGGATATATATATATACGCAATGCCTAGAGGCAAAAATGAACAGTGATTTCACAGTCCTCATTATCGTCCAAAGTTTATCTCGCGGTCACAATTGTCTGGTAATGTCTTATTTTTTATTTTATTTTTACAAATCGGAATGACCTAAAATTTAGAGCTGTGTATTCATAAAAAATAGGGGAATCTTTGAAAAATATGAAACAAATATTTTACATGAAAAAGATTGACCAAAATACCCTCAAAATGTTTTGAGGGTATTTTGATCAGTTTTGTTTTCACATATAACTTTTTTTATATTTTTATTAAATGTGCCTCACTAAGATGTACATACCCTCCAAATTTCAAGCTATTCTGATTTATAAAACAGAAAAAATGAAAAATAAAATGTTATCAAATAATCATGACCGCACGATGAAATTTGGACAGTGATGAGGGTAGGCGAATCACTATTCATTTTTGGCTATAGGCATTGGGTAGACTTTTCCTTATTTATTTCCAACGCCTATAGGTGAAAATGAATAGTGATTTTGCCTACCTTCATCACCGTCCAAATTTTATCCTGCTGTCACGATTGTTTGATAGTGTTTTATTTTTTGCATTTTTTTCTTACAAATCAAAATGGGCTGAAATTTGAAGGGTATTTACATCTTACTGAGGCACATCTAATAAAAATATAAAAAAAAATTATCTGCAAAAAAAAAATTGACCAAAATACTTCTAAAACGTTTCGGGGGTATTTTGGTCAATTTTTTCATGTAAAATATTTGTTCTATATTTTTCAAAGATTCCCCTATTCTTGATGAATACACGTTCCAATTTTAGGTCATTTCAATTTGTAGAAAAAAATAAAAAATGAAACACTACCGGACAATCGTGACCGCGCGATGAACTTTGGACGGTGAAGGGGGTAGGCAAAATCATTGTTCATGTTCGATATATATATATATATATATTATATTGATATATTATATTGTATTATTTATATGAAAAATTGTTTCATACGGACTGGACCGTATTTCTACAATGTGCGGTCCAGAGGTATAAAGCATCCATCTTAAAGATGGATGCAAATAGGTGGTCCATTTAAAAACAAGTATAACTAACTGTCCAAATGTTTTCTTAATATAACTATTATTTTTAATTTTCAAATTTTACTTTCTTTTTCATATTCATGATGACAAAGATTATATATTCTCTAAAATTAAGATTAAATGATATTTAAAAAATATATTTATTGTCAAGCCCGCATTTCTACAATATGCAGCTCAGCTGCATAGAAACCGTGTCCTATTTATATTGATATTATTAATATATATTTGTATTATATATAGACAACGTCAATGACAGGTGAAGAGTCTATTTTAAAAAATTATTAGATGATGAACACATTGGGAACATAGTGGTTGACAGAACAGTTGGTACAAGTGACAATGGAGGTCATAAATACATTTGTCGGATTAAGATGTCGAAAGTGAAAGAAGCTTTGAAAATGATGAAAATAGGAAACGTTTTAGGACCATATAGTATCCGATAGACGATTGACAGTGTATGGGGAAAATTGGCATTGACTGGGTAACGAAGTTGTTCAACAAAGTATTTAGAACAAAAAAAATGTCAGATGAATGGAGGAAAAGTATTGTAGTATCTATTTACGAGAACAAAGGAGACATACAAATTTATGCAAACTATCGAGGGATCAAGCTTATGGGCCATATTATGAAGCTCTGGGAGATAGTCATGGAGCAATGACTAAGGCATGAAACGAGTGTATCTGAAAACCAATTTGGTTTTATGCTAGGAAGGTCAATAACGGAAGCTATTTTTCTACTTATGCAATTGATTGAAAAGTTTAGAGCGACGAGAAAAGACCTTTACGTGCTCTTTATTGATCTAGATAAAACTTAAGATAGAGTGCCTCGAGATTTGATTTGACCGGTATTATAAAAGAAAAATGTCTCTAGACACTACATCGACTTGGTGAGAGATATGTACCATGGAGTGCTAACTAGCGTGCGAACAACTAGTGGAGTTACAAGTGTGTTTTTAATGACAATATGCCTACATCAAAGCATTGAGCCTGTACCTTTTTGTCTTAGTTATGGACGACTTAACTAGGCGCCCATGGGATAAGTACCGTGGTATATGTTATTCATAGATGATATAGTTTTGATTGATGAGACCCGAAACGACGTCAACACAAAGTTAGAACTTTGGAGGGATGCTCTAAAATCCAAACGTTTTAAAATTAGTCAGACTAAGACAATATATGGAGTGCAAGTTTAGTAATAATAGGAGTAGAGATAATAAAGTAGTTAAGATTGATGGTCAAGAAATAGAAAAAAATTCCACATTCGATATCTTGGGTCGATAATCCAGAAAAATGGAGAGATCGAGTACGATGTCATATATAGAATTAGAGTTGGGTGGGTGAAGTGGAGATGTGCAACTAGAATTTTATGTGATCCCCGCATACTAATAGGACAACGGTGAGACCAGCTTTGCTCTATAGGTAGAATGTTGGGCGGACAAAAAATAATATACCCATAAAATTAGTGTAGCGAATATGAAGATATTGAGATGGAAGAGTGGCTAGACAAGAATGGATAGAATTATAAATGAATCTATTCGAAAGAATTTAGTCGTGATACCAATAGACGATAAAATGAGAGAGAGTAGACTTAGGTGGGCTTGCCATGCGTGGCGCTGATCAAGTACAACACCTATTAGGATGTGCGAGGTAGTTCAAGTGGAATGATTGAAAAAGGCAAAGGGTGGGCCCCAAAGGATGTAGTTGGAAGTAGTCCGAAAAGATATGGAGACTTATACCGTCACTGATGAAAAACGAAACACTACTAGACAATCATGACCTTGCGATGAACTTTAGATGGTGATGAGGGTAAGCGAAATCATTGTTTATATATATGGCAGTGATTTCATGCAACGATTGCATAATAATATAATGCAACAATCTTCAAAAATCATATTAGAGCTATTTGTTTGATCCAAATTTTAAAATGTACAATCTTTTCATTCTAATGAACAATCACAAATTATTTTTTTTTGAAAATACAATCTACAAAGTATTTTTTTAGCCCAATTAACATAGGCCGTCCATTTTGATAAGATGCTTTAGATCTAGGCCTTTGAAGGATCTTTTATTTTCCAAATTTTTTAGATAATTTTATTATCATCAGATAAACAATGTTAAAAAGATAAAAATGATTTTGAGTTTGTAAATACTAAGATCTTGAAATTCACCAAATGAATGGTCTAGATTCCTTGTTGGAAAGGACTCATTTTGACCATATCTAGGGTTCAAATTGAACTTTTTTTTGGGATTGATTATTAAGATGAAAAGAGTGTGTGTGCAAAATTTTGGGTCATACAAATACCACAAACATGGTTTTCTAGAAGTGTGGTTGCATTATACTATAATACAACCGTTGCATTAGATTATTGCCCATATATATTATTATATTTTATTTATATAATAGATATTTCTAATACAATATATATTATACAGTGTTTATGTTTAAGACCCAGTTTTTATGCGGTTAAGCTCGCATATGTAGAAATGTGAGCCTCGTAATAAATATATTTTTGAGATGGATTTTAAGATTTAATTTCAAAGGACATGTAATCTCTAACATAGAGATCATGAATATGAAAAAATAAATAAATTTTAAAAATTAGAAATCATAATTCTAATAAGAAAACATTTAGACCGTTAGTTTCTATTGTTTTAAGATAGAGCACCTACTTGCATCCATCCTTAAGATGGACGCTTTACTCTTTCTGGACCGTATATGTAGAAATACCATCCAGCCTGCATGAAACAATTTTCCTTATATTTAATATAATATTAGCATAGTATTTAAACAAAGAGTAATGATCCTATAGGATCCTCCCCCACTCATCTGTGTAAGACCCCAAAGGATCACCATTAAAGTTGGTACAGATCTCCAGAAAAGTTATCACATAAGTGTGAGACTTGACTTTTTTATAGATTCGAGCCATATTTAATCGTGATCATTTGGGGTCATATAGGATAACTATCTATTTTAATTAGATATATATTAAACATATTTACAAAATAAATTTAAATATCAAATAAATTACCAAACATATGAAATTCATCACACATCACTTTCTAAAAGTGTTAACAACTGTGGAGTAAAAAAATTGAATTTTTTTTTACATATGTAAATATTTTTCCTAGATTTTTTCCATACGAAACCCAAAAATAAACACTCTTTGTTCTAGAGCAAAAAAAAAGCAGGGAAAAATGACCTCTAATACCCTCCTTGAAATTTCCTATTAACTGCCTGGGTTAACCAAAATCCCTTACACCTTCAAGTTTTAAACTTTGGGACCATCAGCCATTTAATTATATATTTTTTTTGTTCTTTTTACAAATTTGATCTTTTTGTTTTACAAAATGCCAAACCTATACATTAGTCTTCCATATTTTTTTTTGTGACTTGATATATAATTTTTATTGATGGCAATAATTTATAATTATTATAAATAATTAATAATTATAAGAATAATGATCTCATGAGACCCTCCCACGCCTATGTGTAGGACTTTAAAATATTATCATTAAATTTGGTACAGATCTTTAAAAAAAATTATCATATAGGTGTGAGATTTGACATTTTTAGAAGTCGGTGCCAAATTTAATGTTGATCATTTGAAATCCTACACACAAAGATGTGGGAGGGTCTCGTAGGATCATTACTCAAATAATAATAATAACAATAATAACAATAATAATATATTAATTATTAAATATTTCATCCTTTAGAAGTATTTTGATAAAATTTTTTAATAAATAAATAATAATAACCAGTAACAATAGTAACAAATATCTCGACGATCTAACAATATTGATATAATTGTAAAATTTTGAAGTTCAAACTAAATTGGTATAATTATAAAATAAATTATAATGTTAAAAAAATTTATTTTTTTTTAATATCTAAATTTATAAGGTGGATCGACCAAGGTACGATTGGTTTTAGGCGACAAAAGAGAAAAGGAAGGAAACATTTCGTAAAATTAAAACATCAAATTCGTAAAAAAAAAAAAACAAAGAAAATCAGAATTAGGGGCTGACAATTGGCACAAGTGCTTTTAGTGAATCCCGGGCAAATAGGGATGGAAGTTTCTAAACTGCTCTGTCTCTGTAACCTATTGAAGGATCCTCTGTTCTGAGTTTCTCCTCCTCTTTTCTCTCTAAAACTCCAGTTAACTTCGTACAGAGAGGCTCTTGGTTTTCTCTCGCTTCTTCTCTCTCTCTCTCCCTGAACTTCTACAGTTCCACCGCTTCCTCTTGTCTCTCTATTGCCATGAATCTCATCAATATTCTGAGTGAGAACCCAAACAAACCTACCTTTTTTTTTTTGCTCCTAATCTTGTTTTTATGGAACCCATCTCAGGAATGCTCTTGAGTTCTTTTTAATTTTTCAAATATGATTCAGGGCTGCAGAAGCGGGCGTTATTTTTCCTCTCAGAGAAGCCCCCTTTGTACATGGTTTTTGCTTCTCAATACTCAACAGCTCCTTCCACTGAAGAATATGCGAAAAGGAATTATGCAAAAAATGCCTCAGAATATAACACTGTTTTGAGTTGCCTTATTTCTCAGAAAAGGTATTATTCAGAACTTGGTTTTATGTAGTTCATAAAATATTAAAAAACCCTCCAATTCCTTCCTATCTTTTTTTTTAAAATTTCTGGTACGTGTCTTTTATTTAAGTTCAGCCCATATTAGTTCTTCACTAGCTTCATGCAACAGTTAAATTTATTGTGGAATTTCTCTTTTTTTTGCTTTGTTTGTTTTGCCTCCCTATTTTCTTTTGTGATTGATTCTTACATTTGCATAAAATTCTTACTGATTTGTACTTGTATTTTCCTTATATTTTACCCCAAAATGAACTCAGGCACTTCTTGTTGAGAGATGTGTATGAAGACATGCTGTTAGATGGAGTTCAGCCAGTTAGAGATGTTTTCCATTCATTGATTGTTGGTACAATGAAAGGGGCCAGACTCCAAGATGCTTTTTTCTTTAGAGATGAGATGAAATCAATGGGATTGCTCCCTGATGTAAGTATTTTTTGTTCTTTTACATTTATTTATTTTCTGGTAATGAGTAACAGTAGAATGTTGGCGTGTTCATAAAGCTTCATGTATTTATGGTGATTGCTACTCCATTGTCTAGAATAGAGTGTTCTTTTAGCTCCATAGCTACTTGTTCTTTTTCCAATGGTTTAATGCAGCTGGTTGAAATCTTACCTTGTATGAGATCCTTATCTGCTACACAAAGTGGTGAGCTTGAAGATGTGTGTCCCTTTCGCATAATAAACTAGTAATGAAAAACATTTTGGTTGATCTATGGGTGCTCAATGCTAACTTTTTTGGGGCATTGTTGATTCGGAGTCCAATCCTCTGGTTGGGGAGGTCATGTTTTCCAATGAAGTTCTTCACTAAAATCATTATGGTTCACATGTCATTTGGGGCTGATATTTTCCTATGGGATTGTATACTATGAGACCATTTATCTTTATTACAAGGAGGTCACAATTGGTATGAGCCATTAGATGTCAAATTGGATGCCTTGGGTTGTGTCACAAAGTTCGAGAATTCTTTTTTAACTTTGAGTTCGATCAATAATATACTTACAACCACCCAATTTGAAATTTGACAAGCAAGACTGACTCTGTCCTCCTTGTATTAAAAGTAAATGGTCTCTTTGTATACTTTCCTTTTCTTATTGGGCTTGGCATGAATCCATTGTTATCCAAGTCTGTTTAATATTTGGGTTCTTGACTTGCATTGATACTTTATGGTACAATTTGCCCATGTTTCCAGAGCTTGAGTGGACACTAACATATTAATGTAAAACTAGTAATATGCAATATGCTTGGTCCGAATACTCAAGTAATTGACCAAGTAGATTTACTCCTTATGTTTCAGCACTCGGGACTCATGTTAGTTGGTTATCTTTTTTTTTCTCTTATCTGCGCTGAGAAGAGAAGGATAGTTGTGACTTTTTTGGGCACTAATCTCGACTTGTACTGACATTCTCTTGTGGATCATATAGTGATTTGTGTGGCTGGTTTATACATTGCAATTAATCCGATTCAAATATGTCTCGGATTTTTCTTTGTATTGATACATAATGGGCATGTATTTGCAGATTTGTCAGTAAAATATAATTGCTGCAAGTTAAAGTTGGAGCATAGTTTTAAGACAAGGTTGAATATAGTAGGAGAAGGGGGTTGGTAATGTTGAGATTTTGTGGCCATTGAAAGGCCTTACGAGAGCATGTAATAGAATTTTATAATAGTGGATTAATCAACTCCAGTGGGAGTATGGTCCAGAGGGGGTGAAGCTGACAACATTGATGCCAAGACTTAGGCTAGGCTTGACTAGGTCGAGTTGAGTTCTAACACCCTATAGATCTGAGCATATGGCACAATCGAGAAGGTTTTGCAGGTTAGTCATTGATGAAGTCGGAGAGATGCTCAGGGTAGTTGACCAAGGGACTCAGTGACCCTTGTGTTCGATTGGTAGGCCTGAAGGGACAAAGGCTAAATCCTCATCATGACCATCACACAACATGTACATATGATAGCCATATTGAGAAGTGGACACCATTGAGGGTGTCACATGTATATGTGTGAGAGATAGCCCCCATAACCTAGGCTTGTCCCTAGGGGAAACCTGTAGTCCGTAGACTAGGACTATGTTCTCAACACCTATTAACTGGCTTTGATTGTCCAATCATGAACTCTTGTGATGGACTGTGGGTCATGGAAATTAGGTCAGTTTGATAAAGTGAGTGTGGGACATGGCCACTAGAGGAGATGGAGTGCCTCAGTATATTTGTATTTTCCTTAACGAAGTTGGATCCAATTCCTATCAAATAATTCTAATATGTTTAATTTTATGTTAAATGATTTTTAGAGTATTAATATGAATTTTTAGATATCTTTGGATATTTTATTTTATCAAAATAAGTTTTTAAGTAAGCTAAATTTTTCAGGTATTTACAAATTCAGAGAGTAAAATAAAATACTTCTTTTTCTTCCAAAAATCCTTTTATTTGTTTTAAAATTTATGAAGATTGTGGGGCCCGCCACATTAGGCCCATTTAGATGGGGGCGTGGGGCCCACAATGACCTCCGTAAGTGAGATGCGCCACTCTTTCCTGTTTCCTTGCAGTGTGGCTTGATAAGGAAGCCACATACTGGCATAAGCTGATTTGAAATTTAAAAGGAATGATTTATGAAAATTAAAAGGAATGACTTTCAAGTGGAAGGACTGAAAAGGGCAAGGGGTAGCCCAAAAGGATGCGGTTGAAAGTTGTTCGAAAAGATATGGGGACTTATGGCCTCATGTAGGATATGACCTTTAATAGAGTAGACTAGAGAACCATGATTCATGTAGCCGACCCCAATTATTTGGGAAAAGGCTAAAATGATGATAATTTATGAAAAGAGGATGATTGTATTCAAAATAGGAAGATGTAGAGATTGATTGAAATTAAATAAGAAATTCATATTATATTTCTCTACGTAAAATATTTGATGAGATTAGGTTAAGGAAGCTGGGGGATAAGGTTTTAACACCTTCTTTTAGATTATGATGACAGATATAAGGGTTGTATGGCTAAGATCTCTCACCTCACAGGTCACCTATGGTATACGGTCAAAGTTTTTTTTTTTAATATATATATATATATATATATATATATTGGGGGGTCCATTCTCTACACCCTTACTTGCACCTCGCCCTCTTCCTCCTAGGGTGGCATGCCACCCTCTCTCTTTCATTATATCCTAAAGACTTAGACAAGAAAAGAAGGGGCACACCCTAGAGAGTGCAAAAGAAGGGGGCACACCCCACATTGTTGCATCAAGAGAGGCCTTATCTTTCACATACATGCTCTTGTGTTTTAAGAGAAGGGTTTAGCCAAGCATCCCATTTGTTGAGATTCAAGAAAGGCCAAAGATCCCATACACCATTGTTGGAGGAGACCCGGTGTGGGGTGTACCAAGTTCATTAGAGGTAATCTTGTGTCAAATTACTTATTTTTGTTATACTGTGCTTTTCTTGTTCCCAATCTCCATTTATGTATTTTTATTTAATGAGAAAAGCTTTGAAAGGTGGTAGCAAGTGAGAATCCTTTCTTTGGTTTTTTTTTACGTAATTGAGTTAAAATTGTATTTCTTGGACATATGTAAGTGTTCTAACTGGTATTGCAAAAGTAAAGTAAGTGTTCTAACCGGTATTGCAAAAGTAAATTCTAAATTATATATACTGTGCTAGATCACGTCATCCATTCTCAAGTAGCTTATGGTGATTTTGGTTTGCAAACATGGTGGGTTTATTTCTTTCAACTTGGTATGTATTGCTTAGAAACTAAGGAATTTGAGTATTGTTGAGGCTTAATCAATTGTAGGGGGCTGCATTGAAACTTCAGTGAGTTGTGATAGTGCCTGCCAAGCCCAAATTTGTGGTGAAGGATGATAATTAATTTCCCTATTGTATCAGGAATTTGTAAGTATGGCTTCACATTTGTCTGGAGGAGGTGGTGGGCATGCATGTTTTGCTGCACAACAACAGTGATTGAGAATGCCGCAACAGGGATGGAATGTCATCAAAATGTGTTGGAAATGTTGATTTATTTATTGGGTTTGCGATCTGATCTCTGCACAAAAGAGGGGTGCTAGGTTAGGTTAATGGTTAGAGAACAATGCAATTAACATGTTGTATTGGTACTTATCTATGTACAGCTTGTCTCCTATTGGTTGATAGACAAATATGTGGTGCAAGTGTAGATTAGTAGAATAACCATAATGTGTGAATGGGCAAGGCTGGAAAATTCACCCATTCGAGCGCCCAGGTGGCCAGAGGCCTTGAACGCAGGCCTAGTTGGGTGGGATGGGGCCATGTCACATTGCGGGTGCCTAGGCATCTGGCGAGGCAGCTGTGAAAATTTAGAGAAAGGGGCGAAAATGCCCCTTGGATGGGGGCATTTTTGTTCTTTTTCCCCTCAAATCTTTGTATTAAGACCATGGGGGGTCATTTTAAACCCCCAAGACCCTTGGAGAACCAATTTCAAGCCAAAAACAGGCTTAAATCCGGATTTCTTGTAAGAAATCTAAGATCGAATGAAAATCCAAAATTTTAGATTTCTGGCAAAATCAAAAGGCATTTTCACCCATTCTTTTTGGGGCTTGAAGTGATTGTGCAATGAGGTTTTTGGCAACTAAAGCTTACCCTTTCAAAGCTTGAAGGATTCCGTTTTAGAGGTTAGAGATTTCAAGTTTTGGATTAAGTTTTATGTGCAATTATATATTTCTCATAAGATATTTATACGTATTATGTTTTTTTTTTTTCTCTTTTGTTTGTGGGATTATTATTTCATCTTGAGAATGTGGATTATTATGGTTTTGATGTGTTTAAACTTTGTTTACAAATTTGGATCTGGTTTTGAATTCATTAAACCTAAACCAAATCAAACCAATTCCTCTCTAAATTCTCTGCTTTATGAGTTAATCATAGGCGTTTGACTGGATGGTTTTTGTGCAAAGACTTGAAAGTTCAATATTTTTTATCATATTATGAGTTGTGGTGATTTCTATATATGATTTTCTTTAGTGTTTGACTCCTTAATACAATCTATGAGTTGCAAATTTATGGATTTACTTTTTGGTTTCGTTTTTTTTTATTATTAGTATTATTATTATTATTATTATTATTTTTTTTTTGAATTTAGGTATTTTAACTCATGTCTTGGGGGGTTTGGTACTTAACCAAAGCCTAAAAAAAAATTGGCATTTTGGCTCCCATGTCTCTAGGCTTCCAACTAGGCAAGCAGCCTAGCGTGTTTTCCAACCTTGTGAATGGGTAAGTAAGCCCAAGAGAAACACAATGTACAACTTATTTTTAGAATTCTTAACTCTCCCATCTCAAGTCGGTGAAGAGATGTCGGGGATCAGAACTTGATGATGACTAGTTGTTTGGAATATGTCTTTCCGTAATACTTTGGTAAAGAGATCAGTGATCGTGAATTTTCAAAAAAAAATAAAATAGATCAGTGATCGTGCTTCTTATGAAAGGTGTTGAAACAAGCCCCAAGGAAATATTTCCTCTATCCAGGCGATAGTCTCTGCCTATTTGCCTATTCATCTCATGATACATGGGACCTGCTGCAAATAGAATCGCAAATATTCCCTATCCTAACTCTCAATTTTTTGAAAATGTGTTTGGGCCATATAAGTTCACATTTTGCGAAGCCCGTAGGATATTATTATGCTCATCACTTGACCTTTCAATAACGGGGGAGTTAAGGAAGATTTGCTATGAGCCACCAGCTCCTGATCAGTTACCCCAAAAAAAAAAAGCCAGCTCCTGGTCTTGTTTGTTGAAGATTCTTTGTGGCAAGGTTCAAAAAGGCGCGGGTGCTTTGCCAGGTGCTTTTTGTTTTATGTGTTTTTCTTTTGTGGGTTGGGGCATCGTCCTCTCTCTCTTTCTATTTCTCTCTCTCTCAAACACACACACAACGGGGCATTGTCTTCTCTCTCTCAAACACAACCACTCAGTGGAGCATCCCTATCTCTCTCTCTCTCTCTCTCCAGGGGGACTTTCCCCCCAAAAAACCAAAAACAAAAATCCCATTTCGTCGATTGCGACGGACGGCCGCACTACCTTGGGGCATCACTTAGGTGGCTACCTTAAGGCGAGCGCCCAGGCGGGCTAGGCGGTGTCTGGGAATAAGGATGCCCAGGTGGGCTAGGCGGCGCCTGGGAATAAGGACACCCAGGCAGCCCGCCTAGGCACTGCTTAGGCGTTTTGGCTGCCCAGCTGCCTAGGTGGCCATGCGGCTGAATTTTTGAATAATGCTTTGTTGTAATTCAGATGCGGAAGGTCTTTAATGAAGTTAACCAAGCAACTCGTACTTGGTCTCTGAAATTAAGCTTTGAAGTTTTCCTGTTAGGGTTCACAACTAATGCCTCCAAGTCAATGTTTATCACTTTATTTGCAACTTTCCACGTAGCCTTTCCTTCTTACTCCTATACCATGGATACAATCATTATCAAAGATGTCTATGTTACGATTGAATCCATTCAGCTATCACTCTTGTTTGGCACATAGTACTTGGTAGGACCACTTGTTTTCCTTGGGTGTTGGGGTTCTCCATTATTCATGAAGCATTCTTTTTCTCAAATTTCAGTATACTGACAATCTGATTTCGGGTTCTCAGCTTACTAGTTAGGTGATATATGACTTGCCCTGGTGGTTAATATCTCATTTTGGGAATATGATGGAGTTCATAATTTATATCTCGCTTCATGTCAGTAGTTCATTTGGAAGGCTTGTATATCTCACCTTCATGCTATTAAATATGTATTGGTTGATAAAAGCGATTTTTCTGTACCTACAGTGGGCATGGCTTCCTGGAATTTTTTAATACTTTCAAGTCAGCCTTTTCCTTCTTTGTTATGATATAGTCCCTAGTGGCACTGCTTCCTTGATTCTTGCAAATTATGGAGCCATTCATGTAGTTGTTTGCATGCACATTCATGTACAGGTATGCTGACCTTTTTATGTACTTTCTTGTCCTTTGTGAATCGACTGAGTATTTGGTATGTGTGTTTGCATGGGTTTTTGACAACAACACCATGGATGGATGATCTTCTAAAAAACAGATTGCCATACTCTGTATTTAAAAATCATATCCCACCATATCTCCTACCAGTACCTCGAAATTATGCAATCCATAACTTCTTGGAAAACCAATTAGACATTGAAGACTTGATTCTGATATAATGACGGAAAATGCCTCAAAGTTGAGCGAACAGAGCCTGTCAGACCGAAAAAGAAGAAATCTGTGATAGATTTGTTTGAATCAGTATATTAAAAAGCACCTGTCTCCGACACTAGTTGGCACGTTAAGTTGCCGAAGGGCCTTGGTTCCAAGCCTGGGCCCAGTTGGGCCACTTGAGGCGGGGGCCTAGTATATGGGTACCTAGCTCCTTGACCAAGTGCCTCCCTGGGATGCTTCGTGTGTGCTCTATGTTTGTGTTTTTTTTTTGTGTGTGTGTGTGTGTGTGTGTGTGAGAGAGAGAGAGAGAGAGAGAGAGAGAGAGAGAGAGGAGGAGAGATGTTGTTGTGTGTCGTCGTCGTGGTCGGTGTGTAGAGAGAAGTAATGTGTGTAGTGT
>NW_006499591.1:251580-271906 GCF_000471905.2 Amborella trichopoda | reverse complement strand
ACCATCCACCCCTCTCTCTCTCCTCTCTCACTGTCTAAATCTCTCTCTCTCTCTCCCTCTCTCATCGAGTCACCGTCCACCTCGCTCTCCCTCTCTCACGGTCTACCTCTATATCTCTCCCCCTTTGGCATCCATCTCTCTTTCCTTGGCATCTCTCTCTGTTCTTTGTATCGGTATGTTTGAATGTCATTTTTTTTTGAGCAACTATTCATGTTATTGAGAGACATTATTTTATTTTTTTAAAATTTTGATATCTTTATTTTCTACTTTTTAGGGTAAAAATATTTTTTGAATATTTTTTAATGTCATAATATTAAAACTTATTTGGGGTTTTATTTTTTATTTTTAATCATATGATATGCATTTTCTCATAATTTTTAATCATGTTTGTTATAATATTATAATTAATAATTACACATTGATAACCAAATCTTGTGTTTTATTTATTGATTTATTTACATTATAAAATATGTAATATATATATAGATATATATCTATATATATTTTGTAGTTGTTAATAAGTTTTTTTAAATTAGATGCTATTATAAGACATTTTAGATTTGTTCTTATTTGTATAATAAAATAATTATAAAATATAAACCAACTATTTCAAGTTTTAGACTTTTAGTATATAATATTATAGTTAATTAGGTTGTTATAAATTTGGATGAGCAGAGCAAATTAGTAAATGTTTGATACTAATTTCACTATATATGGGAAATTATTTTTTAAATCTTATATTATGGAAGTGTTTTCTAATATTTGTAAATTATTTTGATGTAACATTATAATACTACTATATAATTAATAAATAATTAAATATACAGACGTTTAGAAAGAAAAACAATGTCTAAGTATTCACCTATTTTTACAAAGTAATGAAAGTACATAATGCACTACTCCTAATTTCTTTTAGAAACTAAAAGAGCACTATTTTTAGAGATTTATAATGATTTTTTGAAAATTTTTTGAGACAAAAATTTGTTGATTGGGCCGATTTTCCGATTTGATCCACTGATTCCCTGATCCGAAACGGGTATGGTTGTGATTGATTCGAGTCACTGATCCATTTTTTTAACCTTGGTTTTATGTAACTAGAATTGATACTCTTTATACTAAAAATTTTCTTCTTCACTCTGTAAGGAATGACTCTGACCATTGATTGTAGGGAACTGATACCTCCAGATGCACTCAGATGAATGTTGATTCTTCATCTTGTTTTGCAGCTTGCTTTATATAACTTCATGATCTCTACATGTGGGAAATGCAAAGCACACCTTGTGTTTGTTGTTTTCTTTTCCAATGCAAAATTTGTGTCTTCTGCTTATGAGAGATCTTGATATGCTGACCAAGCAGTGTACTCGTATTTGTCGAAATTTTAGCTTCCTTTCCTGGTTATAGAACCTTTTTATGTATGCGCAGCTTTTAGAGTGCATTGACGATTAGCAAGCCTTGGTGTTCTGCGTAACTAGAATTGATACTCTTTATACTAAAATTTTCTTCTTCACTCTGTAGCAGTTGCAATGAGGTTTGACTTTTAACATTGGCTATTAGGGAACTCATACCTCCAGATGCACTCAGATGAATGTTGATTCTTCATCTTGTTTTGCAGGTTGCTCTGTATAACTTCCTGACCTCTACCTGTGGGAAATGCAAAAATTCTGACAGTGCAATTAATGTAAGTTGCTTATTTTAAACCTCAAGATTGGTTTTCTCTCTTTGTTTTTTCTTTAATTTTTTTCTCTTTCTAATATATCCCCTCATTCTTCATCTAATAAAAAATCAACTATTTGCATTTAATGAATACTTGATATTCTTCATTTCAAAAAAATGAATACTTGATATTATTTACTAAGCGCTGGTGTATCATTATAATCCTTTACCAATACATCCATCACTCTTGCTGTTAGTTGCGCATGATTCTGAAGAACACCTTGAATTTTTGGAAAGGATGAATTTGATTTAGGGCCTTATAATATTTTGCGTAGTTTTATGAATGAATTACAATTGCGCAATCATTTCCAAAACTTAAACAAAACTCAAAAAGCTTTGAAAAGGGTCACAAAAATTGTGCCAGGATAGTGTTGACTCAGACCATCCACTCCCACCATCCCCTATCTCCTAATCAACCCCATCCAAAATCACTCGGATATTCAAACAAAACATTGCACAAGTAGGCAATGAATGGGTGCTTCCCTTCTCCCAAGACTCCTCCCGTATACACCCCCAACAGTCCTTATCTATTGTGGCATCCACACCTATTCTGAAACCCTAATCTGCCTTTATATTGTGTACTACCCTAATTATGGCTTTCAGCAGCCAAGACATTACAAATATGCAAAATATGATCTCACTATTTTGTCTCGTATCCATTACAACCATGAAAGTACACCTCTTCTTTCTCACCTTAACAGCCTATTCATTTTAAGGAATTCTTCATTTTCTTATCCTTAGCTTGTCGTACTCAATGTCTTTAAGAGCCCCACATTTGGTAGAGGGAGGGAGGTTGATTTTCAAATCTGTGGCAGGTTTCCGTTCTATTAAGTTCTTCATGTTTTTCAAAAGTAGTGGCAGTTTTGTAAAAATTGTTGAAATTGACATCATTTTGCTGACTTCGTCTTTTTAATAATTGTGTATAGAAACAATTTATGAAATCACTGACTTGTTTACATTGTGCAAATTGAAGCTTTTGGAAGAAATGAAAAGGACTGGGGTCAAACCAAATGGGCAGACATATGTCTGTCTCCTGAATGCTTGTGCAACAGATGGTCGTATTGATCGAGTGTATGCTTTCCTTTCCTCTGTATCTGAACTTTTGACATTGACATTTATTAACTTAACCATACCATCCTGATTTAATGTTATGGAGAGTTCATTGCTTATGTCTTTCTCGTTCTCTCCTAAAATTTCATGTCAATTAGGTAGAACTGATTGTTATTCATATTGATGAATTTGTTTCCAGGTATTCGCTTTGACTATGGGTATGCAATGTATTGAGAGCCATAATGTTAGCTTCCAACGACTGACTTAAAACTTGCTTTTGGGGGATTCAGTTTTGTTAGCCTAATGAAACTAGATTAAGATATAGTGACATTTGTTATCATTTGTGGAGGTTAAACTGCCGTGTAAGCATCTGGATTATTAGTTGTCCGTCTTGAAATATTTTACAAAGAGATTTTTATCTTTTCTATGACGTATACATGCATTGTAGACTAGAGGACTTGTGAGCTGCTACATTGAAGTATTTGGAACTGGAAGGCACAGAACTTGGACTTCTATTTTACTTTTGATGTGTGTGTTATATTGTTTACTGGTTTGCTTGCCTCGGTTGGTGTTAAGCATGGCTCGAGGAAGTAAAAAAAGTTCCTAAAAGTGTACTATGGTTTGCGGCATTTGGGTCTGTTCAATTTATGTTCTTATATAAATAGCACTTCGCCAAAAGTGAGTTATAAAGATGGAGCTTGATCTGGCTCTTGTCTTCTGTTTCTCTTGTCTCATCTACTCTCATGTGATGGTGTCACATGCTCTTTCCTTCTCTACGCTTGCTCTCTATGTCTTTTACTTCTTCTGTGGATTGTTTACAGATGTGCTTCCCTGGGGAGTCAGGATCTGGGCCCATGTCCTGTAAATCCAAAAGCCTGGTAATGGGGTGCAGAAGTTGTGTCTGAGAATCTGGTGGTGAGGCCCTTATTTCTGGCAATGGGGTATTTGTAGAATTATCTCATTGATGGTTCTTTTGGAAATAAGTTGGTGAGGCATGGTTGCTGTTAAGAATTATGGTTCTGGACTGAGGCTTGGAAGATTGCCATCAGTCTAAAGAAGATTTTAGAGATAGTAGAGTGACATGGCAGATGGAAGAGATGATATTTATGGGTGGAGAAGGTAAGGTGGTTAAGCAATATAGGTGAATTGGGTGATGCTTTATTCCACAGGTTTTTGCTGATAACACAGAATTAATAGAAGAGTAGCATTTAGTGCTTTTGGTAGAATGTACATTGATACCTCTAAGAAGATTCCATTTTTGCTGTGGGTCATGTACCATGGAACTTTATGATATAATAATGGTGGGTTTCTCATTTTGTCATATTTATACCCATTGTAAGATGTAATATCATAAAAGACAAATACATGTGATAAAAGGCATGAAATCTCTCATGCTGGAACACCATTTGAAAAAGAGTGAATTGACATATGGTCTGCACTACAATATAAAACTATAAATGCTCTCTCTTCCAACAACTAGTGACATTGTTCAGATTTGTGCCTTCACGAAATCAGAATCTACAGATATAACCCCATGAATATGTTCTGCAACATCAACAGTGAATGTCCTACTTTATCCAATATAATGTTCCATGCAATAGCAAAACAAATGGGAGCAAAATGCTATTTTGAGAGGTAAATGCTATGATTTATACTTCATTCAAGAAAAGTGAAGCTAAGATTGCTGACATGTTCCTTAACACCATTAAAAGATATTGGTACCATCTTTGACTTGGCAAGTTGGAATCGTTGATCTCCACATGAGTGTTGCAAACTTTTGTATTACAGTTATTTATTTACTTGATATTCACAATCTTTGATTAATTTGTGCTTCTTTTTGGTGTTTTAGATCTATGATTGACATCACTTTTTATCTTCACGTAATGATTTGAACACACCCTTTGCAGCCTTTTTCACTGAAATGGGTTGTCATCTCTTTTTTTGAATATGTTCCATATCATCTGCCAAAGCTTTATTGTCATTGTCTATGTTGGATTGATTGCCTTCCCTTAGCTGGGGAAGTGAGAGATGTACACTATTTGTGCTATTTAATAGGTTTCTATTTTCTCTTCAACATATAAATTTTAATAGTTTTGTTTTCCTCTCGAACATATAAATTTTCTATAGGTTTTGTATGGATATCCTGTGAAGTACAAGGATCAAGCTTTGCTAATGATGCATGAAATGCTTCAGTAGCTCGAAGGCTGGCCTCCCCATATTTAGGCCATATGCTCATCTTCATAGCTCCTGCAGACGTTGATGATGACTTTCATGGTGGTACTCATGCTACTTTAGGAACTCTAGCTGATAGAGATTGAAAAGTGGCAATGTAGAGCAGGCACGGTGTATCAATTAAAAAATTCAAAAAAAAGAAATTCTTTTATTAATACCGGCAAGTCTATTTACATGAGCCACTTACAATAAAAAAAAAATATAAAATAAACTCATTGCAATGTAAGCATCCACTCTTACTTCCATGACTCTCAAATCTTGC
Organism: Amborella trichopoda; assembly: GCF_000471905.2. The sequence goes on along the minus strand of NW_006499591.1, from coordinate 266,649 downwards.
ATGGTCTCCCACTGAAATTTTGTATCGTGATACTATACACAAAATCATTAAAGAGAAGTATGGTGTCTCCGAGAAAATACCTCAAACATAGGTTCGTCAAAGCGCCAAAAAAACAGCACAAAAACTCTCAATCTGCATAGTGCTTCTAGTTGCTTGTAACATGTTATAGATGCTTCTGGAGGTGGATTGTTCTAATTATGAAGCCTTTGGCTCCCATATTCTTGACTCAAAATCAACAAAAGAAACATAAAGAAAAAACATATGGCAGCAAGATGTCCTACTCTAATACCAATAAAAGGTGGCAATGTAGAACAAGCAAGGTGTAAAAATTGAAAATTTCAAAAAAATTTATTTGATTGACACCGGCAAGTCTACCTACATGTTCCACTTGCAATGCAAAACATATAAAAATAAAACCTATTAGAATCTAAGGATCCACTTTTACTGCCATGAACATAAAACTTTATCATAAAAGAAAGGATAATTACAAGATAAAATGTGAATCAAGAAGTAGTGAAGCCTTTTACTGGAACAGAAAATGCCTTAGGATCACATCCAAAGGACTTGTGAAAATGCCTTAGGATCACATCCAAAGGACTTGCTTACGCCCTACGCCAGATCACCAAAGCGATGGATTTCTGATCTTATGGTCCCTGTTGAATTGGTAAAACCCTAAAGCTGTCGTGATAGTGAGCATAACTGAGAAATAGGCTAGGTGGGTAGCCCCACCCTAGGATACTAATGGGTGGGGCATGCCACCCTATGGGCTTCCTAGGTGGTGCGTGCCACCTTAGGATAGTTTAGGTGAGGTGTACCACCCTAACCTAGAGATAAAGAGAGTATGTAGAAAGAGAGTGGTAGAGAGACTGAGGTGATGGAATTGCTGAGTGGACCCCCAACTTATAGTGAGCTAGGGCCTAGGGTATGCGATCTTAGGTTAGGGTTCGTTGTGGACCATTGATCCATGGTGATCTGTGGGGTGAGGAGAGGATTTAATCTAAATCAGCCATCATGATAAAGGAAAGAATTCTAGGACCTGCATCCTTTAGCTTCGTTGATCCATTCTCTTCTAATCATAAAAGGATTAGGTTTGTCCGAAATACATTTCAATTGGGATTATACTAGTCTTCTAAAAGCTTTGTAATCCTTCTAGAAATCTAATTCAAGATTATCCCATAATTTCAAAATCCTGTTTCCAATAAACCTTATCCCATAATTTAGAAAATCCTAAACCTAACAAACCTCCCTTGGTTGACCTAGTCAACCCTATTCATAAGAAAGAGAGGGATGCATGGGTCTCATAGAGCGCTTTTGGGCCCATGATGGGGCCCCATGTGTGTGCCCTTGCGTTTTGGATCCATGTCGGTTCTAGAGATTTTCTAGTGCCCCAAACAATTTTTTCATTCCCTCAAAGTAATTGTAGAAAATAATTTGAATTTTTAATTCCAAAAATATTTATTTTGAATTAAAAATTCATAGGGCAAAAATAAAATATATAGTATTGTTAGAAGATTTATTTTTGTGTTTCATAATTTTTCAAAAATATAAACAAACAGAATTAGAAGACAATCGAATCCTTTGGATTAGGAATATGCGAATTACTAAGGCACTCTACCTAGGCTAAGACTATCTTCTCAAATTAACGCAATGGAGCCCATGGCCCACAGTCAATCGCCGGGGCTCATGATTGGTTCATCAAAATTTGCCAATAAATATTGGAGACTCGAGTCTAGTATGTGGATTATAAGTTCCCCCATAAGGCCAAGTTATGTCCCACATGGATATGTGCACAATATTGCAATAGTTCAGGGGGTCCTCTCTTTGGCACATATGCACATATTACCTGCTCGAGTCGCTTCCCATAATACATCTATCATGTGTACATGTTGTGCAGTGTTTGTTGAGGATTTGGCCCTTGCGCTCCAAGCCACCAACCACATATAGGAGATTGGTTACCTAGGTAAAACGATCCTAGACATCTCAGTCTTCAACAAGGGATTACTCTGGAAACCCTCTCTGATTGTACCTTATGTCTAAGGCCAAAGGGTTTTAGACTCATTTCCCCAACCTATACTTCCCATCTCGGGTGAGTCAACCAACCAAAAAAAAAATACCATCCTGGTCCTGTATCAATTATACTCTCACTAGAGTATATATCCATATGATCATGAGTTCTACATGCTTTCAAGGCCTTTGAAATCGACAACCTCAACAAAGATGTCACTATAAGCTATTGTTTAAGAACTTGGGAAATCACTCAGAATCGGCACCTTGCCGTTTCTGGATGGCCTGAGTCTGATCTAATTCTGGACTGAATGGAGCTCAAGTCTATCCCAGTCGTAATAAAATCAGCTAATGTTCTTAAAGAAACTTCTATGTTTCCATGACAAGACTTGCAGATCTGATTCGGGAGGTGGCATGTCGACCCATTTCATGCCCTGCCCATACCCAGAGTGAGTTTGGATTAATAAACACTATTAACTATGATGCTATTCCTACTTAATGACTATTTTTACGCGAAGCATAGTATCAATCAATCCACAGTCCAATCTTATGAAATTTTTTTTTTCTATCTTATTCATGGTGATTCCTCAAGTACGCAGTATGATTAGGTTTCCTTGTCATTGGTTCTGTTCATGTTCACATGAATCCAAGTACTACTTGGGAAGATGTATGTCATATATATGATTGATGATTTTCTTGTGGAGAACTCGTGGATCCATGTTCATATGAGTGTTGGCTTGAATATGTTGTTTTCGAACTTGTATAGAAGGGGATAGGAAAGGAAGTGAGACGGATCCCCTACTGTTCAGGGCTCTTTTTCCTGAAACATAGCTGAATTTAAAGTGTCATTGAAGGAATTGTACTTGTCATTTACATGGAAAAGATATGGCATTATACTATTACATACAAGAATATCGGTGCACCTGGAACTGGGTTTCAGTCTGCAAAACCAGTTTGGTTCAAGTGAATCTTCTGAAACCTTATATTACGTTGAATGGGTCAAGTAACTCCACCATATATTTTCTAGAGTGTTGTGTGAAGAATATTAGTAATTGAACCAGGGAATTGCAATAAAACAAATTCTCAATTTCTTCATTTTCCCATTGCAGATTATGAATCCTTACATTATCTCAAGAAAAGACTTCTATAGCAAAGCTCATTTCTGATGTATATGTTTTTCAAACTAATTCTGCTATGGCATTTCATGCACAGATGAGAATTTTATTTCACGTCTATATTTTTGTACCTGTCTTCACATGGCAATTTGTAGCTATGTTGATTAACATTGTTTATAACAATCTAATGTGTAACAGCCATCATATCCTATATCATGTCTTGTATTACTCAAAAAATAAATTTATGATGCTCATTTTACATATAAATTATTCAACAATAACTGACCAACGACCACAATATACAAGGAAATGAGCTTTTTAACAAGTTGATTATGTGATGTGGCAGGTATGCTATTGTTCGTGATATGACCTCAGCAGGTCTTGGTTTAAACAAGTTTTGCTATGCCGGATTGATAACTGCATATAAAAATAAGGTGCCTGCAACGGAGGAAACAACAACAAAAGTAAGTCCACACGGATATTCCACTTAGAATTCTTCATTCCTCATCTTCTTTTCCTAATGGTCATCATTTTGTGCTTGTGATTTCTTGATTATATGTCTTTATGCATCAGGTCATTGAGCTTGTCAAGCAGTCCAAGGGGTGGTCATCTGTAGATGCTTCAAGTGAAATTGCGGAGAATGTGATGATGGGTGTTTCTGAAGAAGAACTTTATAATTTACCCACTGCAGAATTTGTTCATAGGCGTGCATTTTTGAACAGGCAAATGACGGTGTATCATGTCGCACTACATGCTTGTGCTGATTTGAAGAGTATGGAGGTATTATTTTATGGCTTTACCTCTAAATTTTCTTTTGTGTAAATAGCAAACATGTGGATTTAATGGAAAGAGCATTTTCTCGATCAATTGGCATCCCTCCTTTTTGTATTCATTTTATGACTACTATCATTTGCTATATGAAAATTTACTCCATTGTCTTATTCCAGTCCAAGCACTGATTTAGCTTTCATGATTTTCGTTTCTTAGACAGTTGTAGATTGAGACGATGTGAATGTCACACACAAAGTTGTCGAATTAGGCAAGGGATTTTATAACTTAAATTATTATTTAGGGCTTATAATGAGCAAAAGATAACTTTCAGATAGCAAGTAGAGTAGTCAGGCCCTATGTTTTGTGCTGATTAAAGATCATCTGTTTTTTGTATATTGCCTCTTTAGTAGGTTCTTTTATTGAATTGTTAATCTTCTTAGTATCGTTTTCCATTTATTTATGCCATGATTCTATTACTGTATCTTGCTTCTGTTTTTTTTGCATGGTATCTAGGATCCCCAAACCATTTTTGGCCCATTTTGGACAGACCATACAATCTCTAGTAGAACTCTTGTACTCCAGCCATTAGTGAATGGTTTAGAAGGTGTTTGGTCTGCTCAGTTATGCTCGCTTTTCTCCACTGCCTATTTGAAAATCACTGCAAATTGCTCCCAATTTTATTATTTCAAAAACCTATTTACCTCTTATTTCGAAACGAACCTTCTCTAGATCAAATTGGCAGTCTGAACTTGACCTTTATCTCAAATTGGCCTTATAGGTTGAGGGATTCGTAATTCCTGAACCATTGAGGAAATCATGGGTTTGTATTTGATATCGCTTGTACTGCTTCCATGCATGCATGTGCTATCTTGAAATTATAATAGTTGAAGTAGTTTCTTTGTTTTGATAATTGATTATGAGTGGCATCTGTTGTGAACGTTCCCAGACACTAGAAACAATTCTGGAGATGATGAAGCAGGACGGATATTCTGCTGATGTGTTTGTTGTGATGCAGCAGATGAGGTATCATTAGTTGTCAAAGCTTGTCTGAAAAAGAATATGTTTGTTGGTTTTGCAAATTGGGGCTGATGTATGGCTAGTTGCTTAGAAATTTTACTACTTCCAGATGAGGAAGAAGTATAGCTAGTTGTGCATGCTAGGCATAAACATAAATGGATTTGGATCTTGTATATTTATATGGAATCTTTTGTAGTTCACTGTATATACCTATTGTGAGTATCCTTTTTGTAAGGCTTGAATGCCTCAAAAACCTTGCAAACCTGTAATATATAGACTTAGTAGGTTTAAGAAAATTCTCTTTCCCATAGTTTTTACAATCTGTATAGTATGTATTCATTCATGAATGTTCAACTTGATGGAAGTTTGTTTGTGACAAGATTTCTATTCTGGTTAATTGTTTTCTTGTGACTTGTTCAACTAGATTTAATACAAGTCATATTTATTAGTGTCGTCGACCATGGAGCAGCGATTGGACAGAGGCTCATTTGTACCATAACAGTTCTACCATAACCACAGGAAACAAAGATAAAACCCTTGAAACATTTTGGTAATGAAAATTTTTATATTTAAAGGGAGGATCTTTGTGGATGCAGCTTGCGCGGGAGGATCTTGTTAGTGCCAAATGTCACCACGCACCTATCTTCATATATTAAGCCACAGTTAAGGGTAGGGACACATGGCATTCAGCAAGAGTATGACCCTATCAAGAGATAGACTTTAGGTTAGGAAATAAAGGTGCTGTGCATTATTAACTATCATAAGAGTAGAACCACCACAGAGCAGAGGGTGGAAGATAGGCATCTACTCGTGTGCCAAAGCACCAGAAACCACACATTATTCCCTGAAGATGTTTTCATGGGAGTATAAGGGGTCTCTTAGACCCCAAAAAAAGAGAGCTGCAAGAACTGTGGCCAGCACGGCACTAATAGACATCATGGTTTTGTTAGATAGCAAGATGGACAAACCAAATCTGTCAAATATTAGATCAATTTGGGTCAATGATCCCAAAGAGTGGAGGTTATTCCTGCGGTGGTGCCTGAGGTGGGTGGAATTTGGATGGTGTGGGGTCCATTCATCCTGAAGTGGGTTAACTGTGACAAAGCAAGGTGGTCTGCTTTCGTGGTCTTCGAAGGGCTTCAAGTGGCTATGTTCACAGTATATGGTCCTAATAGGGCAAGAGAATGGACATAGTTTTGGATGGAACTCAACAATGCTAGTGCAAACTTCAAAGTATCCTGTTGTGTTGGTGGGGATTTTAGTGCATGTTGATGGTTTCAAAAAGAACAAGGGATGAAAGTGAGCAGCAAGCATGGAGGGGCTTGAGGTTTATCAATACTATTGATTCAATAGTCATGAATTGATGGAAATCTCTCTTGTGGGTGCCCAGTATATGCATAGCCAACCAATGTGAGACCAATCCTGTCTTAATTAATTTGGACTGCTTCCTCATTTCCCCAAAATGGGATGCCCAGTTTCCTGAATCATATCTGTATGCCTTACTTAAGACAATTTCAAATCATGTGCCTATAATATTGAACAGAGAAATAAATTGGGGGTCCAAGGCCCATCAATTTTGAATTGATGTGGCTTGGTGATAGGAGGCTACATGTTTTAGTTGAGTAGTTGTGGATCTCCTTCAAGATCAAGGGCTTGACTGGACATAGACTATGTGAAAAACTACAGTCCTTGAAACGCAAACAATGGGCTTGGAATAGGGGGTCTTTCGGCAATGTCCTGGAAAAGATAAAGGGTTCATGAAGGTGATTGAAAACTAGATAGAGCAGAGGAGGAAAGCAAGGTGTCTTTGTAAGAAAGTGGGCAAAGAAGCAGGGTGAAAGTTTAAGTCTCAGATAGTCTAAGAATGGAGGAAATACACTGGTACCAAAGAGGGAGAAAGGAATACCAAGTTCTTCCATGCTACAACCAGCTATGGAGTAATTTGATCAATAGCATATCAATAGCTGGGAAAAATCGCTATGGGGTAGAGGGGACAGAGAGGGCTATAGTTTATCACTTCCTAAATGCAAATAGATAAGAAAAGGCCTAGTTCAGTGATGGAAAATATCCCCTCAACTAACTATTCTAGGAGAACAAGGACCGGCTGGAAAGGTCCTTTGATGAGAAGAACCTAGAAGGGAAGTATTCAGTATGAGATGAGATAATGCACCTGGGTGGCAGCGAGACTTAGAGGAGTCCTCTCTCAGGTAATTTGTCCATATCAAGTAGCCTTTGCCAAAGGCAGGCAAATTTCAGTGGGGATCTTAATAGCCCATGAATGCATACCCTCAAGGAATAGTGAAAAATCTCCTCATGTGTAAGAGCACTTCTTTCTATTCTTTTTTGAACTACTTGTAAGAGCACCCGACTTGTGGGACGCTCACACCCACACCTCATGAGTTTTTGTAAAACTTATCATATTATATATTTATATGAAATTGTCTACAAAAGAGACCATTTACTTTTTGTACAAAGAGGTCACAAATCACAATCATTATTGTCCTTTAAATTTCAAACTTGGTGGTTGTAAGAGTGTCATTGAATAATCACAAAGTTCCAAAAAAAAATATCAAACTTTACGACTCACTTCAAGCCATCCAATTTGACATGTAATGAGTGGGAATAGTTGTGACATCCTTGTAATAAAGGTATATGGGGTCTCTTTGTAGACAATCTCTATTTATATATATATATATATATATATATACATATCTATTGTCACATATTTGAAAAAAAAGAAGGCATACGATAGTTTGGACTGGGGTGTACTAGAGGATACAATGAGGTTGTTGGGCCTTGGAAAGAAATGGAGAAATTGGAAAAGCTGGATGTCCGTGACCACTTTTTGATTTGTAATTACGGATTCCCTAAGAGTTACATTTTCCAAATTCAGAGAAGGGGACCCTTGGTTTCTATTTCTATTATCAATAGTGGCTGAGCCATTTAGTAGAATGCTGGTTGGGGTGTTTGATGTTGGCATGCTCTCTGTCTTCAAGACCCCAGCAAATTGGGCCCTATAGTGTTACGTCAGCAGTCCACGACACTCGGATATTCTCGCTGCTAGTGTTGACCAAAATGCAGAGGTTGTGGCTCTTTTTGAGGTGCTTTAAGGTGGCATTTGGTAGCAAAGTTAATGTATGAAGGAATACCCTGTTTTGGCTGCTGGTCCCCCGTGAAGAGATGGAAATTCTCATCAGGTGTGTAAGCTGCAAGATGGATAACCTTCCTACTAACTGCTTAGGCTTACTATATGCCTTTGATAAGCCATCTAAAACGCTGTGGGGAACTGTTGTAGATAGGCTTGATAAGAATTTAGCAGCCTGGAAGACTAGGTTCCTATCATTGGGAATCATGATTACCCTAACAGAGTGCTCCTTATCTAGCCTGCCCATTTACTGCACGTCTCTATTTTCAATCCCTTCTTTAGTGGCAAACAGCCTAGAAAGGCTAGAAGGTCCCTAGGTTCAGGATTGTCACCGATGGACTAAGTTCCCAATATGTTGCAGAGCTCGAACCCAACTTCTAGGGATTTAATGATGAATTCTACAGGTTCGAGCCCCATCTGGTTAAAAACCGAGGTCCTTGATTACACTTGACTAGGGTTCCCTGAGTGGGAGCATAGTTTGTTTAGTGCAGTCCTTATAATGTTAAAAATAATTAATGAGTTTTTTATTAAAAAAATGTAAGAAATCCATTTGTTCTATATTAATTTATTATCTATGAACTCCATTGAAGGGGAAGTTCTATAGGATGATTTAAGACCAACTATACTTTATAGGACAAAATGTTGGGCGGTCAAGAAACAATATATCCATAAAGTGAGTGTAGCTGAGATGAAGATTTTGAGATGGATGAGTAACAAGACTAGGAAGGATAGATTTCGGAATGAATAAATTCGAGGGAATTTCAGGGTGGCTCCAATATAGGCAATAAAATGAGGAAAATTAAACTTAGGTGGTTTGGTCATGTGCAACATCGACATAGAGCAATATCGGTTATGAGGGTGATTTGGTTCAAGTAGAAGGCACTAAAAGGGCAAGGGAAATGCCTCAAAGGACATTAATGGAAGTAGTGAAAAAAGATATGGTGACTTATGGTTTGATTGAGGGTATGGCCCTTGATAGAGAGGAATGGCAGAACAAGATTCGTGTAACCGACCCAAATAGTTGGGATAAGGCTTGGATGATAATGATAATGGAGTGGAGTTTATATTTTACTCAAGTAATAAAGTTGAAAAAATTGAAACTTTATAAAAAAATTATGAAAATTTCATTCTATGGTATTTTAATTTTTCATTCTTTGAGTGTAGTTCGTAACTTTATGAATGTAATAACAATCATTGCAATCCTTCTTTGTTGAATAAATAAGTAACAAAGATGCATATTAAGTTGAAGCCCAAGGTAAATCATGACCTATTAAAGAGGCTAAGAGGGACAATATAGTCTACCACCATTGGAAATCACATATGTGAACAGAACATGCAACTAATATTATATTGTATTTGAAAGTTTTTCGAATGAGTTGTTACTTCGGTATTATGTTGAAGCTCAATGTTCGAACTTGTGACCTATTGAAGAGGCAATGAGGGACATTAGAGTCTAACACTAAGGTAATCCTGATCCCATGTTGTGTAACTCAGGATCTCAATCCCTAATAAAAAGGATCAAAATCCCAAAGTCTGAAAATCTAGAGGAGTGAAATCCCCTTCATTGGAGCATAGGATCGAGCTTCTGGAGCAGAACTGGCCCCTTGGTTGAGAGATCCTAGTAACTATGGAATAAAGCACAGAGACTGAAGTCCGAGGGGGGATGAGTATATGGATAACTACGGACAAACTTGGTTCACTAACTAAATGGTGGTGCAGACTCGGGGTTCAGAGAGACCGCGTATGGAAAGAGGTGGTGGAATGTATGGGATGGGGGAGGTTTCTTGGCTTTTGAGGAAAACAGATGCAAGTAGAGGCTTTTATGTATATAAAAAGGGATAAAAACTGCCAATCTCACCACAAAGATAATGTTAGACTACTGGTAAGGAATGGAAGGCTTACTGGATTCTGGTTGGAGAAACGGACTGGAACACAGCCCCTGGGGAGTAGATATCCACAATTATTTGCTTCAGCAGTGAACAAAAATGTCCCAGTGGACAGGGTGGTAAATGGTGAGGGACATAAGCGAGTTGGTTACCGTGTTTAAGAAGAGATTTGAAGGGTGATGAGTTTAGGGCTTTTAGTGAATATGTTACAGGAGTTGCAGCAAGTATTCTTTCAGTCCAATAGGGATGACGAATTAATATGGTTCCTGATCGCAAAGGGTATTCTCACAAGTTATCATGTTCTTACCCACTCAACTGAACGAGGTGGTTCTGTATTCAGGGTGTGTCTATTCCTGGAACGCCCAAGATACTGGCAGTCATGTGGCTAACGACCCTTGATGAAGTACTGAAAATTGATCATCTCATAAATAGAGGTATAGTCATTCCAAATATATGCTAACGCGTGAACAGAGTGCTGAGACAGTTAACATTTATTTTTACAGTGTCCATTTGCTACTGAGGTCTGGTCATTTGCTTTTGGATTTGTATGGGTGCACCCAGTATCAATGTTGTAGCAGCTAGTCCAGTGGCTTACTCCTTCAGTGCCCAAGGCAGGAGTAGTGCTATAGCGCTTAGCTATGATCATATGGCTGGAGAGGAATGATTAATTTGTCAACGAATGGTTCAATGGAGTTGAAAGAGTGAAGGACCGAATCGAAACTACTGTCATTTCTAGGGCCAGAGGATGAAAAGAATTTTAGGGTTACTTCATATTAGATTTCATAATGAGTGAAAAGGTATAGCATCAGAGAGAACAGCCATAAATATTCGACCCAAAAGATGGACTCCGCCGCTTGCTGGTTCAGTTAAATTGAATTTCGATGGATGCTCCAAAGGTAAACATGGGTGTTGGGGCTATAGTAAGGGATCGTGAAGGAGAGTTTTGATGACATACTCAGCCCCTCTACATGATATGACTGAAGCAAGGCTGAAGCATGGCCCTCTCAGTTGGCTTGCAAAGCATAGATCAGAAGTGGCCAAATTTAGTCAAAACAAAGGACTCTAGAAGCATTATTAGCTGGGGCCACGGCCATGAGACGTGCCCATGGCATGTAGATGCTGTTTTTCAGGAAACTAAGACTGAGAAAATCCAGGTTTCTGTAACCCACACTTAGAGAATCCGTGGAAGCAGATAGTTTAGCATGTGAATGAGTAACTAAGCCAGGGCTGTTGGTTAATTTTTTTGATCAACTGTGAATGGAGCCTATTATATAGTTGCTCAAATTTGTAAAGCAAAGGATACACTGACATTTGCCTTGTCAAAAAAAAGGAGACACTGACATTTTTACATTTTTTTGATAAAACATTAATTTTGAAATTAAGTAATACAGTAAAAAATCCAAAAAAAAGGTCACGACAATAACAGAAACATGCATGACGCATGCCTCTTTCTAGTAATGCTTATCTTACACTCATGAGATTGCCTTTATGGGACTGGGGCTTGGGAGACTTTGCCACTCCAACTGCTTCCTTGTACTGGCTTTAAAATTTAGGGAATTACCACAAGTATCACTTTCTAATACTAGGTTCAGCTGGAAAAAGAGAAAATTTTCAACTCTTTTTTTTTTTTTACATTAATTTGGTTTTGTTTCTTTTTTTCTTTTTTTCCAGAACTGAATTTTCATTGAATTATTTGAGTTGTTTTTCACCTGGCTTAGATTCAGTCTATGATTGCGTCTTTTCTTGCTTTTATATCTCAAATAGGTGTTATTTGCACTGTGGGGACCTGGATCGTGGTGTTAGGATTTTTGAGGACTACTTCAATTCTGGAAAACCACCTATGATAGAGTTATACGTGGTATGTTTACTTCCCCAAGTCTTACATAGCTAAATGTCTCTGTTTTTTTTGATAAGTCATGGTCAAAGGATACTATTTGAGATTTCCTTATTAAAGAATCTTTTGATAGTTAAGATTTCAGTGCATAAAACATAAGAAGTAAATTAGTAATGTGGGTTTTACTTGTCAGTTGATCTCATCTATGACTGGATGGATTTGCAATAAATCTAGAGGATCTATGAATGTTTATGTCCTTGGGTTAGACTTATTAAAAAGCTCAAATTCTTTATCTACTTTGCACCATTCTGGTGCAATTGATGCGTGCCTTTATTGTTTCTCAAAAATGAAAGAGAAAATGGAAAAACAAATGTGGCCTGCCTGTTGAAGTGTTGGAGGGATGCACATGTGCACTGTAATTGATTTAAAGTTGTATTTTTTTCTCTGAAGGGCTGATTCTCTTGTATAAACAATAAAGGTTGCACTTTTTGGATCGCAAGGTGATGCGAGGTAACCAATCAGATCTGATATGTATTTCGTCTGAGTGTCTTACTGTCTACCTCCATTAGTTTGATCAGCTTCTTGAAGCACTAGATTAGAAGCAAATCTCTATGCGGGCCCGACTGATTCTTGAAGCTGAACAATATCTGGTCTGATGTGTTGACTGGCTAGAATGGACAATAATAAATGATTAACTAGAAGTAAGCTTTTGATAGATATTGATCATACAAATGACTACTTCAGTTGATGTCATCAGAGAGTTGAGCAGCTAGTGAACTGTTTGAAACCCATTTGCGTCTAGCAGACTTTTCGTTGGTTAATTGTTTGCCTATATTTGTTGGGTTGGGTGCCTTCCATAATGGTGGCCACGTTGGGGCTGTTTACCGCCATATCAACCTAGTGGATTTGCTGATCCTATCTAGTATTTGATCAGTGGTGGACTGAAGTGGAATTCATAACTGATATGTGAGTGTTGAAAAGGAATTCTGGGTAAAACTAGCTTTATTCTTGTAGAGAAGGGCATATACAACATACCACCTTTGTTAGAAATAAAAGGAATAAGCTTTATTGTATTTGATAGAAAAACTGTCATTCATCTTTTGTTTAGTCCTTATTTGTCTTATATCTTTAAACAAGGCAGTATTGTCAATAAGTTGTAATTAGGGCTATTACTTAATGTTATAAGAATGGTAGAGATCACAGCCCGACAATTAGTAAGGATGACACTGTAGCACAATACTATAGCATGGTATTGTAGCACGTTAGTGTAGCAAAATACTGTAGCAAGGGTTGATCTTCAAAAAGGTGTGCAAGAACTGTGTTTTGGGCTGACATCGTCCTTTGGGTTAGATGATGTCAGCATGCCCTAAAACCTCAACTTTCAGTATCTATGCCAATGGAGGTGAGTTTTTTTTTTTTTAATGATTTTGGATGCTGATCAAGTATTTATTCGAAAACCTAGTTGTTGGATGGATTAAGGTTTGTATTCCGCAATCAAAGAAGTACTGTTAGTGTTGTTTTTTGACCTTTTTCTGTAAAAAAAGGAGTGTGATCAGATCTAAGGGTGTAACCAGATCTGTAACACCTTTTATTTGAAGAGATGAATGGGTGTAATTTGATCTCAATTGTTGATTAAGATTTGAGTGAGTAACCGGATCTTAAATATAGTAGAGAATGTCTCCACAAGCGTCAGATATGAAGTCACCTGGACCCCAAATTACTACAGTTAGGCTTGATGGAACCAACTATTTAGAAGGGGCTAGGTCGGTTAGACTATTTTTGGGTGGAAAGAAAAAATTGTGATATATTAATGGCCGTGAGGAAAAACCTGATCTGAAGGATGCTGAATATATAGACTGGGAGGCTGATGACATGGCTATTATGAATTGGATACTATTTTCTATGCAGCCTAATATGAGTCACCAAAACTTGACGTGAAAGGTAACTGTGCGAGGTCAAGTTTAACTAATGAATTTCTGTATTATATCTTGCTAAAAGATATCCTACTCCCTCAGGAGCATACTGTCCATTTATTCCCTCGGTTAAAGCCCCACCTAGGATTAGTTTTTACCCCAAATTTTGAGTATATTATCTCTTTAACTGTTTAACACATAGATTGACCTCAATAAAAAAACAAATTTCCTAATTGCAACCTCTTAAGTACTTGAAAAAATAATGTCTCAAGATTTGAATAGAAACGTCCAATTTTTGGAAGGTGAGATCTAAATGTTGGAAACTCTTGTTTTGTTTTTTTGGAGAATAATCATCTGGTGATTCTTAGGTGGTTGCCTAGATTTCAGATTGAAAAATCCTCCTGAGTAGATCATCTGACCGAGGGTGTAGAAGCAAACTATTCTTCTGAGGGAGCATTGTATACGTGCTCTTATACCTTTGTCTTTTGAGCAATTCACTTCTGTCCTTGAGAAACACATAATGTAGTTGGGACTTCTAATTCATTTCTGAAATGTGGCATTATGGCCCATGAGCTGAACGTGTTGAACCATCACCCCAAGTATGCGATCCCTGCAACTGAGGACTTGGGTTCTACCATGGCCACACTTGTGAAGAAGGTTGAAAACCTAAAAGCATTATCAATGGGCCTAGATTGCTCATATATTGAGATGGTAGGGTTTCAAAGCCTACCAGAGGTGTCACATATACAAATGGAGATATATAGAAGTTTCGATTGAATCAGCTAGAATCTTATTTTTGTGATACCTTGCAACTGCAACTCCAGTTCTCATGACAGTCATATTTGCTGACGATTGTAGCCTAATACCAAGCTGAGCTAAAATGATACAGCATACGACTTACAATGAAATATTTTATGGGTTTAAATTTAATACAACCTTCTCTGCTGTAATATGGAAAACATAATATAAGGAGAACGGTTGTCAGGAGCTTCAGGCCTGGGGCTTATATGCTTTTCTGAAATTGATAAATTGCACATGCAATGACGGAATACCCTTATTGGCACTTGTTCAACGAAATACTCCATAATGAGTTGTAATTACAACAGTTCAAGAAAAGGGCATATAGATAACAATGCGTGTCAGCTTGGATAGAAATATGTAATGTAATGCATGGATTTACACACACACACACACACACACACACACACACACACACACACACACACACACACACACACACACACACACACACGACACACTACACCTACCTAACTAATAATAACTATACGTACTTACTTACGTAACGTAAAAGTTAAAGTTTAATTTTAATTTAGTTTATTTTTATTTTTTACTTTTTTTACTTTACTTTACGTACCGTACCCGT
>NW_006499591.1:241380-251560 GCF_000471905.2 Amborella trichopoda | reverse complement strand
AAGTAAGTAATAACTAATACGTGTCGTACGTACGTACGTAGTAGTAAGTAAGTAAGTAAGTAGTATAGTATAGAGTAGTACTACTACACACACACACACACACACACACACACACACACACACACACACACACACACACACACACACACACACACAGCGACATACAGCCCTACCATAATAATAATGCTTACTTGTCCAAAAGTAAAGAATTTTTAATTAGATTTTGATTTTTTTTTTTCCTATTTATGACCCCTCGTATATATTCATTTTACTCATTGCACTTTAACATGTGCTTTTGCTTTTGATAATAAATGCATCTGCATCTCTTTGGATGTTTTTTGCCACAAATCCTATCAAAACTCTAAAATCCTCTTTGGCTTTTTCTATGACCTGTTTGGCTGCAGACACTAATAGAAGGTGCCATGGTTGGATATACTCCCCGGGGAATGCAAATAGCTCAAGAAACATTGGTAGTAGAATTTTCTAATCTCCCCTTTCGGATGTCATCACAATGACTATGCATGTTTTAATTTTGTTCTATTGTATGCCTTTCAGGAGAAAATGACAGCAAGAGGATTTTTCTTGAATCTGAGAATGGGCAATGATCTCCTCCTAGCAGCTGCAGGAGAAAAGGCAAGTGTCGTTATTCTCTTATTTTGGAGTGCTAAGTTGGTTCTGAGTCAAAACATGTTGTGATACTTTTCTATTTCTCGTTTCTCATTTGACATTAGAAGTATTTTTTTTTTAATCTGTTAACTGTATGGTATTAAGAAAAGAGAATTATAAGTAGCGATCGTAGTCCAGAAAATAAGCCCCCCCAAAATAGTAGGGGGCCCTATACAAACCTCCAGGGGGTCCTAAAATCCCAAAAAGAAGTACACAATCAAGCACAAGGGGGAAGGGATATAAAGGTGTTCAATAGGGAAGCTACTAGACGAAGCCATCACCAATTGCTATCCAGTGAAATTTCACCAGGAGCATTGCATCTCTGTTGTCATCTCTATTGTTGAAAAAAATGCCGATAAATTGGAGACCGATAATTCCCACTGCAATACAAAATGTAAACTGAAGGAGAAGATGACTCTTTGGGTCAGGAAAACTCTAGAATTCCATTATGTAGCAGATTATAATTACTTTGAAGTCAATAGAGTTAGCAAGCAATTGACATCAGAAGTATTGTATCGATTATGGGGTGCTTATTTTCTTGATAATTTGACTGGATATTCTTTTGATAACCTTTTACTTTTATGGTTTGCTCGAAGTTCACTTGAAAAGGTTTCTCTCACAACAAAAGCCGTACAATTGATCATTTCGAGGTCGAGATGTATAGAAATGGAGAGAAAGGAAAAGAAACAGATTTTCAAGTCCTAAAATTGTACATCTTGTAACACATTATCTAGACAATCCAGTTTCAAAATTTTTTAAGTATTTATAGATTTGCTCGATTACACCAAATTTCATAAATAAGAGCGAGATTTTTAGGCTAACATAAGCATTCTGGCACCAGAGCTGCATCTTTTGGCAATATCTACCGGTGCGCCTTACTTTGATTTTTTAAGGTTGAGACCTTATACAAACCATACTCATATTACATACATATTGACTACTTTCCCTCTCTAATATGATTATGGGTACTAACACTGTGATAGACTTTGTTCATGATTTTGACTTTATGTCTTGTGTCCGTGAGCAGACTGGAGGTTATACAACTGCCAATTACATATGGGACCTGCTTCAGAGTCGCAAGATCACCCCATCTTTTCCTGCTGTTGATGCCTACTACAAGGGCTTAAAGGTATGATGGTGGTCATATTTTAACTACTACTGCTTCCGTTTTAATAAATATGCTGTTCACTAGAGTACCCTTAACAAACTCAGAATTTAAGCCCCCCATTTTTTCTCTGAAGGTATACCTTACTCTTATTTAATATGTCGTACAGGACCGAGAAATACCTGCCGATGACCCTAGGCTCTTACTGGTGGCTCGAACACATGACAACCAGCGCATGAGATTTGGAGCCAGGCCTTTGTAGAAACACCTCACTGAAACCCCTTACTTCTAAACCTTTTAGCCATTTACTTCAACACTGATTTAGAGGGTACATTTTTCTCCCTTTTATTCAGATTTTCTTCCTACGGGTTTCAAATGGGAGCTAGTTTTCCCCTCTTTTATTTGGTATTTTGCTATGTTTATTAACTAAGTAAAATTCTGTACAGTTACTGCCAAGAAAATAAGGCATTGTATGACCTTAGAAACTCTGAGATTTTGGTTTGGTCTCGTCACATCGGGCAATTTCTAGTAGCTTTTGTTGGTCTTCAATGCCTGTGATATTTTCTTTGTTAGTCTGTCGAGATGGATTTGGTTTTGATGGTTAGGATTGTGATTAATGGTTTTAGATTTTGATAAGATTGTGATCGATCCATTAGAGCATGTGAATTCAAAGAATATGCCTCAATCAAACTTGACTGCAAAACCTTCTCTGATGTACATAGGTATTTTATAACAAATTCCAAGAGCATATCAAGTTCCAACAAGAACAAGGGTCTTATTCAGAAAAGTGAAGCTTTCTTTAGGGCAAGCATTACCTGTTAAATGTAGCAGATATATATCACCAACCATTCAACTCGGTCCAAATACCAAACATATTGGCTTAAAAGAGCTGCCGTCTGATATCTCTAATTTCATACACCGTGTCAGCCGACTTCCATATGGACCTAAATGCTTCCCCCAACACCATTTAATA
Source organism: Amborella trichopoda (assembly GCF_000471905.2). The sequence goes on along the minus strand of NW_006499591.1, from coordinate 248,816 downwards.
ACATTCTATGAATCCTATTCCACGCTAACTCTATGATGACATCTAAGAATTTCAGACCTTGGTAGTATATCCATTACTTCCGGCCCATTAGCTGTTGCAGTCTCTATAGGCCCGGAGAAGGTCATAATAATTCTTCCAATTTTTTTTTTTTTGAAGTGTTCCATTATGGTCTCTTGTTATACCCCCGATACCTAGGTCTCCTGGATTGCCAATTGAGCTACCATGAAAATTTAATTAAAATGCACGGTTTACATAAAGTTGCAACCTTAAATAATCAAATTGAGGTGCACCCCCAATCTTTGTCATGAGATGCAATTTTCGGGTTGAAAATTCCTAGGATGATGTGAGAATCATTTTTTATCGCTAATAATAAAATTTTAAATTTAAAAAAATGGTTCAAATCAAGTTTTATAAACACATGAAATATTGAAAATGGACAGTCCAGATAATGTGTTGCAAGATTTATTATTTTTAGTACTTGAATATTTTTTTTTTCTCTATATCTATACATCTTAATGCCAAAATGACCGATTAGGTGTTTTTCCAGCATAAAAAAGAGCCTTTTTGAAAGGATTTTAGAGGTCCACCTTAATTGTGCATTTTAAGGTGTCAACCTTACATAAACTTTTTCCTTTATTGAATTTGCTCATAATCGAGGTCGAGTACAGATTACTTCCTTCCTATGTACACACCCATTCATTTTGAATATCTTGAATATTATTAATCAAGTCTATTCTTGCCAAAACCCCATGCTTATTTGTCGAGGCACAATCTACCATAGTCTTCTTTACACTCTCTATAACTCCTTGTAAGTTACAGAGCTCGTTCTTCTATTTCTTTCTCTCCAAACTTCTCATAATACAGCAGCTTTATAAATTTTTGACAGGGTGGCTCCTATCTTCAAGAGCAACAGGAAGGATACAAATCAAATCTCATGGGATGATTAGGAAGTGGGCATTGCAATTGTACATCATTTATAACCCAATCCCAGATTTTTTTTATTGGAAGTGAATGCAAATACAAGTGATTACTAGTCTCCTCATCTTTTTTACTATGTAAACAAATATTGATAACAAATTTTTTCCTCTTTTTCTCAAATTATCAATGGTTAATAGCTTGTTGAAGTAAGTACCCAAATGAAAGCTTGTGAGATACCGATAATTTCCAAATCTTTGCCAAGATTGGTTAGGCCGATCATAACCTGTCATGGTGTAAAATATAATATAAAAATCTGATCAAGAGTATACCTTTTGAAATGGTTCTCATATTGTTTCATCCTGATCATGAGGCCTATAATACAATCTCTATAACAAGCCCAATAACTCTTGAAATTGATTTATGACAGAGTCCAGCATCTTGTTATTTCTGCAAGTGATTAACCAAAACATGTTATAACCTTCTCCTTCTACCAAATCATTAACTTTAGCAAGTTTGATTACAACCTTTCTTTGGAAAGAAAGAAAATCTAAAGGTCTATTGCCTATCAATTTGTGTTGCCAAAAATGGGTATGAATTCCAATTCCTCGTCAACTTCCATACGACTTCAATAGATGTCTTGACAACTTCGTATACCTCTCCATACTTCTACGTATGTGTGAGCAACTGCATATTTTTTTTATTTTAATATTAAAAAATAATTTTATTTTTGGTACAAAAAAATCACAATCATTCTTATCCTTCAGATTTCAAATGAGTGGTTATGAGTGTCTTTAACTAAATTCAAATCCTAATTTTTTTTTTTTTAATTTCATGATATACCCAAGCCAACTACTTTACATTTAATGGCTAGGAGTATAGTTTGGAAGAATATTATCTTATGCATGACAGATGTTTTAATGCTACCTCCAACACACTCTCCACATACCATGAAGTTTAATAATCACTACGTTATAATTATTTGCTTTTTATTTTTTTATATTTTTGGATTGAAAATCTTCATTTTTTATTAAATGCTGAGATGTTGCTAACATCAATATCTAGAAGGATTTCCAAGTATGGAGCAATTTAATATTAGCAACATCAAAAAGCTCATTGCTTCTTTTTCTTTTTAAAAAATAACAAATTAATGCGGTTGCAATATTTAGGTGGTTCCTAAAATTTTAGATTGAAAAAAATTCCAGTTTTCTTACCGAGGGAGTAGATTCCAGTTTTCTTACCGAGCATATATATGCGTTCTTCCGCATGTTTTCGATCCCATACATAAATTCTCCTTGAATTTAACATTGCCTAGGTGTAAGGGGTATATACCCAAAAATATTCAAATTAAGTAGGCAATTAATTTCAAATTTTCCTAATGACAGCCACAAATGAAAATGAATATTACTTCTTGTTTTTTTTTCAAGACGTGGGTTGAATAAAGTTGCAACCTTAAACAATCAAAGCAAGACACACCTCCAAACTTTGTCATAAGATGCAATTTTAATTTTGAAAATTCTTAGTATGGCACAAGAATCTATTTTCATCTCTACTTTATAAAATTTTAAACTCCAAGAACAGTTTAAATCAAACAGATCTATAAACACGTGAAAATCTTGAAAATAGACTATCCAGATAATGTGTTGCAAGACTTAATATTTTTGAGACGTGTATCTTTATTTTCTCCATATCCAGACCTCGATGTCGAAATAATCTAAATTTTTTTTAGAGATTTGTGAGGTTCACCTTATTTCTAGGCGCAAACCTTAAAAATTTTATTTCTTTCTCTTAATATAGATGGCTTTCTATTGAATTTTCACATATAGCATTGAACAAATTGCAATTTGAGGTTGTTTAGCTGGAGTGAACAATAGAATACAGTCTCCTAAATTTGTAATGCTAAATACAAATTTGAAATGCTAAATCCAAAGGAGCAACCATGAAGGCCCTTGCAACCGCATCCCAATAATCCCGACCCTACTAGGAACCCTGGCTGGACCCGAGCCGACCGGTGGAGCCCAGTTACCCAGTCCATCGCCAACCCTCATTTCCCCCTCTCTCTCTCTCAGACTGCTTCCTCTCCAACCCAACCACCTCTCTCAAACCCAAAGAAACTCTCAGCTTTCTCCTCTAAACCCCACACTCTTTTATCACTTACCAGACCTCTGAAAACCACAAGAAAGCACAATCCCCAAATTCCATTAACTTGAACTTAAAATTGTTGATGTAAAGAGGAGGCAAGGCAAATCCAAGGCCAGTGATTCTCCACCCTACTCTCTCTCTGGTAGGGCACCAATTCAGAAATGACAGTCTTGAAAGTCTAGAAGAAACATTGCAGAGGCTTGAATAAACCATTCGCACAAGACTCCATTTCCCTCAAATTCACCAAAGCGAATATTTTCTTCAATACCCATCCTATCCTTTCACAATGGGTCCAATCAACTTTCTTAGTATAGCTCTTAAAATGATGTCTACTCTCTCTCTCTCTCTAGTCTGACCCCACAAGGCCAAGTTTTCCTTTCATCAACTTCATCATGTACGAATCAAATAGAAATCTGGATATCCTTTGCCGTCCATGATGAAAGTACAATCGTCATCATCATTCGAATTTTATTCTAACTCTTTGAGGACGGCTATATAAATCCTGTTATGTTATTGTGCTCTATCAAAAGCCATATTCTCACCATAAAAGTACCAGTAACGAATATACTAGAAAGTAGGGGGAACTTTGTCTGGAATGCTCACTTCACAACGACCACCTTGTTCACTTCTTCAATGGCTCTTTTTAAGCTCAGCCATTTATACTATAAGGTATTGCACAAATTCTCTTGAGAATTGAGAGACAAACACACAAAAGCCCAAATTACATTGAATCCATAAACACAAGGCAAGAGACAGAATCTGTCCTCATGGTTGGAGACCAAACTGGGTTTGATGTGGAGGGATTTAACAGAGAATCTACTAATTTGAAGAAGGAAGAAATTCTTCACTGAAAAGAGAGGTTACAGCAACAGGTGCCATGCATTTCTGCAAATTGTTGGGTTCTTCACTTGCGAATGGTAATGAATTAGGGTTTCATTAAGCCATGAGAGGCAGGATTAGAGGGGTGGAAACCATCAAAACGAAACACATTTGAGAGAGAGAGAGAGAGATTTGTAAAGAGAGAGGACCAGTGTTTTTGACAAATTAAAAGCTCAGTGAAACCACCTTTCTCTAACTCTGTCTCTCTCTTTGAAACCCATTTTTTCTCTCTTGACCCGCTCTTGTTGCACAGCTCATAGACCAGCTTGGCCTCTTTCTTCGAAAGCCATTTTCACGATCATACTTTCAGTTTTTATGTGCTGCTCCAAAATCATATCTGTATCAAGGAGGAAAAGAATTAATAGTGAATAAAAGCACCCCTCACCCAAAACTCATAAACCATGGCATTCCCTCGGCTAAATCCAACTACAACCAGGTGTCTTCATCATCCTTCTTTCTTTCATAGCGAGGCGCACTCTCTCAGCATCACACCATCGACCACTCGAAGCATAGATGCTCGAAAGCAATATGTAATTCCCAGTGTTGTCCGGCTCCAACTCAAATAACTCCTGGGCAACCACCTCGGCAATCTGGCTGTTACTATAAGTCTTACACGACGCAAGTAGCGCCCCCAGCGCACCAGCATGAGGCCCATTTGGCATCACCTTAGCCATGCTGTGCGCCTCTTCCAGCCGACCTGCCCTCCCCAATATATCCACCACACAAGCGTAATGGTCGGCACAAGGAGCAATTTTGTATATTTCAATCATTCGATCCCATAGTTGGAGCCCCTCATCTATCAGACCTGCATGACTACAAGCATTTAAAACCCCTACAAATGTTACATCATCGGGCTCAACGCCTTCTCTCTCCATCCTTTGGAATACTGTAAGAGCCTCTTTACCATAGCCATGTGATGCAAGGCCTGCAATCAAGGCGCTATAGGAGTATACATCTCTTTGATCCATTCGATCGAAGAGCTCACAAGCCTTGTCGACATTTCCGCACTTTGCATGCATATCAAGGAGAGCAGTGAGAACATGGGAATTCAAGGGAATCGCATTATCCTCAACATATGAGCTAACCCAAATTGCGAGCTCAGAGCCGCCCAACTGAGCGCACGATGAAATCACCCCGGTCATAGTGACCTCATCAGGCCTAATTCTTGAGGCCACCATTCTACGAAAGATTGCCAAAGCTTTGCTCGGCTCTCCATTTTGAGCATACCCGGTTATCATTGCGGTCCAAGAAACCAAGTTTCTCTCAGGCATCTCTTCAAAAATCGAGCGAGCAAGAGCCAATTGTCCAGCCTTTGTGCACCCCACTAGCATTGTAGTCCAAGAAACCACATTTCTCTCAGGCATTTCAGCAAATACTTTTCGTGCTTTCTCAAGGTCTTCACGCCTCACAAAACCCATGAGTATCGAGTTCCAAGAGATTACGTTCCTTTCGGCCATTTTGTCGAAAAGAAGGCAGGCTTCAGAAATTTCGTATTCCGGGTTTCTAGCATAGGCAGAAAGGAGTGCATTAAAAGAGACAATGTCTCTTTGAGGCATTTCGTCAAAGGCTAGGCGCGCAAACAAAAGATTACCGCATTTGGCATACATGTCTATGAGAGCGTTCTTGACAGGAAGGTAGAGAGAGAAACCGGTTTTGACAATTCGACCGTGGATTTCTGAACCACGGGGTAGGGAGAGAAGGGCAGCACATGAGTTTAGAAGGAAAGGGAAGGTGAAATTGTTGGGTTTGAGGGGGGTGGTGGCGGTCATTGCGGCGTAGAAAGAGAGAGCTTGGGTGTGGAGGGAATTCTTGACATGGGTTTTGATGAGCTCGTTCCATAGAGAGAGATTTGGGTGAGGGACGCAGTGGAAGACGAGGTGGGCGTATTGGATGGTAGAGAGAGAAGAGGAGAGAGAGAGGAGCTTGGCTGCAAGGGAGTTGTTGCTGTGGAGTTGGGTTCTGAAGATGGCAGCGTGGATTTGGTTGAGATGAGAGAGGGAGGTGCATCTCTTGAGCAGGGAGGAGAAGGCGTTAAGTGCGTGTGGAGTAACCATGACTGCTCAAGATTTGTTCTTGCATTTGAACAGCACTGCTTCATCCTCGACTCAATCCTCTCTCTCATTTGAACAGGAACGCTTCGTGCTACTCAACTCTCTCTCTCTCTCTCAAATTTTACGAGTATCCCCCTCCTTGCTCTTTTGCATTATTACGCAAAGTTAAAACATGTGCTGCTGCGAAAATAAGAAAAAGGCCTTAATTTATGAGATACGTTACCATACCAATTCCGAGAGAGAGAGAGATAGAATTCGCACTTTTAATAGAGAATATTCACGATTTGAGACAATTCCGAGAGAGATAGAATTCCCACTTTTAATAGAGAAAGAGCCTAATTTTAGAGGAAAAAAAAGCCACAATTTGAGAGAGAAATGCTTAGCACATCAACAAAATTAATCTACAACCAAATCAATCCTTATCTAAACGTATTATATTTTGTATTTTCATATCCTAATTAAAGATATATATACGAGAGAGAAAATCTTCTCTGCTTTCTATTTAGCCAGAGAGATGGTATGATATATTAAAAATTTGAATATTATATTTATGTACCCTTGATTATAATATCTACATATCTATACTAAATGCAAGAGAGGGAGATAACATATTTTTTTTGGGTTTTGTTAGGCTACACCACTTGTGGTGGTGTAGACTTTTAAAATACTCAACATTTTTAAACATTTAAATATCTTTATCTTATATGATAGTAACTTTTTATACAGTGATATTTTAAGTAATTAGTCAAGAGTAAACAAAAAATTCCAAATAAAAACAAAAACATTTATTAATAATAATGGACAATAACATTACCGATATGATATGTGACATCATCCATAAGATGCATTAATTGTTTTTAACTATTAATTAAATACCAGTAATTTCTTATAAAAATTTCTATTCTACCTTTCTAAAAGACAAAAAATGCTCCTACATAAAAAATTTTTCATTACAATTCAAAAATATTTCAATATTAAAAAATGTTGCGCACTTTAAAAGTCTACAAGAAAGACAATTTTTTAAGATATTTTAGTGTTCAAAACTGTCGAACACTTTAAAAATCTACAAAGACAATTTTTGAAAAGATATGGATTCATATAGAGCAGTGTTTAAAAAAACGCCGAGTCGAACCGGACTCGCCCGGTTTGACTCGAGAATCGCCATGGACGGATCGAATCGGAGAAAAAAAAGGGAGTCGTCCGGTTCTAGAGAGAACCCGGACGATTCTGCACAGTGACTCACCGATTCACTGTACGGAATCAGCGAGTCCCCGTACAGTGAATCGGCGAGTCCGTACGGATTTTTTTTATTTTTTTATTTTTATTTTTATTTTTTTTGTAATACTTGATTGATTTTTTTGTAATCCATGATCAAATTGTTTTTTTTTTTTGTAACCCATGATCGAATTTTTTGTAATCCATGATCGAATTTTTTGTAATCCATGATCG
>NW_006499591.1:217794-241267 GCF_000471905.2 Amborella trichopoda | reverse complement strand
TTTTTTTTTAATCCATATTATTCAAAGAGAAAATGAGAGAGATGATGATTTTGAAGCCACCCTATCCCAACCATATTATTCACATATCGAGTCCCAACAGCAACAGTGTAGGGATGAGCACGACAGCGCCGGTGAGCATGAAGAATGGACAATCTTCGAGGATTTTAAATTGGGAACACAACAAAACACTAACACTTAGGGATTTGAGAATAGTCATACACCTGCTAATATCAATGATTCGTTTTTAGATCGAATCAATGAATTATTAAACGAATTCAATCAATAGCACCAACGTGACTAAGAAGAATAATAACGTCGTCTATCATTTTATTTTTAGATCATATGTTACTAATTTTATGCTTTATTGTAGTCCATGTATATTGATATACTTATTCCATGATAATTCTATGTTTATTCTGTTGTGTGATGTAAATTAAATGCTGAATGACAGTTCATACAGAGAGAGAACATATCAATATTCGCATATTCATTCAAAAACATGAAATTCTTAATGGAATACCCTCATTTCTCATTGAATTCCTAAAAAACAATATTTATAATGAATTTTAATAATTTTTTCAAATTTTTTTTAAGCTTTATTATGACCGATTCACTCGATTCTCGATCCGGATGGCCGATTCGCCGATCCGGATCGGTTTTTTGAGAACCCGATCCGGATCACCGATCTGTTTTTTAAACCATTGATATAGTATTGTTCCTAATAAAAGAAAGCTTATATTTAAACCTAATTTGTAAGGATTCAATAGATCAAGGAGGATTTTAAAAATGAATCTTTATAGTCTTTTATTTATTTTTTCCAATAATAAAATTTTGAGATGACAAACACTATAGAGACTTCTCATCCACTAAAAGACTTCAAACTCGACCTATCTAACCCACCCATAACTTGCGTCCCTCATGTTACATGCAACTGACCCATAACTTGCTCCCCAAGTCATTAGATGCATTTCCACAATCACCCCGAATGTGAACGAGAGCTTCAGGCAGGTTACAAATTTGATAAAAAATTCTGAAAGTCTGAGCATGAAGGATGAAACAATTTCAACCACCCAATTTCCCATCCAATTGTCAAGTGCGTGATCCCCATTTATGATACTACAAGAAACATAGCTTCGTACCATTATTGTTAATCATAAAAAAAAATCCAATGCACTCAGAGCAATACGTAAGAATCAACCTAAACGCAAGACTTAACAAAGTAGTCCACAACTTTGCCAAACACTCGCATCCTACAGGATTTGGTTGCCAAAATGTTTCTCAAGGCAAAATGAAAATAAGATTTATTTACATCACAAAGCATGATCCATTACAAGCGAGAGACAGAAGCACGCAAAGGGTAATTTATTTACACGCTTTCGACTCAAAACACCAAATATAAACAGGCTATTACAGAGAACTGAAAGAGAAGTTGCCTGGGTTTGGGGTTAAGACACCATACATCAATAATCCCGTAACTGGGACTCTCGACTTGTGAGGGGAACGTAACGCACAGAGGTCTCATCTCTCACACTAATGGAGCCATCTGCTTTCTTGTCTACCACCTTCAAATCTTGGAAGATATTGCCAACCGGGATTACCATCCTGCCCCCGGGCTTCAGCTGTTCAATTAATGGCGCCGGGATATCTGAAGCTGCAGCCCCGACATGAATGGCGTCATAAGGAGCCTCTTGTGGCCAGCCTTGGCGGCCATCTGCAACAATTTGCGTACTCATTGAGACACAAAGGTTTTTCTTCTATTGACAGGTACCAAATTTGGCATCATTTAGAGAGAAGGGGCGGGGGGACGAAACTTTGGTCAAATATCAGATAAGAACAACTAGGCACAGAATTGCGGTTCTCCAATGGGCTCAAACATTAACAAAACGAGGAACACATACCACCAACATGAATCTGGAGGCTCCCTTCCTGCAACAATGGTGCAGCCGGACTTTTCTTTATGTTCTCTATGGACATTGCGACCAGCTCAGGAATATGTTCTACCCCAACTGCTCGACCCTGTGGCCCGACCATCAGTGCGAAGCATGCAGTTAAGTATCCAGTTCCTGATAACACGTCCACATTTGGGGATCAATGATAACACAGAAAGCCTTGCATAAATTGATCATCATGTGAGAATAACATACCAAAACTCAAGCATTTATAATGATGTGATCTGGGTCTCTTCAAATTAACAGACAATAACAAATTAAAGCGTGCAATCCTTTGATGTGAATGAACATAATAATATACTGATCCTGTCCACAACCATATCATGGGTCCTTAGTGGTTTACTAAGCTAATTTTCCAAAACCAGGGAACTTTTCTCGTTCTCATACATTGAAGTAGACCTAAAGCCAATTAATATGATATGGAATGCTTCACAACACAGTGGTGATAACGATATCCAGAGTCTAATCAAATAAACAGACAAGAAATTAACATATTTAAGTAGAGCCTTTGAAAGTAAGTAAATGGTCCCTCAATATAACAATGAATAGAGATCACATGTTTACATTCTTCTAAATATGCCAACCACCATCACATTTGGAAGTGGAGGTTCAGTCGACCTTGTCATGGAATCTCATAAAAATGAGAGTAAACCTATGCAAATGATACCAATTGTGGTCCTTTGGATTAGGTTGAGGAACCCATAATGAGTATTCAACAAGTCGAATAATGTGTAAAACTTTAAAAGTACATTTCAAAAATAGAAATTCTCTCAAAAAAATTTTCAAATATAGAAATTGACATTTTGTTATTGAGTAGGAGATTGATATGCAATTAAAACCATAGAAGAAGCATCCTCTGAGTTGAGAAACCGATTGAATAAGCTCCAACAACAGAAGAATTCTAAACTTCGGAAATCCAAAACATGGTTGTGGCCTTGAAAGAGCTACAGATGGGAGGAGCATACTGCTGAACATGGCTCAACCAGTTCCACACACAAGAAAGGTTCCTTTAAAGCACAAGCGGGCTTATGTGGTAGATAAAAAAAATAGCTTAAAAAGAATTCTGCAAAACATGATGAAAATGATACCTAGGCGTAAATAAAGCACTGCATTGTAGAATAGCAATAAACTCTTTATGGGTTTTTTATTTTTACTTGTTTTTAATAATATGCTCTTAAACTGGAGAAATTCAGAAATGACTTTGAAAAGAGGGGAACTCTTAAGTCGCAAATAATCTTCTGGAGGAAAGTGAGCCTCACGGAGAGAAGTTATACATAACCGAAAGAATGGAAGCAAAGCACAAAGAAACTCTTGGTCGAAAACTTTGTAGCATCCGTGCCCACCTACCCAAGGCAACTACAATTCTCCAACAACAGTGACAGAGATCTTCAACTGATAAACCCAAGGCAACTACAACTCTCCAACAACAGTGACAGAGATCTTCAACTGATACACCCAAGGCAACTACAATTCTCCAACAACAGTGACAGAGATCTTCAACTGATAAAAATTCTAACGAAGGGAGGGAGACGGTTTCAAATCATACAGACAAAGGGAGTACACACTACCACTCTCTCCTCCATTCACAAAGTAGGTTCTCCAAAACTTGGATTTTGACAAATCAAGTACATCGTAAAAACAAAGAGATAAGAGGCCTTTATAGGCTGAGAGGAGGCGTTCCATGCTCTTATAGGAAAAGCCTCTCCAAAGGGTTAAGAAAGCTACCGCATACAAGAAGTATTCCAGGTGCTTCAGAAAGCTTCAGCCAATATACAATGAATAGATGCATGCAACCATTTGAAGTTTCTTCAATCAAGACGATATCTGGTCCTTTAAAACATGGTTGGGCATGTCATTCTCTCTCTTTAAAGCATCTCGCGAGTACAGTGTCCAAAATAACACCTTGATCTTAAATCCCTTACAGGGTGGAGTAGTCCACCAATGGGCGGCCCAACTTAAGACTTCCCATTTTCGGGTTATGAAGGTATCCTCTGGCTGCTGGTAAACTTGCTATACAATCTACAGAAACGTATGTTTTGGTTCTTACCCAAAGTCAAATGTTAAATAATCATTTTAAGAGGATCAACACACACACATATGGTTTTAACAAAAAATCAAATGCGGTACAAAACTTCATGTTAATTATGGCATTCCAACCAATATCTAATACCGACAAACAAGGTAAGATCTACAATATGTGATTACTCCATTAACCTATGGCAATAAAAACTTCCGCTCCAAATTTGTCAATGAATTATGAAAAAGAAAAAGTAAGAGAAATTTGTGGAGATTCTGGAAACATCAAGAAGGGGTCTGGGCGTGAGATATAGTTTACAACAAATGTAAGGACAAAGGCTGCCTAAATTCATCAGAATGAAGTTTTATGGGTGCAAAAGTTCTCAAGAACAGCCCATCATATTTTCAGATTGAGGATACGCGGTACTTCGATAATTTCATTTAAAGAGAGAAAGGTCAAAATACTCTTCAGAAGAAATCATATCACTACCATTATGCCTGATCAACATTTAGCAGAACCTCCATTAGAAAGGAGCACTGGTCCAAGGAATAAGCTTAAGATATAAGCAGCTAATAGAATCCAAAGGAGCATAGGACCAAGGTATATAAGCACAAGGGAACAAGTTTCAGCCTAAGCCTTGGAGGTAGGGCTTCATGGTAATTCAGGCTATCAGCATACAATCCAAAAACACCTTGATTGCCTTCAAGAAAGGACTTCAGGAGAAAAGTACAAGATCATTTTTTAAAATAGTGATATCAAGGTGGTTTAGGTATCAGAGATTGGCCACCCAACCAAACTCTTTCTGGGCACAGGTTATTCGGAATAAATATAACATTCTGGATCACAATTGGGTACCTGAAAGGCCCTCACAAAGCAGGGCCTCAGGAGTTTGGAAATCTCTCGCCTCCTCTCTTGCTCAGTCAAGAAAGCACTTCGTTTCCATCCAAAACAAGGAAACAAAGTTCGCTTACTGGTCTGATCAGTGGATTCGATATGCTCCCCTCAGGGACATTTTTCCTAACCTGTTTCAACTTGCTTCCAACAAAGAGTCCAGTATTGCAAATGAAATGGTCTTGGCAGGGGGGCGTAGAACTTGGAACCCCACTTCTTGAAGGAATCTTTCTGAAGAGGAAAAATTAGCTTTCACCACTCCATCGGCTGCTCTTCACCTGGTGTTTTTACCTTCATCAGGGAATGATTCTTTGGTATGGACACTATCCCCATCTGGTAAGTTTTCAGTAGCCTCTTTCTATAAGAAACTTATCCAGCCTCCTACTTCCCTTAAATCCCATCTCTCCTCTTTCCAAAGTGTGGACCACAATAGCTCCTCCAAAAGTTCAGTCTTTCAATTGGATAGTTGGCTGTCAACGGGCTCTCACACTCGATCAGCTCCAAAAAAGAGGCCTGCCACTCCCAAACAGATGTGTAATGTGCATGACAGAGGAGGAGTTTAACCCCCACCTCTTTCTACATGGCAGTGTGGCTTTTGAGCTTTGGACACAGATTCTACACTTATTTAGTCTCAAATGGGTCCTCCCACCTTCGGTAAAAGATTTATTTCTTTATTATTCAGGTGGTCCTTGGCCCAAAGCAGGTAGAACCTTGTGGAGGTCAGCAATCGCTGCTACCATATGAGTTTTATGGCTAGAAAGAAATGAGAGGGTCTTTCAAAGACACAGAAATGAAGTTTCAGGGCTGTTTCATAAGGTTACATCACTCGTAACTTTTGGGCTTCCACCCACAGCATCTTTGGTGGGATTCCTATGAGTTCTTTCCTCAAGCAATGGGACAATATTATCCGACTCCAGCCTTTCAAGTTACAGCGACCTCACAACTAGTTGCTTCCTCCAAAAAAAACCATAACGCTTAACTTTGATGGCTGTTCCTTGGGAAACCAGGGCCCTTCAAGAGTAGGGGGAGTCTTCCGCGACCACATGACGTATTCAGAATATGTCGGACATGGAGATTCACAATTTGCCAAAGCATTGGCACTCCTAATGGGCCTAAAATTTTTTAATCCATCTTGGGGCCAATCCTTAGTGGTGGAAGTAGAAACATTCTATTATGGGCAGCAGGCACCACTACCCCTCCTTGGTACCTTTCTAGGATATTTGATGAAATTTACCACTTATGCAGGGATACCAACATCTATTGGAGGCATACATGGCGGACGTCGAATGAGTTCGCCAACCTTCTCGCTAAAGATGGAGTGCAGCGACAACCACACATGGAAGACAATGGATGGTCCACCTCCTTTTTTGCACTGTGGACCATCGAGGTCTTCTAGGACACTAGATATTTTTTGTTGTTGCTTTATGTAATAGGGCGTCCTTATAAGCCCAATTTTTTGAGACCTCAATCTTTTGGATACAGCCACTTCAAAAGGATATAGGTTGAATAGGGTTAATGGCTTTATTTTTTAACTGAGATACCTGTCTCGTGGGTATTCTCAGTCCTCTCCTCCCTCAATCTGTTGTATTCCTTCATTTTATATAGTAATACAATGTTAGCATTATAAAAAATAAAAAAAATAGTGATATCAACAAAGCCTTGACGTTTTAGGGTCATGCAGTAGCGTAAATAACTATTGGTTAGTTATTAAGAATCATTTTTAACATTTGCTCAATAAAGTAGTGCTATATTGCTACCTAAAAAATATCCAAATACATATTTTGGTAATTTCTAGAACATATTTTACATATCATCATCATATCATGCAAGCCTAATCCCAATTATAAATCTTGTTCCGCCATTCTCTCTATCAAGGGCCATACCCTTAGTCAAAGCATAAGTCACCATATCTCTTCTCACTACTTCCATCCATGTCCCTTTGGGCCTTCCTTTTACCTTTTTAGAGCCTTTAGTCAGAGCATAAGTCACCATATCTCTTCTCACTACGTCCATCCATGTCCTTTTGAGCCTTCCTTTTGCCTTTTTAGAGCCTTCCACTTGAACCAAATCGTGTCTCTTAACCGTTATTGTATTAAGTTTACGTAGCACATGGCCAGCCCACCTAAGTCTACTTTCCCTCATCTTATCGCTTATATGAGCCACCCCTTAGGTCCCTCGTTTGTATTCACTCCAAATTCTATCCTTCTTGTCATGCCACTCATCCATGTCAACATCTTTAACCTCAGTTACATCATCATTTTAGCCTTTTCCCAAGTAATTGGGGTTGGCTACATGAATCTTGATTCTCCATTCTACTCTATTAAAGGTCATATCCTCAGTGAGGCCATAAATCCCCATACCTTTTCGGACTACTTCCAACCACATCCTTTTACGCCTACCCCTTCCCCTTCCTCTTTTCAGTACTTCCACTTGAACTAATTCGCACCTCCTAACAGATGGTGTACTTGATCGGCACCACACATGGCCAGCCCACTTAAATCTACTCTCTCATTTTATCACCTATTGGTGCTACGCCTAAATTCTTTCAAATATATTATTTGCGAATTCCATCCCTTCTTGTCTTGCCACTCATCTATCTCAACATCCTCATCTCCGCTATGCTCATTCTATGAGTATATTGTTTTTGGTCTGCCCAACATTCCGCCCCAAGAGCAAAGCTGGTCTCATTGATGTCCTATAGACTTTGCCCTTCAATCCAGTGTTTCAAAAAACGCTAGGCAGGTCCTAGGCGGTCTGAGGAGTCCACGCCACCCAGTGCCTAGGCGGGCGCCCAAAACCTGGGCGGCCCGGTTGAATCCAAAAAGGATTCTACAGTTATGTCAGTATCAGTTATATGTATTGCAGTATATAATTCAAATTATACTACATATTAGCTTTTATACACTTCATAAGCATAACCATAATCCATAAGTCGATTCATACTCCATATCCAATTAAAATTTAAAACTAAAAATTTTCCAACCAACCAAATTATCAAACCAAACTACCAAATAGTATCAAACTAGTACTGCAGTACACCACCATGAGGAAGAAAACAAAATTGAATTATGTAACTATGAAAGTAATACTTGAAGACTCAAAAGAATCTTCAATAGTTCAATACTTCAATCAAAGTTCAAAATTCAAAGTTTAATAATTATTCAACATTCATCATTCATTCATCATCAAAAAATCTTGGGTCAGCTGCATTGGCGTCATATTCATCGAAATCGTCACCCTCCTCGACATATTGGTCGTCCTCGTCCTCTTCCGTTTCTTCTGAATCAACCTCTTCTTCCTCCTCTTCCTCCACCTTTGCTCTCTATGCAGAAGATCTAGTGGCCCTAGGAGGGTCAGCTGATGTCCCTAAAGCATCCATGATCATGTTTCATGTCAATCCTTCATGCCCCTCGACCTCATCATCATCAACTAACCACTTCATAATATGGTCCATATTTTTTGATCTGATGGGGTCTCTCTTATCTCTCTTAGCAAACCTATCCTTTAATAATCGATTGTACTTGACATAGGCTAGGTCATTGAACCTCTTTGATGCACTCCTGTTCATTTTCTTAGTATGAATCTAACAAAATCAAATAAAACTAATTAAAATCTAATATCTATGATTTATGTATTATTTATAAAATTATACAAATTACCCTAAGTTACGGCCTTACCCCTTCAAAAGTACTCCAATTGCACTCACAACCGGATGAAGAAGTGGCTAGGTTTAAGATTTGCATTGCCAACTTTTGTAAATTTGGAGAACTACACCCATGTTGGCTCCACCAATGGGCTGCAAAGATATAGAAAAAATCATAAATAAATAATAGAATTATTGGATTACTTGAACTTGATGAAGTTAAGAATATTATTAATACCTGGATTAATTTTGGTCCTTTGCCTCATCGTCATTGGACTCCCAAAAGACTTTAATGAGCAATTGTAATTTATTAGCTCATCGGCGCATATAATATCCTGTATATCAGGATCAGAGACTAGTACATCTACACACTCATTAAATCCATTCATAACTGTGTCATTTGTTTGTATATCCTTGCCAATATATAAAAAAATTGGGTTCAAATAATAACCAGCTGCATGCAATGGCCAATGTAGCTGCCTATCCCACTTGTCATCAATAATCTCCCAAACAGGCTTGTAACGGGTTTCGTCATCATTTAAATTTTGGGCTATCTCTCTTTTGCATTTCTCCATAATATCATATATGTAGCCCATAAAAGGCTTGCCACTATCAACCATGCGAAGGACTATGACAAGAGGAGAAAATACCTTAAGAGCGCCCTTTACCCTTCGCCAAAAAGCCTTAGAAAGGATAATATCTCTCACCTTCTTCCCAACCTGATCCTTAGACCACTTGCATGCTCTCCAGTCATCCGACGTAAACATTTGCTTGAACTGCACTCTCCTCGAATATATGCTATCTAGGCATAAGTACCAGGTCGCAAATCTCGTAACCCCAAGCGTCACAATCCCTTTCTTCTTTGTAAAGGTACGCATCATGCTGAGGGTGAGATGGTAGCTATAAATGAAATTTGTAACTAACTTAACCTTCTTCACTGCACCTAATATCTCGGTTAAACTGCCAAGAGCCTTAAGCATGAGATCTATATAATGTGTTGCACATGGTATCCAAAAGATTCTAAGATAAGCTATGTACAACAAATTAGATGCAGCAACATTAGAAGCAGCATTGTCTGTGACAACATGTACAACAAGATGCTCCCCAACCTCCTTGATTCCCTTCTCTATCACTTGAAATATGTAATAGGCATCATGGATATGATCAAAGGCATCAATAGACTTAAAAAAAAAATCCCTACAGGACAATTCACAAACAAATTCATCTGACTTCTTCTCTTCCTATCACTCCAAGCATCAGTCATAATAGAAACCCCATACTGAGCCCATGCATCCTTCTTAAGTTCTATAGCTTCTTTCATGGCACTCACTCTTTTTTAAAAAAAAGCTTTGAAAGCTCATATGGGGTTGGGGGTTTCATCCCAGGGCCAAATTGGCCAATTGCCTCTACCATAGTATAGAAGCTGCTTAAGCGAGCATAAAAGCTGCTTAAGCGAGCAGTATTGAAAGGAATGACCGCCTCATAAAACCATGTAGCAAGATAATACGCAGCTCTATCTCTCTCTTCCTTCTTGATTATATTTTCAATGGTGGTTTGCTTCTTTGTTTTCTCTCTTGCAACCTCAGGGTCAGGCCGAGGTAAAAAACTATCCATAAGACCTTTAACCCGAGGCTTCTTAGTCCCAGAACAATAAGCAATTACAACTCCCTTCCCTTTTCCCTTAATAATGGATAGTTCAACCTCTTGACATCCCTCCCCAATCCTTTCCTCACCACTATCATCATCATAATTGACCTGAACCCCAGACCTAATCTCTGCTATACAGGCAAATCTCTCATCTTTTTTCATTTTTACCATGTTCAAAAAATTGTTTATTTCCTCTTTAACAACATCATGAGCCTATTTACATGGGGCAACATCCCCGTTGATACAGGCGAGATGTTTCTTGAACAGGTTTACGCCCTTTTGTATCCTTATCACAAAACTTGCATCTTATGCAATTTTTAACATTAGGATATGGGTTATAACCATATTTCCAACCGGGATCACCACTCCTATTAGATCGTGAAGAAGACATCTAAAAAATAATGCAATTTAATAAAGCAATAAAAAAAATCACTTACTTCGAGTTTGATTGCACAATCTTCAAGCTTCCACCTCAAAAATGCTTCTAAATACTCAAAATCATCTAAAAAACCCCCTAATAACTTTGCAAAACATCAAAAAGTAAATCTAAGATCAATAGGTGATGTTTTGATCAGTGTTTCAAAAAGCGTCAGGCCGCTCCTAGGCGGTCGGGGGGGTCCAGGCCGCCCAAGGCCTAGGCGGGCGCCCAAGCAGGCGCCCAGAACCTGGGTGGCCTGGTAGAAATTTTTTTTTTTGGGTTTTCTCTCTCTAAAATAGCCTCTAATGGGTTTTAGGTTTCAAATGAACCTAAAACCCACAATTTTACCTCTTTAGTATTAAAAAAATGACCCAAAAATACCTTAAAGGAGCCACAGTTCCGCCCCTGGGTAGGGCGTAGGACCTGGGCGGCCGCCCAAGCGCTGGGCGGTTCGCTTTTTGAAACAATGGTTTTGATCAATTTTTTTTAACTTTGAGAGACCCTTCGACCCTAAAAAATTCACCAAAAATTAATTTCTTGGGGCTATCTCTCTAAAATTGGCTCTAATAAATTTTAGGTTTCAAATGAACCTAACACCCTAATTGTTGGCTCTTTAATACAAAAAAAAATGACCAAAATTGCCCCCACAAAACCTTATTTCCGCCCCTGGGCAGGGCACAGGCCCTGGGCGGCCGCCCAGGGTCGACTGCCCAGATTGGCCCCTAGGCCTGGGCGATGCGCCCAAGCCTTTCTGACTGCCTAGGAGGCCGCTTAGACGCTGGGCGGTCCGCTTTTTGAATCATTGCTTCAACCTCATTGGTATGCGACGATCACATAAAATTCCAATTGCACATCTCCACGTCGCCCACCCAGCTCTAATTCTGTGTGCGAAATATCCCTCGATATTTCCATTTTCTTGGATTATCGACCCAAGATATCGAAAGTGCAGTCTTTTTTGTACTTCCTGGCCGTCAATATTAACTACTTCCTCATCTTCACTCTTATTATTACCAAATTTGCACCCTATATACTCTGTCTTAGTTCGACTAATTTTAAAACCTTTGGACTTTAGAGCATCCCTCCAACATTCTAACTTTGTGTTGACATCGTTTCGGATCTCATTAATCAAAACTGTCATCTGCGAATAACATGCACCACGATACCTCATCCTGTAGGTGCCTAGTTAAGTCGTCCATGACTAAGACAAAGAGGTACAGGCTCAATGCTGACCCTTGATGTAGACCTATTGTCACTGAAAACTCACTCGTCTCTCCACTAGTTGTTCGTACACTAGTTACTGTTCCATCGTACATACCTCTCACCAAGTCAATGTAATCTCTAGAGATGCCTTTCTTTTCCAATACGCACTAAATCAAATCTCAAAATACTCTATCATAAGCTTTCTCTAGATCAATAAAGACCATGTGGAGGTCTATTCCCTTCGCCCTAAACTTCTCAATCTTATCTCAGCTACATATGATAGTTTTATTTTCAACAGTCTAAGGTTTGTTTCTTCAATTGGGTTCAGTAACCAAATCATAATTTTCATTTACTCTTGTTTCACGAGGATAACCTCAACAAACTTCAGCAGGTAACAAAAGTATATGTATATATAGAACCAATGTTCGCAAAATCAAACCGAAACGGTTAATCGGACATGGGGCTTGGTGCGGTTCAAACCGGAACCGGTCTAACCGGGGCAGTTAACAGGACTAACCGGTCAAGTAAATTTTTTTTAAAAAAAAAAGGTTAAAACCCCCCAAAAAATTAATTTTTTTTTTTTAAAAAGTAAAACTTAGATTAAGTGTATACTATCATATTACATAAATTTATCTTTCAAAAAAAATTTGAAACAACTTTTTATATAAATTAATATTTGAATACTATGGAGATAGCAAGACAATTTATAATTTGACGTAAATTCAATTAATGAAGTTATAAAGTCCAATGGCTAATAGTAATGAGAATGGCTATTAGTATGTGATTATAAATCTACTTGATTTGAACCATTTTTTAAGCCAAAATTTTTATAATTAGACATGAAAATAGATTTTAAGCTTATTATAAAATTTGGTGGTGCACCTTATGTGGATGTTTTAAGGTACATAAATGAGGGCTTAAACAATCAAAGTAAAATGCACCTTCAAATAGTATCAAAATTCAAATGGTGTTGTTTCGGTACTGAAAATCTTGATGACACTCTCAAAATCAATTTTTATATCGAATTAAATAATTATAAAATTTAGAGCTTCAAAATTAGCATACATCAGGCATATCTATAAACACTAAAAAGTCTTGAAAATTGACCAGCTAAAAAATGCATTACAAAATGCACTATTTCTAAAATACATTACACTATGCACTATTTCTAAGACTGAAAAGCTACTAATATAGTATTAAAAATATCGAGCAAAAAAAAAATCGAAGCAAAAGGTCAAGCAACATTATCATGCACTTATTTATTTTTTGTTAAAAAAATATAACATTAAAAATAGAAGAATTGATTTTTTTTGTCATATTCATCTATTGTAATTTTATCAAAAAACATAATTTTATTAAGAAAAATAAAAAGAAATCACATATTCATCTTAAAACATATTTTTATTAAGCGAGTAACTTTTTTTTTAGAAAAATCGATATCCCAAAAAACCCTAAAATCGAGTTCCAAATGTCTGTTTTTGTTCTCAAATCCATTCTTTTATTGAATGCAATCAATAATGTCAGTCAAATATTGTCTGAAAAATCCTTAAAAAGGCTGAAAAATTAGGAAACAAATTAAAAACAAAATCGGGTTAGGGCTTACCTTGTTTTCTTCCTACTCAAATGAAGCTTCAATCTCAAAATCGAGCTCAAAATCTCTCGATTTCAATGAAATCAGGAGTCTAGAAACCTAGAGATCTCTGTGATCATTAATAGCCCCCTATTTTTATTGAAAACAAATAAAAAACCAGGCCAAAATCTTTAGATTGGCGGATTTTTCATGGAAATTTGAAGAGCACCAAAATAACGGCCAAGAAATTGCAATTTCGAGCCCGAAATATATGGATTTCGTTGAAATCAGGAATGTATTAGTCTAACCATCTCTTTAATCTACATAAGCCCTCACTTGGATCGAAAAAAAATCAACGCTGCTGCCAAGAACTGTAGATTGCCGAATTTTCATCAAACTAGTGAAGAACAAATAAATAACGCCCAAGAAAACGTGAAATTCGGCGGTTTTTTATCTCAAATCGACTATTTTATAGAGTAACATTAATAATTTCGTTCAAATTATTCTCTTTAAAATCCTTAGAAGGCTGATAAAGTTCGCAAATTCAAATCAATCTTGAACCCAAAGAAAACCTGTGGGTTCTGTAAAAAATAACGAATCAAATAACGGAACTATTATGTAACACTGTTATATATATCGTTATAATGTTAAAAACGCTTTTATGAACAAACCGGTCCAGTTAGGTAAAAAATCGGCCGGTTAAAATGAAAATCGAGCGGTTCGGACCGGTTCTAGCCGGTTTTGGCTTAGAGGATTTTTGGGGAGGTTTGTCCTATAACTAGTACTCTAAAACCGGTGCTAACCGGAACCGGGAGGGTCCCGATTCCGATCTAACCGGCCGGTTCTGGTTTGAACTGGCCGATATTTCAAGCACTGTATAGAACTTACCAAATTAGCAGAAAACAAACCACAACAGCAACAAAAATAAAGAATCAAATTTAATAGGCCAGAGACAACAAAAGATGACCAACAGAAGAAAAGAAAAGGAAAATAGAAGAATTTGCTCCTCATCTTTTCAAAAGCATGCTTTCTTGATGAAATAATACCACCACAGCAGTCCAACTAGAAAAGTACAGATCTCAAGTAGAAATAATAGCATATAAGAATCTATAGATACTAATAAATAACAATGAGAATTTCACACAGCTGAATGATGTAGCAAGTCTATCCGCGAACTCAAATTTACCAATCTTATCCCACTAACATTCTTTTTGTAGCTTACCAAGCCAAAAAGGACATTCATTTTCCTTTTTAAGTTTTGTAAAGCCCACAAGGGATCATTTATGGAAATTATGAATTTTTGTATGAAATTATGAACCTTTTTGTCAATCTTTTCGTTCATATTCTTTTTTTAAGGTTCTATAAAGCCCAAAAAGGATCACATATAAAATTTTTGCATAGCTTTTCAACTCAATGAAATTACTGGTATGAGAAAGTATGGCATACAATACCTGAACCAACATCCAAAGCACGCATTCCTGGCTGCAAATGCTCGTCCAACAGTTCGAGGCATGTGGCGTGCATGTGAGGTGCAGATATAGTTGCATTGTATCCTATTGGCATGGGGCTGTCAGCATATGCAAGGTTTCCATCAGGAACAAATAATCCTCTATCAATTGTCTCCATGACTTCTGCTACCCTCTTTGATTTAATTACACCATAAAGGCACAAATGTTCTACTAGTGATTTGTTCCTGTCCATACCTCCTTTGGTCCAGAGATTCTGCAGAGTACCCAAAAACAAAGAAGGAAGTGACATTTCCATAGAGAAAAGCAAGTGATGCTTGATTGACGAAGGATACTGCTCTATAAGACATCAATACAAACATCAAACACATGAAATGAAGGGAACAACATGTTGTCGAAATAGATAAATAAATATATCAGATTCCTTTCTATGTATTTGAAGAAAGCATAAGAATCCTCTGTACAAATTGGATGCAATCAAATCCTTTTTCCATTGAAATTCTTTATTCTTAAAAAGTAAATATGAGACAGACCCTAAATATAATGCAACGAAATCTGAGTACCTGAGTGCAAGACATCCACGAGTCAAATTGAGCTCGTAAAGCTGGATCTTCCGCAGATCTCATAACAAGTAACACGATAAGAAACCCAAAACAGTTCTTCTTTGATACCAAAACCATTTTCTCCAGGTTATTTATTTACATGTAAACACATGGGGCAACGTATCAATGCTGCAATGCATGCAGTTAATGAGTAAAAACATAATTAAAAAAGAAAAGTCATTCTGTAGGCATCCTAGTAATGAGATGAAGTAACTCAAGCATTGAATTTTAGCTTCCTCTAGGTCAATCTAATACCAATGAATTCAAAAGTGCTGACTAGGAGAAATATCTCTGATTCTAGAATCCAACCCAATGCTGCAGGTTCTAAAACCATGCCAACCATCCCAAAAAAAAAGGACATCAACTTGTATGAGAGGAGCTATGACAAAAAGCATTGAGTTAGCAAAATTACTATTATAATATGACTTGCATAGATGGAATAACCATATTTAAATTGCATGCACATGGGAATCTTCTATGACGGCTATGCGCAAGACTACACTAGAAGGCCTATCAACTGCTCCAGTTTTGGTAGGGAAGCCATATAATTATGATTCTAAAATGCTAATTATACAAGAGAATGTGAAACATGTTCTTAAAAGGCTGTATTTAGAAGTGGAAATGGACAAGAACAATTGGCAGTAATATCTGCTCCACTATTCAAGATAAATATACACACAAATAAATCATCATCATCCGAGCCTTATCCCAACTATTCGGGGATACACATAATAAATTCATGAAAAAAAAAGATATTTCCCAGCATGTGAAAGCATCAGAAAACTTATTTCAGTCTTAAAATTTATATGCACAAATTGCCTACAAAGCAAACACAATCAGGTAAAAATGGGGCTAAATAAAAAGTAACTCCATTGATTAGAACCATCCAATGTTACGAATATAGTATGGTCTCCTCAGGCATTAAATGACCATCATCATTCTGCATTCTAGAACATATGAAGATTTTATAATGCTCCCCATCCATATAGTGAGTAATAACCTGAACTAATGAATAGATAATAGAACAAAAAGCACATCCATAAAGAAATGTATATAATGAGATCATTTACGTTTGATACAACGAGGTCACAGTCATTATTGACTAAGGGATGTAAAATTGAGTGGTTGAGGATGTGTCATTGATCGGCCATAAAATCCAAAATAAATTTTTCGAATGTTGTGACACACTTCAATCTATTGAATTTCACATCTAATAGCTAAAAATGATTGTGACCTGGTACAAAAAATAAATGGTCTTATAATATACAATCCCTATCCATATGTGTAAGAAATAAAGTACAATCCAAATTCCTAAAAGCTTTCCTCAGGTATGCCACTATATATTCAACATAACCGCCAAGCCAGCTACCAAGTAAAGCCACAAACAAAATAAAAGAAAACCCTATTTTATAAAAAGGAAAATCCAAAATCATGTCAACCCCATTTGGCTATGCCCAACTAATTATACGACATAGAATGTCATGAGTATCAGTCTATCCAATAAAAACGATGAATCAATGAAATAAACTAAAATAAAAAATGCCAATCCATATTATTAAAAAAATAATAATCCAGAACCATTCAAATGCTCTTCGGACATAACCAGCCCTCCATAATCCCAAAAAAAAGAGAAATGACCAATAATCAGAAAAGAGACCCCATATAAACTGATTCAAATCCATAAATCAACAGAAAACATAACGCCCTCAAAATCTCAAAAACAAGTTCGAATTGAATTCCAAAAACAAAGAGCGAAGAAACCCTTTTGTTTTCATAGTGCAAACAAACCCAATGTAAAACCCCATAACAAAATTCATGCCGAAACGCCATGTCAAAGGGAAATGACTTCCTGTTGCAAAAGTAACTTACACGAAAGAATCGACGTAAGGGAGCGAACAGTACCTCCATTCCTAGGAAAACAGCGGGAGCAGCGGGCAGAAAGAGCCTAGATAGAGAGAGAGGAGGAGGAGAGAGAAAGAGGCCCTTCTTCTTCTTCAGCAGCGGCAGGTGGTGCCGGCTCCTAGAGAGAGAAAGGAAGCGAGGAGAGAGACAGAGGTTCTTCTTCAGCAAGTGGCGCACAGGAGCATTCCAGAAGAATGACGACATTCTCTCTCTTTATCGTCATGAGATGCCCTTCTCTCTCTTCCATCTCCCCTTCACTTGATTCCCACGCGCACGTGTGCGAGAATACCCTAGGCTTGCAACCATGTGCGGTTTCTTCCAGAGAGGAGTACAGTCATATGATCATAGCAACTGTATGATCTTTCCAGTGTTAGCACCCTCTAATTCAGATAATAGATGGTGATGGAGGGATATGAGACCAATCTCCCAGTCTCTCTATACGTCCTTGATGCGATGGGCTGGGTAACCCGGTCCAGCCAAGCTGTAAAAATCTATGGCCTAAGGCACATAATGTGGCCTGAGGGCTGTGCTTGGGCCACGTCCAGCTTGGGTTAGCTTGATCGGCCTTATTTTTTTAGCTTTTTCATCTAGTATTTTTATATGATTTTATTTGGCCTGACCGTAGCCCTATGTGTCCCAAGGCCTGGCCTGGGCCAGCCCGATCGCATTAGGGGCAGGCTATGGCTGTGGTTGACCCATACCTAGCCTATTGCCAACCCTAGCAATAACTATTGGATAGTTACATGGTTTCCAATTTTTATTCGATTTTATGTATGTAGATTACATGTTTTAGTTGGCGGATCGGGATTCGTGTAGCTGACTCCAATTAATTGGAAAAAAGTTTTGACAATAATGATGATAGGATTGCATGCTTTAGTGGGAACAAAATGTATGATTACTATACGAGTAAGACCTGCATAGAAGCAACATTACATGAACTATGATATAGGTATCAAGCAAAATTAGTTACAATATTAGTTTTAGCCAAATTTTAATTAAATCATGTAACAGACTTTGGATTGGATAAGCCAATACACTAGTTAGTTGTTTAACCAACCTATTATGACTAACACGAATTTGGAAAGCAAGAATCTAAAATTAATAGTATTTGCACTTAAAAAAAAAAAATATCAATAACATGATTAAACCACCCTAAGAAATTAATGAGATGGCTAAATTAACTAATTTACCAATGTGTTGCTACTATAATGTTAGGATTTAAAAACCCTCTTAAATGCGAGAGCATGAGCCATAATATGATAAATAAAGCATAAAACATACGCACCACAAGAACACAAAGATTTACATGGTTCATCCCAAAATACAAAGATTTACGTAGTTCACCTCAAAAGGGATACATCCACAGACACGACAAACTGAAATCCACTATTCCAATGAAAGTTACATTATAGATTTTGGGATATAGAGTTACTTCTATAACTCTTAACAAAATCCAGTCGAATAAACCCTTTAGATCCAGTCCCCCGATCGGCACCAGTGTCGCCATCTCATCTCTATTCCACAGCTAAATCATTGTCCTAAACCATTGCCCAGAAGAGATCATCTTCATTCCACAGCTAATATTGGGTTTATGTGGCCTTTAAATGTCTTATGAGTGCTTGTAAAATGAAATAATATAGTAGAATATGAACTCAGTAGGAGTGTAGTCTCTCATGGATCATATTATGCAAACGATGTTTGCATATACTGGATTGTACTTGATGATCTAGACCAGTCGGTTGGATTACCTGAGCATAGAAAATAAACCGATAAGGGTTTTAATGGGTCATCCCTTGATAAAGTCGAAGCATATGCCCGGATGAGTGAGCCAAAGGACTGTGTGACCCTTGTGTGTGGTGGCCTACAGAGACAGGGGCCAAAGACTCATCCATATGCCATCACATGGCATACATCTTGATAGATCATTCGGGAAAGCAAGCAAGCCACTTTTCTAGGTGAAGCGTATGCATACGCGAGAGATACCCTTATGCATCATAGAGCGGTGGTCGCATCAGGTCTATGTGACCTTGACTCCTCTCTAGGGGAGGACCTGTAATCCACAGATTGAGATTGCGACCCTTTGGCACATCAGTCAGACTTTGGTGACCCGCTCTTGGACTGTGGGTCATAGGAAACACTTGGTCGGTCTGATAAAGCAAGTGTGGCCTGTAGTCCATAATTGAAGATGGAGTGCCTCATGATTAATTCCTAAACCATATGGATCATTTTCCCATCAAATTAATTTACTTGTATTTTTTTATTGATAAAAAATATTTTAGAATTATTATTTGAATTTTTGTGAACGACTGGATATTTTATTTATAATTTTTGGACTTATAAAATTACAGATATCGATTTCACAATAGTTTAAATATTCAAATAATATTCTAAAATCTTTTTATTAATTTAAACATATAAAAATATTATGGAGACCTATTGTGCACATGGGCCCACCATATTTCTAGAAGGTGGGGCCCATGAGTGCCTCCCTTGGGTGGTGCCATGCGCCACCTGTTATTCTCCTTTTTATTTTTTAGTGATACGACATGTGGCCATATGGTTGTAAGATATTGATTTGATATATCTTTGAAAGATGTTGTGGAAAGATTGAGTAGACTTGTGCTATTTTATGATATGCATAATATTTTGATTAAATTAAATTTATTTAATTTATATTGATGGAAAAATGGTTTAGGAGATGAGGATAATAGTTCGTGCACAT
The DNA here is from genome assembly GCF_000471905.2 of Amborella trichopoda. The sequence continues at coordinate 221,240 of NW_006499591.1, read as the reverse complement.
TCCATTGGCCCATCTATGGAATGGATGGCTCAAATATCTCACCCCTTAAAGTCACTCAAGATCAATGATTCATATTCAATCTCACAAGAAGAGGCAAGCAAAAAAAAACCTTAAGAGCCCTTAATCTTATTCAAAGCCTATAAAAATGGATTGTCTCTACCCAAAAAATCTCTACACCTTAACTCTTGTACCTAATTCCAATCTTTCTTTCTCATATCCCACAAAGGGGCAAGCCCCACTTAGAATTTCTCTCTCTCATAAGAAAATTTTTTCTCTCTCATAAACGTAAAAAAAAAGAAGGGAGCATGTCCCACTCTCTTATCTTTGAGATCTCTCTCTCCCACATTGTAAGAAGGGGCTAAGGGTTTAGACTATGGGGTTCTTCTCTCTCTTATCTCTCAATTATAGATTTGTAGCTAAGGGTTTTATGGTCTCTCTTTCTCTCACATTGTAAGAAGGGGCTAAGGGTTTAGGCTATGGGGTTCTTCTCTCTCTCATCTCTCAATTTTAGATTTGTGGCTAAGGGTTTTATGGTATAGCAAAAAGAGACGAACTAGGTTGCTAAGGGAAGTCACCTAGAGTTTGAGTTTGTGATCAAAGGGATTCATGTTTTATTAGTGTGACTTGGTTTAAACTTACTTTCCCGGATGGTGGTGACTCGGTATAAGGTGTAATAAGCCTGGTTGAGATAATTTCTGACACTCTTCACTTTTATTACTTGCAATCTTATCTTTAGATTATCACGCATAGTGCATAGTTATTTCAATGACATCAAGTTTTAAGATCTTGGTTTTTTTTCTTATGTTGATTTTATTTTAAAGCATGTGTTATTTTTAATAAGAACACTTGTAAATAATCTTTTGCTAAAACAAAAGGAGTGATATATATATATATATGATTCCCCGATAAAAGATCACGTAGGTCTTTCTTTTATTGGCATCAGAACTATTGATACTTGATGTTATTAGTTGTCTTTTCTCTTTATTGAGTCTAGATCAAACTCGAGAATAAAATATAAGAAAGCTAATGACCTTTGTTGTCAGGTAATATACCCCGGTTAAAGAATTATTTGAATATTCAAACACCGAAAAGGGTATTATGGGCTATTTTGGATCAGAGATATGAAGAAGATAATGATGTATTTTTTTTATTGCATACATCAGTGATATTTTGTGTATTTGATATTAAAAACTACCTGCAAAATTTCAGTGGGAGATCCTAAAGGAATTGAGAGTTACGGAATCATCAATGAAGGATGTCAGTTCTGACCCTGCAAAATCTAAAAAGTGCTCATTGAGTTTTGTGATTTTTTGCACCAACCATATGATTTTATTTCTTACTGAAACTTTACTGTGATTTATACAATTGAGTCTACTTTAAAACAAAAAAGGTTTCATCAAGAAAGTCCTTGTGGTTTGAAAGATATGATTAATTTATTGAAGGGTGTGCAAGTGCTGTTTTTTGTAAGGAAAATTATTTCTGTGACTTGAAAATCATGATTTTATTTCTATTATTAATAGAATGTTTTATTCCTCACACTAAGTTTTATACTTCCATTCTGAGTCTAGTTTCTAATAAAATTTATTTGAGAGAAAATATATATGGAAAGAGAGGAATAAAAAATTTTGGATTAAAGAGAGTCCATCCTGAATTTTATACAATTTGGTATGTTCTTCATTGAAACATAAATAACTATATTTATCAAGCTTACTTAACAGAGTGATATAAAGCTTGTGGAAATATATGTGTTACTATTAAGTATCTAATTTCAAACAAAATTAGTTTGAAAGGGAAACTCTATGAGGGTAGAGAGAAAATACAATTTTACTAGATAGTGTTCATCCTGTAATTCAGTAGTATGATTTATTTTGTGATGTGAATGTCACTTATTTATTTCTCTGAAGAAAAATATTATTTGGGATTCATAATATGATGTCATGATTTGGTTTTGAGTCTAGTTTTTAACACAAAAGATTCCAGGAAGAAATTATTTGAGGATTGAGAGAAACAAATTTTTTTATTAAGAGGTGCTCAACCTGATTTTATGTTGAGAAAATTGTATTGTGATGTAAATGTCACTAAAACGAAGACTCAATAACTGATAGGATTTAAGGATGGAATTGAGTAATATTTTATATTTTTTAGTCTATTTTAAAAAAAAAGAAAAAAAAAATTCGAAGATAAACTATTTATAAGTTGAGAGATATCATATTTTTATGTGATGCTCATGTTCTATTCTGTAGTAAATTAAAAGATGTGGCATGTTAAGGCACATATTTGGAAATCTAATTATGGAGACCTTTTAGGGCTCATTTAAAAATGTTTTATAGTGTGCCATGATTATGGTTTATTATAGTAAAACTTCATAGAGAGATAATACAGAGTTGACAAGGTAAGACACTCTATGTGAAGAATGTTTGATTTGGGACTAGCAGAAAGAAAAAGAAACACAATACCTATAAAAACGTATTGGTTTTTTCGAAATGAAGGGATATATAGAGAGAGTTGGTGATAGCATAAAAACGCTAAAGATCAGTGGGAGAATCGAAATTGTGATATTTGAAATGATGGGATGAAGAAGATTATTTCTTCACAGTGTGAGACAGAGAGAATCTAAGTGTCGAAGAGATGGACACTTTGTGACATGTAAAACCGATGATCAATATATTCACCATAAGTTGCGTGTTCTTCCAAGATCACAAAAGCTTGTCAAACAAATAAAAGCAATTAATCAAGAAAGCATAAGTAACCACACTACATGGTTTTGAGGTATGAAATCTATCTAACATTATATAGTAAGGTCATATAGGGAAAGATGATTCAATAACTTTTTTTATATGCTTTGGTTATATTTTGGATTTTTTTTTTATGAATATATATGGAGTGTATGGACATTAAGTGATAGATGCTAACAAATTTGAAAAAGCCGATTTTTTAATACCATGTGTTTTAGTGCCTCATTGTACAAGAGTATGAACTACTTAAAGTAGTAATACAAATGGAGATGTGATTTGATCAATGGCTTTGAGCCCTAATGAAGAAACACGAGAAATGAGCGTGGCTCATTCAAATATGTAAGCACGAATGGAGTGTTCTGATGAAACTCATCTTAGTGATCATCCTCCCAATAATATTTATAATATGATGTGTTACATGTGATAATGATCTCTTGATAAATTCTCCATATTTGCCAAAAAAGAAGTATTTTGTCAAGCCTTTAGTAGACATTATTTAGTCATGTTTTATTTTGGACAAAATTATAAGATGATATTTATGATTTGTTTTTGTAGCCATGAACTTGATTTGATAGGAAATTAAAAATGAATGCGGCAAAATGATTTATGATCAAATTAAAATTGAATAATTTGATAAAAACCTAAGTCTATGAATATGGTTTTGAGAAAACCACATAGTCTTGCAAGGTCCACTAAGTCTTTATTAAACTA
>NW_006499591.1:205212-217728 GCF_000471905.2 Amborella trichopoda | reverse complement strand
TGGGAAAAAAATTATTATGTATTTTTTTTTATATATCTATATACATTTAAAATCTTCAATTACCTAAGACCTTGAACCATAGGGAATGTTGAAGGAAGGTCATCTTGTCACGCTTCCTTGACACATGTTGTGTTGATTAGATAACTTGGTTTGTATAGATTTACTACCAAGTTGACTAGTGTGGTTGAACCTTTGTGGTTCATGAAAGTTTTGCATATTGTGAAACCAACAGGTATTCAATTATTTATTATAAAAGAATGTTAAGAATGTATATGTTGCGTATGCAATAATTGAGTGAGAGCTGCTACAGTCTCACATTTTTTTTAGTTGCTTGGATATTCAGATATACAGGTGCAAGCTATCTTACGGATCTAGATGATGCAAAGTTTACATCTAAAATGTGTTCATGCTTGGAGGGGGTGCGGTTTCTTGGAAATCAAATAAACATGATGTAGCGAAACTGTCCATCACGGAGGTAAATTAGGACTTTCTGCGACAATGCGATGGCGATATGCATGTCAAAAAGAGCTATGATTCCATAAGAACTCCAAGCATATAAAACCATGTTTATATCACCTGAAGAATGAGGTGAAGGTGAGATTGAGAAAGATTAAGATCAAGATATACTAAATATTCAAGTGGGAGCACCTGCTAGTATTTGACATCCCAGCTAGAACAACAAACTATAATGTTGTTTACCTATGGAACCCGAATGTGTGATGGGGGTTGTTTGGCTACCAAAGGGAGCAGCTTATTTGAAGAACTCCTTCGAGCCTATGAACATATGATCTCAGACGATAAAGGTACGTGATGGTATTCTGCGACAACAACTCTATGATTCGCAATGCGATATGAAAGATGGGTTACGACCACTTTTGAGATGAGATCCGAGTGGTAAAGAGATAAAAAAACATTGCCTTTATTAGTCCTTTTGTGAAAGGGTTGATGACGAAAGCCATGATTAATGTATTGAGAGAGAATACGTAAAAATGCTTGAGAGAGATTGTAATTGGGAGGGAGATGGGGATGAGAGAAAATGAGGAAGAGACAATGTAAGGCCTTTAAAGGCCAAGTGAGAAATGTTGGGTTTATGTGGCCTTTAAAGGCCTTATGAGTGCTTGTAAAATGAAATAATATAGTGGAATGTGAACTCAGTGGAAGTGTGGTTCCTCGTAGACCATATTATGCAAACAATGTTTGCAGATATCGGGCTGTGCTTGACGATCTATGCCAGTCAGTTGGGAAAAACCCATGTTATCTGGACATAGAGAACAAATCGAGAAGGGTTCTAATGGGTCATCCATTGATAAAGTCGGAGCATATGCTTGGATGAGTGAGCCGATGGATTGTGTGACCCTTGTGTATGATGGTGACCTACAAAAATGGGGGCCAAAGTCTCATCCATATACTATCACATGACATGCATATTGATAGATCGTTCGGGAAAGCAAGTAAGTCACCTTTCAGAGTGAAGCTTATGCATGTGCAAAAGATACCCCTATGCGCCATAGAGTTGTGGTCGCATCATGTCTAGGTGACATTGACTCTTCTCTATGGGATGACCTGTAATCCACATACTGAGATTGCAACCTTTTGTCTCATCGGCCAGACTTTGGTGATCCGCTAATGAGCCCCTGCTTGGACTGTGGGTCATGGGAAACACTGTGTCAGTCTGATAAAGCAAATGTGGTCTATAGTCTACAATTGAAGGTGGAGTGCCCCATGATTGTTGATTCAATTCCTAAATTATATGGATTATTTTCCCATTAAATTAATTTAATTGTACTTGTTTTATGATAGAAATTATTTTAGAATTATTATTTGAATTTTTATAAACCACTGGATATTTTATTTATAATTTTTGGATTTATAAAATTAAAGATATTGATTTTACAATATTTTAAATAGTCAAATAATATTCTAAAATCCTTTTATTAATTTTAAATATATAATAATATCATGGGAGCCCATTGTGCACATGGGCCTACCATATTTCTAGAAGGTGGGGCCCATAAGTGCCTCCCTTGGGTGGCACGCCCCACCTTTTAATCTCTTTCCTATTTTTAATGATAAGACATGTGACCATATGGTTGGAAGATATTGACTTAATATATATTTGAAAGATTTTGTAGAAAGATTGAGTAGATTTGTATTCTTTTATGCTATGCATTATATTTTGATTAAATTAAATTTATTTAATTTCTATTGATAGGAAAATGGTTTAGGAAAAAAAAGATAATGGTTTATACACTTTCCATAATGTTGATGACTCATCTATGGAATGGAAGACTCAAATCTCTCCCCCCACAAGTCACCAAATATAAATGGTTCATATTTAATCTCACAAAAAGATGCAAGCTAAAAAAACTCTATGAAACCATAATCTTGTCCAAAACCTCTAATAAAGGATTCTTTCTACCAAAAAAGTTCTACACCTTATCTTGTACCTAATTCCAATATTTCTCTCTCATATCTCACAAGAGGGCATGCCCCACTTAGAATTTCTCTCTCTTAAAAAAAGTTTCTCTCTCTTGTGAAAGCAAAAAAAAAGGGAGCACGTCCCACTCTCTCATCTTTGAGATCTCTCTCTCCCACATTGTAAAAAGGGGCTAAGGGTTTAAGCTAAGGGGTTCTTTTCTCTCCCATCTCTCATCTGTAGATTTGTGGCTGGGTTTTAGGGTGTAGCAAAAAGAGAATTCATCTCTCTCTAAGGGAATTCGCCTAAGGCTTGAGTTTGAGATCGAAGGGGTTCATGTTCTATTGGTGTGGCTTGGCCTAAACTTGCTTTCCCAGTTGAGATTGAAGGTTGTTCATTGATCCCGCATCATCGGATAGTGGCGACTCAGTGTGAGGTGTAATAAGCCCGATTGAGGTAATCTCCGGCACTCTTCACTTTTATTACTTGCAATCTTATCTTTATATTATCAAGCATAGTGCATAGTTATTTCAATGAGATCAAGTTTTAAGATATTGGTTTTATTGCTATGTTGATTTTATTTTAAAGCATGTGTTATTGTAATAAGGCTACTTTGTAAGTGATATTTTGCTAAAACAAAAGGGGTGAAAAAATAATAATAATAAATATATGATTCTCTATTAAAATATCACATAGGTCTTTCTTTCACTAAACTACTGTCCCGGAGGAGAACCTTGAAAGCAACAAAGACTTTCTCTCACTAAAAAGGGAAACTAACTTTGAGAGCAACAATGATTTTTTCACACTGAAAGGGGAAACCACCCAAAATCTTCATAAGAACCACTTCTCTACAAAAAACTAGCCCCTCGATTTCTAGGAGGCAGGAGACCCTGCCTCTCTCTCTCTAGGAAACGACATTTATCATATGGTGACCCAAATAAGACATACACTTCTCTGCACTTTCATATCATATATATAAGGTTATGTGTTACATATATCTCAAGAACCAAGAGATATATCTAGAGTCCTAATCCTTTTGGAATTCTACTTATGTTAGGAAACTTATCAATATCAATCTCAATCACACATAATATGATATTTATTTACGTAGGTAATTTTGGATAATCATCAAATCCAACATAAAAGATAATATTTCCTCACTAATGAATATCATATGCTTATAAGTTCTATGTGTCCTCGGGGTATAAGGAAACAAAAGATTACATCTCGTGCAAATGCAATAGTACTTGAAGACCTAGAGTACATAAGTTGTCTTTTCTAGAGAGAAAGTTAATACAAGAAAGTGGAGGTCTGAAAAATAGTGTGCAAAACCATATCCCAAAACAGAAGTTCTTGTCCCATATACATAGAGGAAAGTGTTATTTAGACTTCACCAATATAATCTTTCAATCCCTTGAAAGATGAAGAGTTATGTCTCTTCAATTACCATCTTTAACAATTATAAAATGGTCTATCAACTATCAGAGTAATCTCTTCAATCCAATTCTAGAAAGGGTAAGTTTCATATATTAGAGTGAAAGACACTTCAATAAAATTTTGCTTGAAGAGCATATATTAGAGTCAGAGAGTTTATAATATGTAATTGAAAGAAAGACCTATGTGATCTTTTTCAGGGGAATACAATTTTATTTATTTATTTATTTATTTTATAATGATAATAATCACCCATTTTTTATATTGGCAAAAAGATCACTTACAGATGGTCTTTTTACAATAAATAAATATTTCAAAATAAAACAGGACAACAATAAAAATAAAACTCAACCACTTGATGCCATTTTTATAACTTAATACTATACTTGAGAATATAAAATAAAAAAATAAGAAAGTAAAAGAGAAGATGCCGGAGATTTCCTCAACCGAGCTTATTACACCTCACATCGAGTCACCACATCCAATAGTAAGGGATCAGTGGTCTAGTTTCAATCTCGAGTTGGGAACGCTAATTTCGGCCAAACTAAGTAACCACCCTTAGATATCTACAAAACGCTAACCCCCAAAAATAACTCTACTCTTCCCTATGATTTCTTACCCTAGTTTCTTCTTAAGTCTAGAGAGGAGAGAGAAGGTTAGAGAGAGAATGCCTAAGAGGTGAGAGAGGGGCGTGGCCCCTAGGGAGGAGAGAAAGAGTTTATGGGAGAGATAGATGTGTGTAGAGATGGGGGGAGAGCACCCCTATTTATAGTGAAATTTAGGTCTAGGGTTTCTTTAGGGTTTTCCCATAGTTTGCCTCTTTCATGATATTAAATCTAGTCCGTTGATCAAAGTGACTTGTGGGGTGAGAGATCAGAGCCATCCATTCCATAAATGAGTCATCAACATTATGGAAGGTACATAGACCATTATCCCCTTTTTTTTAAACCATTTTCCCATCAATATATTTAAATAAATTAAATCTATCAAAGATATAATGTATACCATAAAATTGCATATTCCATCTCATATTTTCCATAAGAATATTAGAATAATATCAAGTCAAGATATTCCTTCAATAATCAAGATAAGATATGGTCTATATTTCCTAATCAATATTTGACTAAATGCTACAAGATAGAGTTACCATATTCAATAAACTTGTACTCAAAGTAATCAAATAAGAGGCATCCAAGGGTGGGGCGTGCCACCCATATGAGGCACGTGGGGCCTCACCCAATACCCACATGATGGACCCATGTGCACTTTAGGCCCCCATGTATTTTTTTATAAATATTTTAAAATCGAACAAAACTAATTTTAAAACATTATAACTTTGTAAATTAATAACTTCATTTTTATAAGTCCAAAAATAATAAATAAAATATCAAATGACTTATAAAAATTCAAATAACAAATCTAAAATAATTTAATAATAAAATAAACACAATTAAATTAATATGATGGGAAGCGGATCCATATGGTTTAGGAATTCTATCAACGATCACGGGGTACTTCACCTTCAACTATGGACTACAGACCACACTTGCTTTATCAAACCGACCTAGTGTTTCAGTCCAAGCAGGGGCTCATTAGCGGGTCACCAAAGTCTGGCCGATGAGCCAAGGGGTCACAATCCCAGTTTGTGGATTATAGCTCCTCCCCTAGAGACGCGTCAAGGTCACCACGACCTGATGTGACTACAGCTCTATGATACATAGGGGTATCTCTCTCGTACATGCATACACTTCACCCAAAGGTGGATAACTGGTTTTTTCGAATGATCTATCAATATGCATACCGTGTGATGGAACATGGATGAGGATTTGGTCCCCCGTCTCTCCAAGCCTATCATCACACACAAGGATCAGACAGTCCATCGGCTCACTCATCCAGGCATAAGCTCCGACCTCATCAAGGGCTAACCCAAAACCCTTCTCAGTTTATTCTGCCCAGGTACCTTGGATTTTCCAACCGACTGACCTAGATCATCAAGCACAATCCGATATTAGCAAATATTATTTGCTTAGTATGGTCCACGAGGGACCACACTTTCATTGAGTTTATATTCCACTATAATAAATGTTTTTCATTGCACACTCATAAGGCCTTTAAAGGCCAGATAAACCCAACAATAACAATTGCTTCAACTTCAATTTTGGAGGCTAAAGATGGTCTTGCTTTCTTTTTCTTTAAAGTAGTGAAAGCCTTTGACTTGGTATGATAACTAAGATGTAATCAGGTTTAGATGAAAATATAATGATTTATGTATGGACCCTAAAAATTTTAGGTGAAATACGAAACACTTTGCTTATATGTGGAAATTACAAAGAAAGTCAGTCAACTCCTGTTTTTTAATTTTTTTCGAAATTACCCCTCAGTTAACCCAAAATTTTATTTTTATTTTATTTTTTCATTAGTAGGGTTGTGCATCAAGTTTTAAGGTACTGCCCTACTAATGAAAAAAAAAATCAAAATTCAATTTGATCGAAGGGCAATTTTTTGAAAAATAAAACAAAAGTGGATTGACCAACCTTCTTTGTAATTTCCACATATAAATAGGAGCAATGATTTCATGCAACAATTGTATAGTAATATGATGCAACAACTTCAAAAACCATGTTATGATCATTTGTTTGATCCAAAAATTAAAATATACACTCTTTTCATTCTAATGAACAATCACAAAAAAAATAAAATTTTGATAACACAACTTAAAAAGTATTTTTTTAGCCCAATTAACATAGACCGTTCATTTTGGTGAGATGTTTAGATCTAGGTATTTGAAGATTTTTTTTCATTTTCAATTTTTTTGGATGGATTAATTATCATTAGATGAACAATGTTAAAAAAAAAAAAATATTTTGAGTTTATAAAGACTAAGATCTTGAAATTCACCGGTCTAGATTCGGTTTTGGTGGGGACTCATTTTGACCATATCTAAAGTTCAAATTGAACGTATTTTTTTTTGGATTGATTATTGAGATGAAGACGGTGCGTCTATAAAATTTGGTCATACAAATACCACAAACATGGTTTTTTAGAAGTGTCGTTATAGTATACTATGATACAACCGTTGCATGAAATCACCGCCCTACATGGAAAGTGTCTTAGTGATTTCGCCTCTTTGCACATGATAGGCTACCTACATGGAAGGTCATTCCTTCATTGGTGACAATCGTGTGTTTAGATCTTCTTGATCGTGGAAATTCGTGTGTTTAGGTCTTCTTGACCTTTCATCATTTGTGTACATTAAGTATGAAAGATATGGTTTTGGACGATTTCTTGGGTATGAAACTCGTTAATTCAAGAGGTGTGTAACTAATTTTATAGAGTATTTTCACGAGTGATTTGGTTACGGACCCTAAAATTTTAAGTACAATATGAAGGGCAAATGCCTTATTTATAGGGTAGTGATCTCATGCAACGGTTGTATCATAGCATAATGCAACACACTTCTAGAAGACTATGCTTGTGATTTTTGTATGACCCAAAATTTTGCACACACACTCTTTTCATCTCAATAATTAACCCCTAAAAAAATAGGTTCAATTTGAAACCTAGATATGCTCAAAATGAGTCCCCTCCAACAACGAATCTAGACCATCATTTGGTGAATTGCAAGATCTTAACCTTTACAAATTCAAAATCATTTTTTTTTTTTAACATTATTCATCTAATGATAATAATGCCATCTAAAAAAATTGGAAAGGAAAAAATCCTTCGAAGGCCTCGATGTAAACATCTTATCAAAATGGATGGCCTATGTTAATTGGGCTAAAAAATTATTTTCTAGGTTGCGTTTTCAAAATTTTCTTTTTTGTGATTATTCATTAGAATGAAAATAGTATATATTTTAAAATTTGCATCAAACAAATGGCCCTAACATGTTTTTTGAATACTGTTGCATTATACTATGATACAATCATTGCATGAAATCACTGCCCATATATATATATAGAAAAAGCTTGGATGAGCCCACTAGCTTATAAGGTAAAAATGAGCCCAATGGCAATTTGACGATCACAGATGTCCGGTGGTGTTTGAATTTTCATTTTAATTTTTTTACAAATCCAAATCACCTGTAATTTCAGGCGTGTGTTCTTCTCATCAAGCCGCACCTAATAAAAATATAAAAAAAATTATTTGTAAAAAATATTAACCAAAATACCCCCAAAACTTTTTAGGAGTACTTTGGTCAATTTATTTCATGTAAAATATTTTTTTGATAGTTATTCACCTATTTTTGATATATACGCACTCCAAATTTCAAGTGATTTGGATTGTAGAAAAAAATTAAAATTCAAACACTACTGGACATCCATGAATCTGGGTTGTTGGACTAATTTTTTTTTCGTAGCTAGTACACTCACCCTAGCATCTTCATTCATATATATATATATATATATATATTTTAATGTTAAAGACTACTATCATTAAAAAAGAGCAGAGCTGTATATGTACAATAATAAGTAAAAGAGGAATAAATAGAGAAATACAAAGAATACTCCATACATCGGGAAGATCAACTATAAGTACCAGACAAAACATAACCCTTACCTCTAAGGATCTTGTACCATCTGCGAAAACAATTAAAAAAAAAAAATAATAAAAAAAAATGTCCACTCACTAAGACACCACCAAAAAACAACATCTTTTATGCAATAATCTCACAGGCCAAGCTTGGTGCAATGCACTACGAGCTCAGTAATGGCACCCCGAAGAAATACCATAAAATCAATGACCAAAAAATAGGATTTAAATAATAGGTCAAAGAAAAAGAGGGAGGGAAAAAAAAGAAACTGGAAGGGAAGTCGGGTGGAAAGGCTATAGTGGAAAGGAAGGGAAGTGAGGTAAAGGAGATGAGGAAGCGAAGGGGTGGGGTCTAATGACCGCAAAGCACCCACCCGAAGCACAGTCCAACTCTCACAACTCCCCAAAGATACTAATTTTTGCTACACACTGGAGTTCAAATTCCTAAATAAGGACCTAAAAACCGTGACAGAGCTCACTAAGGCCGAAAAACGGACTATGCCCTATCGTAGGCATTAACCTCTCGTAGGGGAGTTAAAGCCCTCAGGCAGAACCCCAAAGGCCCAAATAACTCACGACAGATACAAGTTTCTAAAAGAAGAGATATCCCATCTTAGGCATTAAGCTACTATGGAGAAAAAGAGAGTGGAAGAAAGAAAACGAGACGAGCCCCGAATCGATGATAAGATCATGGGGATGCCTTTTTTTTTTTTAGGAAAGTTCGGCAAATCACTAGTTGCCCATATTTGTTTCATGGGAAAAGTAGCGGACATCATGGGAAAGTTGATTCCTTTGAGGGGTCCGCCAATTCAATTTTGTAAAAAACCGCATTCAAACTTAAATAGGTATGTTCTTTCCTACGAGCGAATTGGTTCCATAGGGCCAAAAATTTATTTTTCCCATGATTATCGTGGGTTACTGCTTTTGGTCCTCTTAAATTACGAGAAGCATGTGTATTTTTTTTTTTGGAAATGGTTTATTTCATTTTTAATGTAATTATTCCAAATTTCTTTTTACTTTTATGCATTCTTCCTAATGCTCGCACGTCCTAAGAGTATATATTGTGCTTCAAGGTTTTAAAAAAAATGGATAAGTGACCTGGATTATCCCTTTGAATTTCTAATCCGGCTTGCCAGATCGACGTGTGGATTGGTGATATGGAAAAATTAAAAAAAATAAGTGGGACCGATTCTAGCTAGTTCTATGCTAGAACCGGTAGGAACTGGCCAAAACATGTTGATTCAGTGATTCAAAAAATAAAATAAAATAAAATAAAAATGGAGGCAGTTTGTAATAGTTATTTGACAAAACCCCTCGGCTCTATCATAGAGCCCGTACAAACGGGCGAGAACCCGCTGGTTCATGGGGGGAATCATCCGACTCCTGATATTTTATAGGATCCAGATCTATTAGATTGATTCCCGATCTAGATCGGCTAGTTGCATATCACCAATTTATCAAACACCCATTTGCTTGAAGACCATGGGAAAGAATCAAACATCCCTCATTCAGTGGAGTGACATCTGTGAACCCATTGCACCTTTCTCTAATGTTGCTTAAAAGACAGTGAGATACTTGCCCATTTTTTGCAGTTTTTCATTGTCCATGTTTGGCACGTATTAGGATTTGGGGTTTGTTCATTTCTTTGAATATTTTTATGTGGATTATACAGAAATAATGGTCTTAATTATCCTCACTCTTATATAATAATAGTTAATAATGATTTTAACCAAAAGAGGGGAAAATGGGGTGAAAATAAAAAACAAGGTTGCATCACAGTGAGAACAGAAAAGGAAAGAGAGTAATAAGTAATACTTAAAAATATATTATTGTATTTTCGTAGAAAAGACATCTTTCTCCACAATAGTTCTTGATATTTATGTTATTTTGAGAATCGTTGTTGTGATTTCTCGTATTTAGAAGAACAGTTGTTATTTTCATTTCTTGATAGTTTTTTATTAAATACCAAGGAACATGATATCACAGGAGTCAAGTTGTTACATCATAATAATGACAGTGGAAATAATAATAGTTATTTTAGGGATGGGGTTTCTGTGAGGCATCCAACTCATAGGTACATATGCGTCCTCCCACTAAAATTCATTTTAGATGATTTTTTTTCCTAATTTTTATGTTTTATTATTATTCATCATCTAGGCCAAGATGATAATAAAAATGAAAAGAAAATATAATTTTTTACTTTTTTTATGCACCGTCCATATCATATTTATAGACATATCATATCATATCATATTTATAGACATATCATATCTTATTTATAGACATATCATATCTTAAGGGCTCTTGTGCCCACTGACTCATGAAACAACTTTCCTTATTATATGGCTTTTTAGCTGCACAATCTAATTGAATAGCACGGGTAGGGAAAATTAGCGTTTTGGAAACCATGTAGTAGTGTTCTCCTATCATACATAAGAATTAAAATGGATCAAGCATTACTAGATCACTATGATGCGCAAACATGCTTAGCTTCAATATAAAATCAAGGTTCAAAATTTCTTGTGTATCAGTAAGTGTATATATATATATATATATATATATTATTTTTTTTTTGAGGATTCTTGAAAAGTTTTGACAAAGTTTTACATTGCCTGCCTACTTAATACAAATCTTGAACGGTTTAAAGAAAGTTTAAGTTAAAAAAAGCCCCTCATAATGATGATCATGATGATATGAATGTATTTTTATATTTCAAAGGAGTTAAATAGAAAGTTCTAAGTTGCACATTGGAAAATAAAAAAATTTAAAATCTGTTGTTATACTGATGTCTATGTATGTTTTAAAGAGTTCATAGAAAGTTCTAAGTTAACACTGAAAAGAAAAATAGCTTGAGAATTTGTTATGGAATGTTATAACGTTAATAATCTATATAACAGGAAGTTAATTGATACTTTAACAGGAGACTGGAAAAAACAATGCGCATTTTGTGAAGAATAACATACACAACAAGCGCTTTTTTAGAGAAAATAGGGACATAATGGGCCCTTCTACTCCTGATATCCTTTTTATATCCTTGCAAAAGTAATGGTTATAATTAAAAAAGGATGATTGTTTAATGGTTATAATTAAAAAATGATGATTGTTTGTTTGTAAGTTGCAATTTCTAATTTCCACATACTAGAAGGAGGGACCCTTACTCTTATAACGGTTGTTAGAACGTGTAATTTTGGGGTTTGTTGGAAACTTGGTTGGAACTTTGGAAATCCATAAAAGTAGACTCATAATTGGGAAGCCCCAACATACCTTTAGAAGCAAGGAAAAGAAGATTTATCCATTTTGGATAAATACAAATACATATTATTGTTATATTTACAATATTGTAGGTGTGGGGTTTTCTTTTGGGAGAGACCAAGGCAGTGGTATACAATTGGCCAAACATGGTACTACTTCATTCTCTAAAACACTATTACTTTAGTAGTAGGGAAAGATTTACAAGTAAACCCACACATATAAAGTATTTGTGACTCTTAGCCGTCTGATGTGAGTAGATAGTTGGGATGGCTTGAGTCACAATGCTACAAGTTCGCTCTTGAGTGTCAGATCTTGATTCGATTGCTCATAGTGTATTATTTTTAATCTTTATTTTATAAATCATTTTGCAGTAAAATTTAGGGCATGCGTACATTTGATAAGGGCATACATGATAAAAATAATAATTTTGTAAATATTACCAGAATACCCTTGAAACGTTTGGGCATATTTTTGTCATTTATTTTCACAAGAAATATTTTATTTTTATTTTTGCTAGGTGGGCACTAATAAGAGGATGGGATGCCCCAAATCTCACTCAAAACGTTTTTATAAAAAAAAATAAAAAACCAAAGAGTGTTTTGGTGTAACATTATGACTTAAGCAATCCTAATCATCTATTCAGATCGAACAACTGAGAAGTGATGTCAATAAAACCCTAATTCCTCGTATTATTTCATGGTAGACATTCTTTCTTTTTTTCTTTCAAGCAACATAAAAAAATCCTTAAGGATTTTATTGTACCCCCTCATCTCTTATCTCCCACTTTTATTGACTTTTGACCATAAAAATTAGCCCCAATAAATCTTTTTATATCATTTCATCCCAAAAAAGTTTTTAACCATTTTTTTCCCCTTTTCACT
>NW_006499591.1:169557-180504 GCF_000471905.2 Amborella trichopoda | reverse complement strand
TATATAGTATATATATATATATATATACTTTATATATATATATATATATATATATATATATATATATATATATATATATATATATATATATATATATTATTATTATTATAAATAAAATTATTATTGTTATTATTTGTGTTATTGTTGTTGTTCTTGTTGTTAGTTATATTAGGGTATTCATACATATGAGTATTTTCTTAAGAGTAATGAACTTATGGGACCCTCCTACACCTATGTGTATAGGGCGCCAAAGGATCACCATTAAATTTGGCACAGATCTCTAGAAAAGTTATCACATGGGTATGGGATTTGACTTTTCTAGATATATGAGCCAAATTTAATGGTGATCCTTTGGGGTCCTACACACATGAGTGTAGGAGGGACTCACACGGTCATTTCTCTTTTCTTAATGTACTCAACATTTTTTGATACTTGATACCCTTATCCCACCATGCATTATTTTTTTTTATTTAAAGGTATTTTAGGTAATTAATTAATAGTAACATTGAAATTCTTGACAGCAAGAAAGATATTTTAACTATAGTGGATGATGATATTATCGTGACATCACCCACATGGAGCAATGATTGGTTAGTAACTACTAATAAATACAATTAGTTTCTTATAAAAGTATTTATTATGTCCCTCTTAATGACCAAAAATACCTTTACTCAAAAAATTTTGTATTATGAAACAACGGTATATGAGTGTATAAAAAAGTTAAGTACATTAAGAAAATATTTTTATGTATGATTACCCTAACATAACCAATAATAATTATAATAATGGTGATGATAAAAATAATACTAGCAGTAGTAGTAATAATAACAAAAGAAAGGAAGCAATGAAGTGTGAATACAATGGACATTCAAATCATAGGATACGTGCACAAATAAATGATCCATTTGTTTTAGTGTTAACTTAAGTGACTTTTTGAACAGATCATGTCTGTCATACATTTCATAGGAAGATTGAGATCCAATGGGATCAGAACTGCAATTCGCTCCAATGGAACCATCAAAACTTCCCGCATATGCATATATTTATAATTGCATTCAAGCATGCACATATGAATACATGCATGCATACATACACACATGCATACATATAAAAGTTGGCAAACATTCATCTGCCCTTTATTAAGCTTTGAAAAGATCATCAGTATCATTCATTTCATTGGAAGCTTAGACCATAAATTTACAGGTATCGTGCGAGTGCTCAAGAGATGGGGATGCACATGCAACTGCATTGACATTGTTTAACTCACTAAGCAATTATTCATGGGAAGCAAAGGTGGTCTTAGTAATAGCTGCATTTGCTTTGAGCTATGGAGAATTCTGGCTCATTGCACAATTGTCCATTATAAATCCTCTTGCCAAATCAATTTTGTTGGTTAAGAAATTTTCAGACATACACGAACACGCCGAGACATCGGAGCCACGATTTGAGGCTCTCGTTTCCTTGGTTAAGGCGATGCTTGATGTGACCAAATGCATCATAGAGTTTAAGGATTTGCCTGAGGAGTATATCAACTCTTATACTCTGGCAAGGACTTTGGCCATGATGCACATTCCTTCTGCGGTGTATTGGATCATAAGAAGTGCGGTGGCCTGCGCAGCGCATATCATTGGCCTGATAGGGAGGGGACAGAAGTAAGTGCAAAACCCATGTTAGTGTCCTAATGTCTTGCTAAACTTCATTGAGTACAATTAATTTATGATGAGAATGCCCCTATTAATGAATCATGCAAAAGTCTAAATAAAAGTTCATATTTCACTCTCTTTCCACTCTTTAAGCCTACCTTCTATTCATATTCATTTTCTCTCTGAAACTATAAATGGTTTGTTGGTTTCTCTCTCTAATCATGTGAATAAGTATGTTAGTTTCTCACTAAAAGCATGAATAAATTTGTTGGTTTTTCTATTTAAAAATATAAATGGGTTTGTCAGTTTCTCTCTCTTTCTTTACCATTTTTTCTCTCTCTATTAGATCCCAAACCCCATTATTTTTTCTAGAGAGAGAAACTATCTCAATTACAATTTTAGAGAGTTCTAAATATGAATGGGAATGTAAGCTTAGAGAGATAAAAAAATGAGAAAAAGATAGAAATTAGCGCATTTTCATCATAAATAAAATTGAAAAGTAACTTGGGGTCAATGAGAGAAAAAAGTCGGTTGGGTTAATGGGTGAGAAAAACTTTTTAATATGGGGCATTATGAGGAGAACATCCAATGGGGGAGGGGGTTTAATAATTTTCGCTTAATTTATTGGTTATCCATGGTTCTTGATAGTAACTAAAACTGATATCTCGACTTAAAATGTTTGTTTACTGGCTTGGCAACCTTATTGCTATCAATAATGCGTTAAAAGAATTTTTGATTTTATAGGCAATGAGTGGACAAAAAATGTTTGTTTACTGGCTTGGCAACCTTATTGCTATCAATAATGCGTTAAAAGAATTTTTGATTTTATGGGCAATGAGAGGACGTGTATGTTCATCTCTCTTTCTCTCACACATATAGACACACACAATAATGTGTTAAAGGACTTGTGATTTTATGTGTAAATTAGTGGTCATGTATGTTCATCTCTCTCTCTCTCAACTTAATCCACTCGGTTTAGTTATGGAGTTTCGACTGTGGAGACTTTGGAACTATGGAGCTTGGCACATACGGCCAACAACATTTATGGTCATCTGACAAAGCAATTGAAGCACTGCCACCAGCATGTAGGTCAGTATTAAGTTCAATGAACAAGGTAATGTCTAATTTGCTTTTTGGCTTACAATGTGAACACTGATCAGGGACAAGAAAATAGCATTTAAGTTAAAACATTGTCATCACAATGTATATTTACTTTTAAATGTGATTGATCTAATTTCAGAATGACAAAGGGGCCAAAAAGATGAACCTATATGAGGCTTGCGAAGCCAACAAACTTATCTGAGACTCAAATCCGAGTCTCAGTGAGTCAATCTTAGCTACACCGATTCCTGTTGAGTCGAAATTTCTGAATCATGATCACCATCCTCATCTAGGTTGCCTTAACTAGGCAATTCATCTAACAACTAATCTCTCTTATAACTATATCAAATATAAGACTAATTAAAGAGAATTACAGATGAAAGGGGAAATTTGGAAGCATATCATTCCCTCGCAAATCTTTTCGACACAAACCACACGGACAACCAAAAGATCCTCCACGCCTTGTTTTGTGCAAGGGACGAGTTACCCCTTCGGGATCGCACCTCACAAACAAAGGTTTGGTTGAATCAATATTTGTTTTTTTGGTTCTTGGGTTAGAGTTTATTTCATTAAATTGATCTCAATAATGCCATATACAAACTGCACCCTTTACTAAATATGATTTTTAGGTCGTTAGTTTAGTTTCAATGATCATAGTGAAACATATTTGATGAGCAAGCACCAAAATTCAATACAGGTAGGTGTGGATGTGTTGAGAGAGAAGTTGGTGATTATCTCTCTCTCAGACCTGGAGATAGCCCATGATGAAGTACAAGTTCTCATGAACATTTACAAGGACACAGACCGCAGCAAGTTAGAGAGGCCTTATGAGGTAGTTTGGGTCCCTATAGTGGATAGAACAGCTCCATGGAATGAAGCAAACGAGAACACATTCAATCGTTTGGCAGCCGAAATGCCTTGGTATTCGCTGCATCACCCTTCTTTACTCGAACCAGTGGTGTGGAGATATATTAAGGAAGCATGGCATTTTGAGAAGAATCCATCGCTAGTGGTCTTAGACAACCAAGGAAGGGTTGTGTGCCCTAATGCACTCCACATGATATTGATTTGGGGAGCAACAGCTTACCCTTTCTCATCTACTAGAGAGGAGTCTCTTTGGAAGGAAGAGACATGGAGATTGGAGTTTTTAGTGATGATATTGATCCCTTAATACTGTCATGGGTAAGAACCTCTATATTTTCTAGTGGTAAACTTTCTTTGGGAAATTAGGGCAAATTTTGGAATAATGCATAATGCATATTTTTAGGAAAGTATTTTTTTTATTTTTATTTTAACTCATGCTATAAATATTTGTCCCACTTATTTTTAACACAAATAGGATAATACAACTTGTTTTTAACTTTCATACAAGTATCAACATTTTCCTAGGAGTTTTGATGTACATTTCAGATTGAATCTTTTCATATCTTTGAGAAAAATCCTCGTTTGTGTGTGTGTTTTTGTGTTTGTGCATGTGTGAATCAACTATCAGATAAGTAGACTCCCACTGGAATTCCAGGATTTGCTAACTATTTATATAACTACAGGTGAAGGAACCAAGAATTATTTGCTTGTATGGTGGCGAGGACATCGAATGGATTCGGGCATTCACCACTTCAACAAAACGCATCATACAAGAAACTCGTGTCCCGATCGAAATGGTGTATGTGGGCAGCAGCAATCCAAGAAAAAGGATAAGGAAAATAATCAGTACGATAATCCAGGAGAACCTCAGTGTATATTGGTCAGACAACAAGATAGCTTACTTTTGGGTACGCATACAGAGTATGTGGCACTCCAAGAGGCATCATGGTAGTACCATCGAGAATGATCCCATAGTCCAAGAAATCATGTCCATGCTTAGCTTCGATGGGAATGGGGACGGTTGGGCCCTTATGAGTACAGGCTCTACAGACATGGTGAAGACTCCAGGAAAGAAATTAATGGAATGTTTATCACATTTCGATACATGGAGGGCTAATGTTACAGGCGTGGACGCTTTCGTTCCAGCTCTCCGAGATGCTCTTTTGCAACACCATAAAGCAGAGCACTGTACTCACCTTGTTCTTCCTGACACCACTGGTCCTGTCCAAGAGAAGGTGGTTTGCACAGAGTGTGGGAAACAAATGGAGAAGTATGTTCTCTATCGTTGTTGCATGGACTAGGGAACTCATGGAATGGAATTAATAATACTTAGGTTTGTGTGTTTATTTTTCACTATGATTGTGGTGGCATTGGGATAAGGTTCGGATAATGCTGATTATGATGGTATTTTCAGTATTGTTTTTTCATGTATAACCATTAGTTGTTGCATTTTCTATTTTTTTCTGGTTAGAAATTATATTTGACCTTGGTACTAATAGCAACTTACTCAATCATCAGAATATCTTTGATAAACTTTGAATCTTTTTTGTTTTTTTTGGAGGAGTCATTGTTAGATTGGATTTTAGGTTCATGGTGTGAAGTTAAGAACTAGTACAATTTGGGGAGGACAGAAAGTTAGATTGAATATATGGTATATGAAAAGTATTTGTATTAACGTTACTGTACATTGCAAGAATTCCTATAAAGTCCTGTCTTTACCCTTGTAGGGATACTTCCTGCCGCTACCCGTCCTAGGGCGGCTGGCGGGTCCCCGGAGAAGCTACCTCTTGTTTAGGAGGGCATGCGGTTCAAGACCGGGGATCCGGCTCAGATCAAACAGAGCAGAGAAGAGTCGAAAGAAACCCTAGATCTCTCCAGGACTTTAAAATAAAGAAGGGCTCAACCAAAAATAGGTCGGGGTACCCAACACACCACCTAGACAGTGATCGTAGGTCACTTTTGAAAACAAATATTTGAAAGAATGGAGAATAATGAATTTAAAAATAAATAACCAATAAAAAAAAATATGAAAAAGATTGAGGTTACTTAGAATGGAAAGCCAATAAATCGAAGCAAGGCTTTAAAAAACGTTGATCTGGATTGGAATCGTCCGAACTGGATAAAAAATCGTTACAGCAGATGCTGTTCCTGTCATATATTGGCAACCGGCCAACTCACCCCTTGAACCGACGGCTCTCTAATAGAACCGGTCGATCATGTTAGAACATATCTAGTTTTTTTTTTGGAGAGGTGATGGCCCAATCGGAGCCATTGATCTCAATGCAATCACACATGGTTTGTGTGGTCCATCAGGCCCACTGAACCCCACACACCTGAATATGGCCATTGGATATTAATGAGGGGGTTACGGGAATTACTAAGGGCCACTTTGGATGTATCCAAAATTAAAATATTTATGGATTGAAATATAAAAATCTTGTGAAATAGATTTGACCCGTTTCGTCAACCACAAGATTTCCGCATATATTTAGATTGAAATAAAAAAAATCTGTAGTATTAAGAGATACGATTAAGAAAAAATTCGGATGAAAATGTGGCCTTCTTTCACCCGTTCAAAACGGCAGCCTTCTCTCTCCTATGCCCTCTCCTCCCCCTCCCTGTAACCCAAAGCTCTCTAGAAACGCAACATCAACTGAGAAACTTTCTCTCTCTACTAGTTCTCTCGTCCTTTGGCCTTCTCCCTTTCCCTGTTTCTCTCTCTAGATTTGGATGATGGTGAAACCTTTTCCTTGTTTCTCTGTCTAGATTTGGATGATGCTGAAGCCTTTGACAATCACAAAGCTTTTGCCCCTCTGTCGCTAGGTTTGTAGAGATTCAATGGGATTGCAGAGAATTGGCTGGTTGCTCCACCGTGTAAGAACAAAACTTCATAGTTCTCTGGTATTTTCAAGATCTAATTCCGCTGTTTGACTAATGGAGAAGAAATCCTTACCTCTATGGCTCATCTCCATTGCACTCATGCCCGAGTTTCCGCATATATAGAACTCAAATTGGGCCTTCTTCAGAACATTGGAGGGAAGAGTTGCAGGCTCTGCAGCGAAGTTGAAGACCCTTTCTTTCTTGTGGGGTTTGGAAAGCTCAAGTGGGGTAGAGAGAGAAGATGGGGAAATGACAATGCAGGTTATGGAAAGGGCTTTCTGGGTTTTCGCATAGGAACAACCATTGAAAGAGTAGGAAGATCTTTTAGAGAGAGAAAGAGTGCTGAGATATTGGGTGGGTTTTTGGAGGAGGAGAGAGTGAGGGGTGGTGAGTGACGCCATTGTTGCCTCCTAGAGACTTAGAGAGAGAGAGTCGTAGAGATAGCACAGAGAGAATGGGTGTTGGATTAACACTGTGACTTTCACTGTGTGTGAAGGAAAGAGGCGAGAGAAAGTGGTGTGAGAGGGAGGATCTTGTCTCGAGAGTGGGAGAAAGATAATGCAGCCTTTGCTGCAAGGCCTGCAACTCTTCCCCCCAATTCTCTGCAACCGCTTTCTTCTTCTGCTTCAATTTCCCTCACTTCTTTTTCTCTTTCTACCAAAAAAGAACTCTGGACCCGTCTCTTGTCTTGGAAAATCATCAGTAGTAGAAGATGGGGTAGGCGGTTTTTTTCGACATATCAATGAAATTAGACATCCAAACAATTTACCAACATAATAAAATAAGAATAATGTTTTACAATTGAGGTAGAAAAAACTTAGCATTTTTTTTTTACATCCAAACTAGCCCTAAGGGATTTGATGACCCATTTAAAAGAATATACATATTTTTCATTTTTTTTATAATTCATGCGTCAATAAGGATTTTGGATTGGTCAAGGTCGGTCAAAAGTGGATTAGGGGCTACTAGTCTAGGGTTTAGGCCTATTTTAGAAACTTTCACCAATAGGTTTAGCCAATTACGTATATTTTGAGGGGTGATTATCCTAAGTAAGCAGGCTAACTAGTGGGCCAAGCTAATTTAGCCAGGTTTTAAGGTTCTATGAGAGTGTTCAGGGTTGACTAAGGTGTGATGAGGAATAATTAACTAGGAGTTTGGTTAATCATGGGACCTAATGGGTTGTATGGAGTATGGGACTGTAGTGTATTATAGGTATGGTCCTTAGTACAATTTATGCTAGGAAAGGGATCTTGGCGGTAGTATTATCGAGCTCCATGGTGAGGTCTTTAACTCTATTCTCACTAAAAGGATAGGGGCCCAAATCCCCATTGACTTACCACTTTTTTCGAAAATGGGGTTGGGGCTGTGGTGGTCGCACCACTTGTGCCCCAGCTAAGGTCAAGGTTTCCATTTAAAAAACCACAAAATGATTTCAAAAAAGGATAGGGGCTCATCATCCCCATTTAATTACCCCGCATCAGGATGGGTTATGGATGTCAAAGAAATCCCTTAGCTAGATTGTTAGAAACTGTATTTTTGTATATTTGGGCCTTAGGCACCCATGGAAGATTATTTTAGAACACTGCAGAGACCTCTATTAAATTGATTAATAAAGAATATACAAGACCCCATATAAATATATGGCTAGTAACAGTTCTAAATAAACAGTATAGACACCAACATTTATTGATAATTACTAACTAATCTTGTCTGGACACCTAGTCTTATCAAGAGATATATACCCATATAAATACATATCTATACTGATATGTATCGATAATGACGTATATCAATACTAACACGAGATATTTATATTCATACTGATATGTATCAATAATGATGTATATCAATATTAACATGGGATATCTATACATTAACACTCCCCTCAAACTCAAGATACTTTGACACAAAGTAGTCAAGAAACTTTGACACAAAGTAGCTGGAGTTTGAATAATACTAAGTTGCCAAAAACGAGTAGAGCTCCTTTGAGTAGTGATTTTAAAATTGCTTAGATTGCTTGAACAACACGCACATATTGCAATGGTGGATCAACGAGACTCAGGAACAGACGATCTTAAGAACATCCGGGATCGAGTAACGAAAAATTCGATCAACAGTAGATAATCAGGCATTCGAAACATCCAGGATGGAGTAACGAAAAAACTCGATCATCACACAGGATGGAGTAACAAAAAACTCCATCATCCAATAGGATTGAGTAATGAAAAACTCAATCATTAAATATGACCAAGTAACAGAAAGTTGATCATCAACTAGGATCGAAAAATTCAATCATCGGGCATGAGGCACTTGGAAGAGCCAATAGAAATAAAAAAAAAATCCAAAACCTTTGAAACACTGCCATCTTTAGTTAGCACAGATCCAAGCAACTTGCTCCCATGAGGATTGAGAGCTTCCCGCAATAGTGCTCCTCAAATTGCCCCGAATGGCTAATGCATGGCTTATCTTGAGCATATCACTACAGATCTCTCCATACTACAATCTCTGGTGCGTTGCAACTCTCTCTCTCTCTCTCTCTATCTCTCTCTCTCTCTCTCTCTCTCTCTCTCTCTCTCTATTGCAATCCCAGCAGGAGGCAATCACACAGCAGGCAGCAGCATGAATTTTGGGTCTCGATCTCATTTCAAGCTTGAGTGCTGAGCTGTGCAATGTGAAGAGTTCAAATCAACTTGTATGCTCTCTAATTTATTAACAAAAAAATAACATAAAATAAAAAAAACCTTTTACTCTTTCTCTACAATCCCAAAAAAAACAACCTTTTACTCTCTCCACAATCTCTCTCTACAACTCATGCCTCACTAATGCCCTAAGCTATAACCCGCAACCACATCACCAGACTCACAACTCTCTCTGAAAGACCACCTGATGCCTTCTATTTTTGGAGAGATGTGTTCCAAGCGTACAACCTTTTACTCTCTCCACAATCTTTCTCTCTACAACTCATGCATCACTAATGCCCTAAGCTATAACCCGCAACAACATCACCAGACTCACATCTCTCTCTGAAAGACCACTTGATGCCTTCTATATTTGGAGAGATGTGTTCCAAGCGTGCAAACGGCATGGACTAGAGAAAACGACATCGACTAGAGGAAGATGCTTTGAAATAAGGGGGTAGATTTTCGAAAGACACGTCCATGAAATGGTAAAGGGTACTGAAATTTTCGGAACGAATATGAGGCAATGACTCGACAACATCAGAGAAGGTGCCGCAGACTCGACAACATCAGAGAGGGTACCGCAGCTGTTAGACAGAGAGTCGCAATCAAATTGAGGGCTTCACTGATCAGAAAAACTTGAAACTAATCAGAGAAACTAGAAAGAAAGGTTAGACAGAGAGTAGCAATCAGATTGAGAGCTTCACCGATTAGAGAAACTGGAATCAGAGAAATTAGAAACAAAGGCTCGATGCTTGAGAGACGAAAAACCAAATCATGAACATTGCTCTGATGCCATGTTAGAAACTATATTTCTGTATATTTGGGCCTTAGGGCCTCATGGAGGATTATTTCAGAATACTGCAAATAACTATTTTAAATTGATTAACAAAGAATTTATAAGACCTCATATAAATATACGGCTAGTAACAGTTCTAGAAAGACACCAGCAGTTATTGATAATTACTAACTAATCCTTCCTAGACACCTAATCTTAACAAGAGATATGTACCCATACAGATATATATTTATACTGCTATGTATCCGTAATGATGTATATCAATACTAACACGAGATATACATATCCATAATGATATGTATCAGTAATGATGTATATCAATACTAACATGAGATATCCATACATTAACACTCCCCTCAAACTCAAGATACTTTGACACAAAGTAGCTGGAGTTTGAATAATACTAAGTTACCAAAAATGAGTAGAGCTCCTTTGAGTAGTGATTTTAAAATTGCTCAGATTGCTTGAACAACACGCACATATTGCACTGGTGGATCAACGAGACTCAGGAACAGACGGCCTTAAAAACATTTGGGATCGAGTAACAAAAAATTTGATCAACAGTAGAGAATCAGGCATTCGAAACGTCCAGGATGGAGTAACGAAAAAACCCGATCATCACACAGGATGGAGTAACGAAAAACTCCATCATCCAATAGAATTGAGTAATGAAAAACCCAATCATTAAATATGACCAAGTAACGGAAAGTTGATCATCAACTAGGATCGCGAAATTCAATCACCAAACATGAGGCACTTGGAAGAGCCAATAGAAATCAAAAGAAAATCCAAAACCTTTGAAACACCGCCATCTTTAGCAAGCACAGATCTAAGCAACTTGCTCCCATGAGGATCGAGAGCTTCCCGCAATAGTGCTCCTCAGATGGCCTTGAATGGCTAATGCATGGCTTATGTAGAGCAGATCACAACAACTCTCTCTATACTGCAATCTCTGGGGCGTTGAAACTCTCTCTCTCTCTCT
>NW_006499591.1:142013-157735 GCF_000471905.2 Amborella trichopoda | reverse complement strand
ATATATATACTTCACCCTTCATCTAGCCGTCTAATTTAGATCAAGTGCGCCACTAACCATTTAATCTTGATCCAATGCCTTAGAGTATTTTATTTTTATTTTTTTCTACTAAGTATATGAATATGAAATTTGGTAAGTACCATCATCTCAATGGGGCGTACCTAAATAAAATATTAAAAATATTTTGGATAAAATACAATAACCAAAATACTTTTGAAACTTTCAGGGATATTTTAGTCATTTTATTTTGTATTTTTTATAGGTCCGAGTTCAAGATAGGTTTGCACGCCCAACTTTTAGTGTCAAAATATTTTGTATAAAAAAATAAAAACAACATAGTATAGAGGGTGACATTGTGATTGGGGCCATCTAAACTATCCATTTAGAATGGAAGGTTGGATAAAGGGAAATAGAAGTTTTATGATGTAAGGAAATCATAGAAAGCTTGCTCTTATCTTAAAAGGTATATTTTAGATTGATATTATCATAAAAAATGTGTCAAATCTACACCATCCAAATAAATCACGACAATATAAAATATCCCAATCTTATTTCTACAAATAAAGTTGCAACCTTTTGCAAACCGCATCCCAATTGAATATTAGTGCTAACTTTATAATTCTGCGCTTTTTCCATTTATCAATACCCAACCACCCCTATTCCTTTTCTTTATTATTTTGAGCCAATCCAGAATTAATATGTTTAGTAACGCTATGGTATCTAGGATGTGTGGTGCATTTCCCCCTCCCCGCCCGAAAAAAAGAAAAAAAAAAGGGAAGATGATTTTATACTTTCATGAGAGTATACCGTTCATTTACACATTCTGGTCAAAGACTGTCTTGTTTTTGTAGGGTGAGTTCTATGTATAAAAAAATTTTAAATTCAAATCATTTTTTTGAAAATGAACATCTAATAATGTTTAGATATTTACCAAAATTTTAGACCGAAAAAATCCTTCCAAGTAGGCTTTTTCAGGAAATAGATGCAAAGTATGCTCCCGACAAGCATAGTATTAGTGTTGAAAAGGAGTTCTACATATTTAAGAAATTCCAAGATAATTAGAGGTATGCTTAGTAATGTCCTTTTCCTTTTCTAAAAATTTCAATATCCAAGTATAGAGAGAGAGAGAGGAGACTAGAAATTCCCATATGGTGTGTAAGGGTAGAGAT
Source organism: Amborella trichopoda (assembly GCF_000471905.2). Next base: position 156,566 of record NW_006499591.1, on the reverse strand, counting down.
AGAGAGAGGGGGGATGGGGTTGAGTTCATGGCGGTAGCATTATATGAGCCTCAGTTATCAGTCATCAATTAAAGCGTTGTTCACGTTTTCTCTTTTTCTTACCAATGAATAGATAGATTTTACTATTATGATTTAAATATCGTATTTATAAAAAAAAAGATACTATATCGATGGGATTTGGTATAATACGTGTGAGATTGATGATATCGATGATATTGATATTCAAATCTTTTTTCTAAAAAAACTACTAACTATTTTTAAAGAAAAAAATTTATATAGAACCGAGCTCTAAACAATAAAATTAGAGTGCACCTAAAAACTTTCACTAGAAGAGGCTGTTTTAATGCTTAAAAATCCTCAAATTGATCATCTCGACATCAAGATGCATCCACATGAGGAAAAAAAAAATGGATTTCAAGTTTTGGAAATAGTGCATCATGTAAAGCATTTTTGGACCGTCAATTTTTAAGTTTTCATAGATATGCTCGATCTCTACTATTTATTAAGCTTGAAAGTTTATACTTAAAGATGAAAATATATTTTAAGGCTACCACAAAGATTTTCAATATTGAAACCACATTTTTCAATACTATTTGAAGGTGCACTTTACTTCGATTGTTTAGAGCCTCGGCTCTATACAAACTGCAGCCATTTCTAAAACGTGTATTTCTAAAACGTGTATTCCCAGCTGATGAGTTATATATCAAACCAGAAAGATAGAGAAAAGAGAGAGAAGAAATTTCTCTACAGTGTGAACAAGTTGATTGCAATGGGCCATTGATTGAGATGGAAGAATCCATTCGTTAATAAATACTCCATTTTTATATTTGAAGAGGACCATTATGAAGCTTTTGGATCTTTAGCCACAAGAAAATAAAGTGATGGGACCATATCCATGGGAAATAAGAAACTGGAAATTTTCATGGGAAATAAGAAACTGTATTTACTAATAAATTGAAAGGTCAACCTTAGAAAAATTCACCCATCTTGAGTTGGTGGCTTTAATGCATTAGATTAAGATAAAAATATATAATATAAAAATGTGATAATTATATATTGAGCAAACATACTATGCTCCAGCGGGAGTGTTGTGAATTTACTCCCAAGTTTAAAACACCTATTTGAGAGTTTTTCTTTAGTCTAAAATTTTGGAAACTACATTACTAGATGATTATTTCCAAAAGGAAAACTCTGAATTTTGAGTCTTGTGACACTTAAATCTAGCCCTTAAAAATTGGATGGTATCTTTTCAATAGTAAGGCATTAGTTTTTTCTAATACATAGAGAGTTTATTTCAGAAAATATTTTTTACTGAGATTATTCTATGGGTTGTAGAGACAACATTGCCAAAATTTGAGATATCAAAAGCATCCCTTGCATGTGTTATCCTCGAGGGACTAATAGATAAAATGCTCCGGAGGGAGTAAGAAATCTTTTAGCTTATATATTTTAAAAGAAACGTTGACTTGTTCTGTGAGTCTTTGGGACTATAATTTTTATCAAATTCTAAATTTGAGGAAGAATTAACCGTGGACTATATGGTGCGGTTTTGTATTTATTATGTTTATTTCATTTAGAAAACAGATGAATTGTACCCAAGTTGCAATGATTGCGCCCTTGAAATTAATAAGAAGGCAAAGTGGTAGAACACTATATTTTATTAAATTCTTTAAGTATGTAAACGCCTTGTTTATTGGTTTGAAACTATATTATGCCTTCAATTAGTATACGTATGTTGTTAATCTAATAAGAATAGCATTTAGTTTAATTTTTTTTAATTAATTAATGAAAATAGTTGTGAAAAGCTTGTTGTATTGATCTTTCTATGGCCATATTCAAACGCAATATAAAAGAAATGTAGAAGGAATGAACAAGTCGAGGCCTTTGTATTTAGGTATGCAAATAAAATAAACATATAATCTATTCTTCCAAAATCTTAGTCTGGTTTTAGAATCTTCAGTGTTGGAATTTAACTGGAAAAGGCGGTGACTGAGGTGAGAGCTGTTTGTATTGATTATATAAGCATGACGAATAACCTACTCACATCATACTTAATAATATATATACTATGAATTGAAAATTAATGCACCATATTAACCAGAAAATGGGTGATTAAATCAACCAAACCTTGTTTTGTTCTAGGAAAATTATCTTGTATATCCCTCTCACTTTTCGAAATTCAAAAAAATATTTAAACTTTTCATATATTATGTACATACCTATTTGTTTTTTTTTATTATTATAAAAAAAGTACTATAGATCTATTAGATTTGTTGTAATACTTACAGCTACGGACCTAACAAGTCCATAGTGCCATCACTAACGATTTGTTAGGTCCACAAAAGTGCAACATTGGTGCTTCTGGGAATCCCAGCAAAAACCAACATTTACACCAATCGGGACCTAATAGGTAGGTGTAACGCCATCAATGTGGACCTATTAGGGCTATAGTGGTAAGAATCGCTAAAGATCATCTTGCTTTCCAATACTAAAGACCTAACAAATTTGTCGGTGGAGGGGCAAAAATTGGTATGGGTATAATATATGGAAAAAAATGAAAAGGATATTAGCAATAATTTCCCTTAATTCTATTCACAAAATTACCAGCTACAAAAGATTTATAAAATTCAATTTGTAAGTTTTGCATCAAATCTATAAAAAATTTATTTTAGATGACAAAAAAGAAAAAGGGAAAATTACGGAAAATCCCCCGGACAAGATTGTTATTTAAATAAAATAACCTCCCTATCGTGTATTTTACACTAAAGTCCCTTCTTTTGTAATTTTATACTTTTCCAAAACTACACTCGGTTTGGAACTTCAACTTCCGAACGGTAATATATTTTCACATTTTTTATATGAAAAAATAATTTAGAAGTTCAAGTTCCAAACCCATTTTCGGGTGATGCCTGAGTTCAGAACTCGAACTTCCAAACCCATATTTCACCAAAAGAAAAGGTGTGCTATGTCCAAATATTAGACTTCCAAACAAATACAAATTTTTTGGTAAAATAGTGGAACTTCAAACTCCCGCTTCTAGTAACTATGCGTCAAACCCGTCATACTTTATTTATGGGGTGAAATGGTAGTTCGGAACTTTTATGGAAAATTTTATGGGATAAGTTAGTGGAACTTCAAACTCCCGCTCCCAGTAACTATGCGTCAAACCCGACACACTTTATTTATGGGGTGAAATGGTAGTTTCGGAACTTTATGGAAAATTTTATGGAATAAGCTTTTTAGAAAAGTTTTTGTTTGGAAAAAGACAAAAATAAATGTAGATGTCGGCTCCATATATTTATTTTTATTTTTTTAAAAAAAAGTGATTTTTGAAGATCCTTTGAAAATTTTGAACGAGTTTTGAAAAATTATAAATTTTTGAAAATTTTGAACGAGTTTTGAAAAATTATAAATTTTTTTAAAAAATCGTGTTGTAATCAGCATCTGCATGTGTATGTTTTGCAAGTGATGTCCAATAAAAATTGAGGAGTCTAATAGGTCAATACATTCCATATCGAAATTAATAGGAAGATTTCAATGAGGAGAATCCGCCAAGCCACGTAGAATATATCATAATAGAAATTCGAGATGAAAGTATTTGGACTTTCTACCATATACTATTTTATTCTAAATTAAAAATATTTTATTCTAAATTAGAAATCAAGGGGATTAAAGAGAAAAAAATAAACATATTTTTTAATGAATTGAATTAATTCCTCTTTTTTGCTATGGAAAAGGAGAGCCCGAGTCAAAATGAGAGAATTGCTCTATGCGAAAAATACCTTTTGCGGATCGTATATCACTGTTAGTGGTCAATTTCTAATTTTATATAATTCTGAGTGGCAATTCTATCTAGCAGCATACCTAGGGCTGCCAATCAGGTTGGTCAACCCATGGATTCATTGGTCAATCGGCCTTGGGTCTGGATCAGGATATGCGTCCAGCTTAAATCTAAGCTGATGGTTGTATCATAGTATAATGCAACCACACTTCTAGAGAACCATATTTGTGATATTTGTATGACTCAATTTTACATACACACTCTCTTCATCTCAATAACCAATCTAAAAAAAACTAATTTGCACCCTATATATTATCAAAATGAGTCCCCTCCAACAATATATCTGAACCATCTATTTAATGAAATTCAATATCTAGGCTTTTATGAATTCAAAATCATTTTTTCATTTTTTAATATTGTTAATTTAATGATAATAAAATTATCTACAAATTTTGAAAAGAAAAAATATCATTCTAAGGCCTGATCTAAGCATCTTATCAAACTGGACGGCCTATATTAATTGGGCTAAAAAACTACTTTCTAGGTTGCATTTTCAAATTTTTCTCTCTTGTAATTATTCATTTGAATGAAAAGAGTGTGTATTTTAAAATTTGGATTAAACAAATAGCCCTAATATGGTTTTTGAAAGTTGTTGCATTATATTACTATACAATCATTGCATGAAATCACTGCCCTATTTTATATTATAACAATTTACATAAGGATTGAAAATAATTTGTAGAATTATAACATGGTCCTAAATTTTAGAAATTTAATTCCTAGTTCCTTTATTTTGGTGGTAATTTTCAGTTTTGCCCACATCGAACACCTTAAAAAAAATTCTTTTATTTTTGTGAATCTTGGGGTAATTCAATATCCAAGATATAGGATTGCCTCGTAAGATAGCACGATATTGAAAATATCAGACTGCTCCATATTTTAGATTTTTCTTTTTTTTTTTTATGTATAAAAAGATTTGATGGTCCGATATCTCTAGCATTAAACTGTAAATTAGAAAATAACTAAATAAATAAAATTGGGCTCTGATATCTCCAACATCATATCACCCATGTTTAGTCTTCTGTGGGCCACACAAAAAAAGGAAACCAAATCACACCCATTAGAAAGACGAATAGATGAAGTATGGCCAATCGAATGAAACGACGATTTTGATTTCCAGAAGTACGACTACCACATTCATAGAACCTGCTTACCTAAACTGGGGCGGAAAATAAAAAAAAAGGGTGGTCCAATGTTGGAGAGATTGCACCACGTTAACTTTTTTATTTTTTTTATTTTTTTTATTTTTTATTTTAGTTTAGATACAATTCGATGTTGGAGACATCGGCCAATCCATATATAAAAAAGAAAAACTTTAAGTATGGGGGTCCCAATGTTTCCAATATCGAAATATTTGATTTTTTGGACATCGAACTACCCTGGATTAAAAAAAAACAGAGAAAAAAAGAAAAAAAAAGTGGTTTAATGTTCAAAGCGTTGAACTTGGGGTAAAACTGGAGGAAAATAACACAAAAATAATTTTAAAAACTTAGGACCTTGTGGAGCTTCCACAAATTATTTCCGGTATGAACATAAACTTTCCTATACTTTTTTTCTAAAAAGTACGTTCCATACTAACTGAGGACAGGTTGGGTCTAGGTCCAATCAATCTGGACCAAGTCGTTAGCTATCTTGGGTCAAGTCCAAGTCAGGGCCGACCTAGACTGAAATTTACACCCCTAAGCATATCATACATCATACACAAGTTTTGCTTAAAAATTAAATGTACCAACATTGGGTTAACCCATAAATTTTAAATAAATAAAAAATAAAAAAAAAAAGGAAAAGAAAAGAAAGAAAGAAGAAGAAGTAGACCAATGCAGTCTTCAAACCCCCTTACACTAATGTGAACTCCATATGAGAGAGGAGAGGGCCAGCTGAGCTCTTCAAGTCACAAAAGAGAGGCTGCACAGGGCCTCTCCAAGACTCATTGAAACTTACTTAAAGCATAAGCGTGTGAAGACAAAAATGAGTGTGGAAAATGTTTGGAGAATGGCAAGAAAACATGATGAGTGGGGGGGAAGACAAAAAACCAAAATTTCTACAACTCCCCACTGCAGTTTCCTTGAAAATCCAATAGTAGAAAAACAAGAAACAAGAAAGACAGAGAGGGAATAAAAGTATGTTAGCAATATGAGTACGATGATAGAAAAAGTGTTTTGTGAACATCCACAACTAAAGATTCTTATCCAATGGATAGGAAAATATTCTAATAAAATTGTATTTTATTATATTTTATTTTTTATATTCATGATCATCATATTATAGATCATGGATCACTACAAATTTGGATCCAAGATCGATACAAATAATGAGTGTTCAAGGGAGCCCGCATGGAAACAGTATGAGTCAGGGGACTCATAAAAACCTGTAAGCATGGATTTTCCACAAGTGAGTTGTGTCCCCCATTCAAGCTTTGACTTATTACCAAGTGGATGGCTTTTTTTGGTGAACATGTGGCCATTACTTTCACACCATGACACAAGGAATATCAGCAGTCTTAGGCCTTGAAGGCCTTCTTGATTAAACCTCCCTCTTTTAGAAATAGATTTCTAAAGTCTCAAGTGACACCAACAATTGTGAAAGGGAGATTAAGAATAGGGTCAAGAATATGTTAAGTTATAATTCCTTGAAGAAAGCCAAACCCTAGGGTCCCATGGAAGAGTTGACAAAGGGGTGTGGAAATGTGGTTGTTAACTTTGAAAGAAAGACCGATGTGATCTTTCCCAAGAGAATACAAAATTTTTTTTTTTTTAATGATAATAATCACCACTTTTTATATTGGCAAAAAGATCACTTACAGATGGTCCTTTTACAATAAATAAATATTTTAAAATAAAACAGGACAATAATAAAAATAAAACTCAACCACTTGATGTCATTTTTATAACTCAATACTATGCTTGAGAATATAAAATAAAAGAGCAAGAGAGTGAAAGAGAAGATGCCGGAGATTGCCTCAACCGGGCTTATTACACCCCACACCGAGTCACCACATTCTATGGCGCGGGATCAACGGTCTAGCTTCAATCTCGAACCGGGAAAGCTAATTTCGACCAAACTAAATAACCACCCTGAAATCTCTACAAAGCCCTAACTTCAAAATAATTTGGCTCAAACCCTAATTTTCCCAACCCCTAAATCTTTAGGTCAAGAGAGAGAGAAAATGAGACCTAGGGTTGGGGCATGCCCCCTATGGGTCTTAGGAGAGAGAGAGGGTTAGAGAGAGAAAGCCTGAGAGGAGAAAGAGGGGCATGGTCCCTAAGGCGGAGAGAGAGAGAGTTTATGGGAGACAGAGAGGTGTGTAGAGATGGGATAGAGCACCCTTATTTATAGTGAAATTTAGGTTTAGGGTTTCACATAATTTACCTCTTTCTTGATATTGAATATAGATCGTTGATCAAGGTAACTTGTGGGGTGAGAGATCTGAGCCAGCCATTCCTTAAATGGGCCATCAACATTATGGAAGATGCATGAACCATTATCCTTCTTTTCTTAAACCATTTTCCCATCAATATATTTAAATAAATTAAATCTATTAAAGATATCATGCATTCCATAAAATTACATTATCCATCTCATATATTCCATAAGAATATATCAACTTAATATTTACTATCTTAAATAGATAAGATATGGTCAATATTTACTATATTACAAATTGACCATATGTCATAAGATACATTTTTCATATTTAAATAACCTGAACACAAAGCTATCAAAAGGAATCCAAAGGGGTGGGGCGTGCCACCCCTATGTGGCACATGTGGTCCCCACCCACATGCCACACGGCGGGCCCATGTGCACTATGGGCCCCCATGAAATTTTATAAAAAAGCAATTTAATATATATTTAAATTTGTTATAACTTTGTAAAATCAATAACTGTATTTTTATAAGTCCAAAAAACATAAATAAAATATTGAGAGATTCATAAAAATTCAAATAATAAAACTAAAATCATTTCAATAACAAAATGAACACAATTAAATTAATATGATGGGAAAAAGATTCATATGGTTTTAAGAATTCACTCTGTAATTATGGGGTACTCCACCTTCAACTGTGGACTATAGACCATACTTGCTTTATCAAACTGACCCAGTGTTTTCCATGACCTACAATCCAAGCAAGGGCTCACTAGCGGGTCACCAAAGTCTGATCGATGAGTCAAGGCGTCGCAATCCCAGTCTGTGGATTACAGGTCCTTCCCTAGAGACAAGTCAAGGTCACCACGACCTGATGCGACCATAGCTTTATGGTGCATAGGGGTATCTCTCGCACAGGCATACGCTTCACCCAAAAGGTGGATAACTTGCTTTTTCGAGCGATCTATCGATATGCATGTTGTGTGATGGATCATGGATGAGGTTTTGGCCCCCGTATCTGTAGGTCTACTATTACACACAAGGGTCACATAGTCCCTCGGCTCACTCATCTAGGCATAAGCTCCGACCTCATCAAGGGCTAACTCAAAAACCCTTTTCGGTTTATTCTCGATGCCCTTGTACCTTGGGTTTTCCAACCGACTGGCCTAAGTCATCAAGTACAGTCCGGTATCAGCAAACGTCATTTGCTTAGTATGGTCCTCGAGGGACCACACTCCCACTGAGTTTATGTTCCACTATAATAAATGTTTTTCATTACACACTCATGAGGCCTTTAAAAGCCATATAAACTCAACATCCCCCACTTGACCTTTGAAGGCCTTACATTCTCTCATTTTCATCTCTCTTACATGTCTTTTAAAAACATTAGGAATAACTCCCTTAGTCAGAGGGTCTGCAATTATCAAATTTGTCGATATGTAGCTGATCTCGATCTCTTTCAATCTCACCTCATTTCTCAATTGATAGAAGTATGGCTTGATATGCTAGGTATTCTTGTGAAACCAAGGCTCCTTAGAGACACAAATAACAGTCGTGTTATCATAGAAAATTCACACTGCCTCACAACGTACAGGATGGAAATTAAGTTGATTTATAAATTTATTAATCCACACGGCCTCCTTGGCTGCTAGACAGCATGCTACGTATTCGCATTCCATGGTGGACAAAGTCATAATATTTTGTTTCTTTGACTTTCAAGAAAACGCATCCCCTCTAAGCATAAACACATACCCCGATGTAGACTTCGCATCATCTGGATCCGCGAGATAACTTGCATCTCAATATCCCTCTATTGTTATTTTAGTTCCCCCCTTATATGTGAGCGCATAGTTCAAGATCCCCTTTAAATATTTGATAATTCCTTTTACTGCTTTTCAATGCTCCTCTCTTGGATTGCTTTGAAAATGGCTCACAAGACTCATGACGAATGACAAGTCAAGCCTTATTCCCAACATGGCGTACATAAGGGACCCAATTGCGTTCCTATATGACACTCTTTCCATGACTCTTATATTCATATCTTCAGTAGGATACATTTTATTACTATGCTTCGTGTTTTTGTCAATTGAGGTTGATATGGGCTTACACATACTCATATCAAACTTTTCTAATATCCTCTTTCAGTAGGTTGCCTGAGAAAGTTGGGGAGTCTTCTCTCTCCTGTTTCTTATTATCTTGATGCCCAATACATATAAAGCTTATCCAAGATCCTTCATATCTAAGTGTTGTGCAAGGAATTTTTCATCTTTACTACTAGGGCAATTGAGCTACTAACAATTAGCATATCATCCACATATAACGATATAAAAACCACATGACTCCCACTGACCTTTTGATATATGCAATAATCCTCATTATTTGTAGAGAACGCTGCGAGAGCAAGGGTCTCTTGAAATTTTATGTACCACTATCGCGATGCTTGTTTCAGGTCATAAAGGGATTTATTAAGTTTGCATATTAGGTTCTCTTTCCCTTTCTCCTCAAATCCCTCAGGTTGGATCATGTAAATTTCTTCTTCTAAATCTTCATTTAGAAAGGCTGTTTTGACATCCATTTGATGAACCTCAAAATCAAAATGGGCTGTTATAGCTATAATGATTCGGATGGATAGAAATTTGGCTACAGGAGAAAAATTTTCCTCATAATACATCCTTTCTTTCTGGGTGAAACCCTTTGCATCCAACCTAGCTTTGTATTTTTCTATTTTCCCTTCAGAATTCAACTTTTTCTTGAAAATCTACTTACAACCAATGGCCTACGCTTTTGAGGTAGAGGTACTAATTCCCATACATGATTTTGGTTAATGGAATGATACTCATCTTTCATGGCTTCTACCCAGTATTCCGTTTCGGAACAATGCAAGGATTCAAGATGAGTTTTAGGTTTTGAATCTGGATCTTCCCCAACCTTATCAAAATGTTATCCAAGGTAGATAAATTGTTTTAGGTAAATAGGTGGTCTACTGACTTGGTTACTTCGTCTTGGTTCAGGTAAAGGTTCACTTTCTTTCGGGAGTTCAGGATCAGGTAGGGTTGGTTTAGAAGTTTCAGGTTCAGGGTCTCGAACTACATCCTTGTTTTTGACCTCCTCATAAAAGTTAGGTTGTTTTCCACTCACCCTTGCTTCAAAGAACACCTCATCGAAGAAGTGAGCATCACGACTTTCAATAATCGCACATGTTTCAAGGTTGTAGAATTGATACCCCTTACCATGATCTGGGTAACCAATGAAAATGGTTTTGACAGTTTTGGGTTGCAATTTGGTTATATTTTAATGTGGGATAAGGACATGGGTAGAGCAACCCCAAACTCTCAGGTGTTCAAGGGAGGGAATATGACCTGTGAAAATTTCGTGAGTAAGTGGGGCAGCTTTTGTGGGAGTCTGATTAAGGATGTAACATACTGTTAATACAACTTCTCCCCAAAACTCCAATGAGAGATTTGCATGCCACATCATACTCCTTACCATTTCCACTAAGGTCATATTCATTCTCTCAGCTACATCATTTCCTTCAGGAGTATAAGGCATGGTGTACTGATGGATGATCTCATTTTCAATGCATAATTATTTGAAAAGGTCAAATGAATATTCCCCCCTCTATCGGTTCTAAGGACTTTAATTTTCAAGTTGGTTTGATTCATACCTGGGCCTTATATTCTTTGAATTTTTCTAGAGCTTCTAATTTTGCATGAATAAGGTACACATGGTCATATCGCGAGTGATCATCTATAAAAGAGATAAAATATCTTTTTCCACTTTTGGTGGTCACATTCATAGGTCCACATATGTCACTATGAATGATTTCCAATGCGCTAGTAGCTCTTTTTACCCTGATGGTATTTTTCCTTATTAATTTACCTTGCATACAATACTCGCACACTTTCGATAAATCTCTCTTATAATTTTGAATAATCTCGTCTCTTTTTAATCTTTCCATTCGTTTGATATTAATGTGTCCTAACCTCACATGACATAGGGTAGCCTCCAATTCATTATGGGACGAGACATAAGCAATATTATATTTTATTTTAATAGTAAATATCCCATATATAAGTCGTCCAGTCATGATCACATCTTTCCCCTTTTCGACCACCACTTTCTCTCTAATGAAAGTGGTTATGAATCCAGCTATAGACATCTTAAAAATTGAAACCAAGTATTTTTTCATATCAGAAGCATAAAGTGCTTGCCTTAGGATTAAGGTGCTCCCACTCTTCAGTTTCAGCTCAAAATCTCCAACTCCAAGTACATCATTCTTCTGATTTCCTCCTATGTAAATATGTTGTCGCTCCATGGGAGTGAAAGCACGAAAACCATCCTTGGTGTTTATGATATGGGTTGTAGCCCTCGAGTTAAGACAGCAAGAAACTCCCTTGGGGTTAGCCAGCATAGACTAAAAAACCACACATGTCAATTCCTTATTGATCCCTCCAGATTTGTTGAACCGACAACTATTGGTTATGTGTCCCACCTTCTTGCAAATAAAACAAGTTCGAGTCTCTCTCTTTGCTCCCTTATTTCTAAAATAACTCATTTTGAAATCCATTTTCTTTCCAAAATAATTTCTTTACTTTCCTTTCTTAAATTTTAAAGAGGGTGGAGATTTTTCTATATGTACAACATCCCTTGGAGTTTGCCTTGAATTCCTCCTCTCTTCTTCTGATTTGATTGTCGTGATGAGCTCCTCCACTTTTGTTGTCTTTCTTCTAGCAGAAAGGGAAGATATAAAAGTCTCTCATGGATTATGAAGTGAGTTCATAAGATGAATCACTTGCATAGATTCATTGGGTTTCATGCCTGTGTCTTCTAGCTCTCTGACTAGTGTGCGAAAGATATGCACATGATCTGCAAACTTGGTACCTTATGCCATCTTTAACTCATTATACCTCCTCATAGCTATGGTTTGCTTCATAAGATAGGGTTCAACATAATCTCTCTCAAGTTTATCATAAATCTCATTTGTAGTATAAATTGACTCATACTTAGAAGCATATGAGTCAATCATGGTAAATAAAAGAATGTGTTTGCATCTCAGATTCCTCCTCTTCCAATTAGCATACTCATCTTTGATTTCTTGAGATGAGTCATCTGTTGGACGACGAGGTCGGGCCTCAAAGAGTACCTCATGCAAGTTTTACTCATAGAGCACAAATTTGATTTTTCTATTTCATGAAGCAAAATTGGTCCCATCAAACTTTTCAGCCTTCAGAATCTCAAAGATGAAAGTACGAGCAGCCATACTTTTCTATTCTCAAGCAAAGAAAAATAAGAAAATACTTCTAATGGCAATCAAGTAAAACCAGCTCTGATACCATTGAAAGAAAGACCTAAGTAATCTTTCCCAAGGGAATACAATTTTTTTTTTTGTAATGATAATAATCACCCCTTTTTATTTTGGCAAAAAGTTTTTAATGATAATAATCACCCCTTTTTATTTTGGCAAAAAGATCACTTACAGATGGTCCTTTTACAATAAATAAATTTTTAAAAATAAAACAGGACAACAATAAAAATAAAACTCAACCACTTGATGCTATTTTTATAACTTAATATTATGCTTGAGAATATAAAATAAAAGAGCAAGAAATTAAAAGAGAAGATGCCGGAGATTACCTCAACCGAGCTTATTATACCCCACACCGAATCACCACATCCAATGGCGCGGGATCAGCGGTCTAGCTTCAATCTCGAACCGGGAAAGCTAATTTCGGCCGAACTAAGTAACCGCTCTTAAATCTCTATAAAATCCTAACTCTAAAATAATTTTGTGCAAACCTCAATTTTTCCAACCCTTAAATCTTTAGGTCAAGAGAGAGAGAGAAAAGGAGACCTAGGGTTGGGGCATTCCCCTATGGGTCTTAGGAGAAAGAGAGGGTTAGAGAGAGAAAGCTTGAGAGGAAATATAGGGGCGCGGCGCCTAGTGAGGAGAGAGAGAGAGTTTATGGGAGAGAGAGAGGTATGGGAGAGAGAGAGGTGTGTAGAGATGATGGGAAAGCACCCCTATTTATAGTGAAATTTAGGTCTACGATTTCTTTAAGACTTCCCATAGTTTGCCTCTTTTTTTAGATTGAATATGAACCGTTGATCAAGGTGATTTGTGGGGTGAGAGATCTGAGTCATCCATTCCATCAATATTATGGAATGTATATGAACCATTATCCCCCTTTCCTTAAACCATTTTACCTTCAATATATTTAAATAAATTAAATCCATTAAAGATATCATGCATTCCATAAAATTACATTATCCATCTCATATATTCTATAAGAATATATCAAGTTAATATTTATTATCTTAAATAGATAACATATGGTCAATATTTATTATATTACAAATTGACCATATGTCATAAAATACACTTTCCATATTTAAATAACTTGAACAATAAAAATTCAAATAATAAAACTAAAATCATTTCAATAATAAAATGAACACAATTAAATTAATATGATGGGAAAATGATCCATATGGTTTTAGGAATTCAATCTGTAATTATGAGGTACTCCACCTTCAACTATGGACTACAGACTACACTTACTTTATCGAACCGACCCAGTGTTTTTCATGACCCACAGTCCAACCAGGGGCTCACTAGTGGGTCACCAAAGTCTGACCGATGAGTTAAGGGGTCGCAATCCCAGTCTGTGGATTACAGGTCCTCCCCTAAAGACGAGTCAAGGTCACCACGAGCTGATACGACCATAGCTCTATGATGCATAAGGGTATCTCTCACACATGAATACGCTTCACCCAATAGGTGGATAACTTGCTTTCCCGATCGATTTATCGATATGCATGCTGTGTGATGGATCATGGATGAAGTTTTGGCTTCCGTCTTTGTTGGCATACCATCACACACAAGGGTTACACAGTACCTCGTCTCACTCATCTAGGCATAAGCTTCAACCTCATCAAGGGCTAACCCAAAAACCCTTTTCGGTTTATTCTTTATGCCCAGGTACATTGAGTTTTCCAACCAACTGGCCTAAATCGTCAAGCACAGCCCGGTATCAGCAAAACATCATTACTCATAAAGCCTTTAAAAGCTACATAAACCCATCAAACTTATTCGTTAGGGTAGCTTTAATAGTGATTAATTACTTTTGTATAATGCTTTTCAGTGAGCATGTTCATAATTTAGCCTTGATTGATTAGGCGCATGCAATGATTTGATTAGCTGCATGCAATCATACATCCAAAGGCAACAGGGACTAAGCAGGAAGACATAATGGATGACCATAGCGGTATGAGCTATGGTGTTGCCTCCATAATTTCTTTTTCTTTTCTTTTTTAATATAGTACAAATATTTTCTCTCTCTCTCTC
>NW_006499591.1:103409-137769 GCF_000471905.2 Amborella trichopoda | reverse complement strand
AAATTGACCAAAATACACCCGAAATTTACTGGGGTATTTGGTCAATTTATATTGTGTAAATTATTTTTTCATATTTTTATTAGGTGCGCGTCACTAAGATGTATACACATTCCAAATTTCAAGTAATTTGAATTTATAGAAAAATAAATAAAAATTAAAACACTACCAAATAACTGTGACCGTGCGATGAAGTTTATATGGTGATGAGGGTAGGTGAAATCACTCTTCATGTTCACCTATAGACGTTGGGAAGAGTTATATATATATATATATATTAGGAATGAAAAGCTTGGCGTTATGTTGAGGCATCCACCCACCTAACCACCGATGACACCAAACCCATTCATAGAAATTCAATGCTCTAATAGAGATTCGAACTCAAGACTTCCTACTTTAAGTGAGTTCGACATATTAGGTCATTGCGAGTGATCCGATTAAAAGACATTTTTTCTAAAAAGAAATTTGCCGATGACACCAACCCCATTCATAGAAATTCAATGCTCTAATAGAGATTCGAACTCAAGACTTCCTACTTTAAGTGAGTTCGACATATTAGGTCATTGCGAGTGATCCGATTAAAAGACATATTTTCTAAAAAGAAATTTCTAGGAAACCTTAAGATGGTACAGAAAAAATGAAATGAATAGAATATATTATTAAATAACTATTGAAAACCCTACCCAACACAACGAAGAAGCAAAGAAAAGTATAATTTTCTAATTTATAAAAATTTCTAATTTTCTTGAATCTTTCAAAAAAACCCTAATCGTAGTCAAAACTAAAATAAAATAAATATATATATTATTAAAAAATAACTAAACTCTAAATTATGAAAATTAAAACAATTAATAATATCTGAAAATTTTTGGATTTTCTCTAAATAAATTTTTCAAGAAAACCATGCATTGAGAAACAAAAATTCAAATAAATATAAGTATGTTAAACATTATCTAAGCCTACCTAAGACAACCAAGAACAGATTATTCTGAAAACATACATTTTTAAAAAAGCAAGAAACAAAAATTAAAAATTAAAAAAAAATTGCAAAAAAAATTACATAAATCAATAATTCCAATCCAAATGTTTCACTTCATCTAATAGGACCCTTCAGTCAAAAATTAAAATCAATTTTTAAAATAAAATATTTCAGGAAAAAAGATGAAGAAAGTTAAAAACAAATAAAATTCTTTCTTATAGATGTTTTGTTTTGATTCAGCCAGTACTGTCTTTTGTAAGGTAATACCTTAGGAGAATTTTGAGACAAATTTGAATAAATGTAGTGAAACAATGAGTGAGAAATCACGTATCTTCGACATCGGGTAAAAACAAGTCGGAAAACCTCTCATTAAGAAATAGTATCTAAAAAAAAAAATTGGCCTAAATTGTTTGAGATTTTTTGGTCTTGTTGATTTTATTTAGATATCTATCGTTTTACTGGATGCATCCCAAAATCCAGTATCCTGAGTTGGTTTCCTATTTTTAGGGTTTAGGATAACGTTTCTAGGTCTTAAGATGATTTTTCTAGATTTTTAGGGTTCTTTGGGAGGTTTTCTGTGGTGTTCTAGATGGCTAGACCATAATTCAAAAGACTATGACTATAGGAAAGGTGGTCTAAAGTGTACTAGGATGGCATGGTCCCTAAGAGTTTACTAGGTTTTTTTTAGAAAATTGTAAGTAAAAAAAAATAGCCAGGCGTCTACAATCCCTATACCAAAGAAGTTTAAGAAAAAAAATGAAATTAAGTCATTTAAACTTCACAATTGTACTAAGTTAACAAAATTTGTTCAAAGAAAGTTCACTCTTACCTCCCTCATAGCTGCAATCTAGTTTCACCTTGTGCCAGACCTGCTGCATCCCAATAAGCCATAATGACAAGGTTAATGATGAGAGTTGAGCCACCATCTACAAATCATGGTTACCAATTAAATAGGTGACCAATGTTTGATATAAAACAGGTTGCCAGAAAAAAGCATCGTTACCAATTAAATAGGTGACCAATGTTTGATATAAAACAGGTTGCCAGAAAACAAAGGGTCATGTCTTGTGATATACTCAAGAAAATTATAAATTTATATGGTTTTGAATTCAAAAAGTCATCACAAAGACTTAAATGGGCCAAAACAAAACTTCAGGAATACCCTTGAAAGGATAAAATATAGCCATGGTCCAGAAATCAGAAAGATTAGAGTTATAATCAAGGATTTTGTGAAGTTCATTGCGAACTACAATATTTTTTAATGGTAATCTCATGGTGATTTGTCCAAAGTGGACCAAATGATGTTTAAATAAGTCCAAATCTAGAGGATTGTTCAATAAGAGTATTTTAAACCTCCCAACAAAAATCATAAATATCAGAGGTCTCAAGGCCGAAGTAAAGCGAGATGTAAATAGCAATGTATAGTCTGTCATGGTGAGCTCAATTTTGTGGTCCAAATGATTTATAAATAGGCGGAATTTTGGAGGAGAGCATGGATTCAAGTTGGAAAGCATGCTGGTGAAGTTTTAGGAGATAGTGAGTAAGCTTTAGTGGAGAGATTCACCAGAAAAAGTATTCTCATAATGTACTTCTAAATTCTATTGTTCTAGCTTCAAGAATGTGGAACAAATCTTCAAGAAAAGTACAAAGGCTATAAGAAAGCTTTCTGAATGCTAGACACGGGTTTTTTAAAGAGTTTAAATCCTAGATTAGTGAGTTTTGATGAAAATTGAAAAGTTTCATGCTTTAGAATCTCAGGGATTATAATGAAATTTGGAAATATGACATGCCATAGAATTCCAGAAACTACGGGAAAGTGACTGGAAGAAGAAACTTTCATCTTTGCAAAAGATAAACTCAAGAATGAATTTAAAATAAAAAATAAAAAGTTTCTTAGAACTCATATATTTTTGGTATTTTTTGCAAGAGAAATGATCTTCCAAGATCTTGTGCTACTTTTGGTGCAATCAAAGCCATTGGATTTTGGTAGCCCATCCGGTTTAGTCAATGATAGGAACTTAAAAATTGTTAATGCAAAGCAATCTAACAACGACAATTGCCCTATTTTCAAGCCTAGCCTCCCTTCATGGCAAACTTGCCAAAAGTTGCTTTTAGATCCCTAAAAAATGAGACTTTTTTGTGTTTGAATAAGACAATTAACCTCAGAAGTCGACTCCTTGGTGATCATGGAAGATAAAAGACTCAGAAAATAGAAGAGGAAGACCTTCAAAAATCATAAAGATGCCTTCTTGCTTATCAGGTTGTAACATCTATTTAAATTCCTATTCTGTTGATACAAAGCCAAGATGTGAGAGACTATATTTCCAGAGAGATTGAGAGAATTAAGCCAAGATTTTTAAAAAAAAGCTATGACTTTTAAGAAAGAAAAATAATAATTTTAAGGGAAATTTATGTACATACCTGGGTTTTTTTACAGTTATAGGTATGGCCCGAAAATAGGTTATTATTACATGAAAGGACGCATCCACGATTTTTTAAATTTTTTTGTTAGGTTTACCCCGGTCCAATGTTTTTGTCAAGTTTGCCCCCGATCCGATATTTGAAACATCGGACCAATTTATTTATCCCCTCATAACATTCTTTTTTTTCTGTCTCCACTCTCTCACTCTCCCTTTCCCTTTAAAAAATCTCAGTCTCTCTCCTATATTGGGCCTCTCTCTGTTATCTCGGGCAAGGTTAGGAGTGAAAGCAACAAGATAGAAAAAGGGCAGGCACAGAGCTGCAAAAGAAAAAGAAGGCTCAAATCTAAGAAGAAAACGTAGATCTAAAAGGAGATTCTTAGATTTAGGATATAATCCTCATATCTAGGAAGGAGAATCATAGAACTAAGAGGAGAAGCTCAGATCTGGGTTTCAAATCTAAGAAAAAAAACTACAGATAACAAGGCTAAGATCTAAGACAAAGAAAGCAGAGCTAACAAAAAGTACGAGATCAAATCTAGCGAGGGAAGAAAAAGGGAAGTTAAACTTTAAAGAGAGAGGGTAGTGAAGCAGCAACAGGGCTTGAGAAATGGCGGTGTAAGGTGCAGTGAAGCAAAGAATCTCTCAGTAGCCATTCAATGGCTGTATTTTTTTAAAGGGAGAGAGAGAGAGAGAGGATGGTAAGCGAAAAAGAAAAAAAACACAAAAGAATAAGGGCTTTGAGAGCTTCAATCTTAAGATGGACCGGTACCAAAGGCTGGAGAAGCCAAGACCAGACACACCGATTAATGAGATGAGGATAACAACTTAGGCGAGAATGCACAACTACATCACCTATGCTACTAGCCTTCTTCAAGAAAAGGAAGCCAAGGAAATTATATTGAAGGCTATGAGCAGGGCTCTCGACAAAACTGTGATGATTGCAAAATTGATCACGAGAAGGATTGTGGGTTTAAATCAGAATACAGCAAATTGGTTCGACAGACATAACGAACACAAAGCGGATGGAGACATAAGAGAGAAGAGGGAGAGAGAAAAGAGTAGGTTTTCTTGGCAGTAAATAAAGTAGTATTGATGTTTCAAACATCGATCTGGGAACAAACTTACCAAAAAATAATAAAAAAATCGTGAATACATCCTTCCAAGTAATAACAACATATTTTCGAGTCATACCGTTATAATGGTAAAAAAAAAACCCGATCAGTACGTAAATTTCTCTAGTTGTAATCTCCTTCCATTTCAAATGCACTATATAGAAATTATGAATTTCTCTTCTTTCTTGGGTCTACAATGTCTTTGCAATCACAGATCAATGGTGTTTTTTTCTTTATATAAAGATTGAATGTAAATGAAACGAGTTAGTTACAAGTGCCTAGGACTTTTACTAAACCCTTTTGAATAAAAGCTCTTGATTTCTATATAAATCTTGGGCGAATTTGTTTCTTACTTGTGTACTTCCTCTAGTTTATTGGTTTGGAATCACATCCCTTCAAAAATCGTTTTTAATACATATTTAGGAGAAACAACAATAGCCCTCAAATGAATTGGAAGCAAGACAAAACTTGAACAGTGATGAAGAAATGTCAGATGAGACCTCATAACCAAAAACCAAGAGGTCTTGACCTCTAAAGGATGGTGAATGATTAAGTTGCCTATTACAAGATAAATTGGATGCCTTAAAAATAGGAGGAAGTTTGATATAAGGTATTTCGAACAAACCTTCAAAAATTCACATCATTCCATCCTAGAGGGTCTCAAAATCAGAGATTGTAGTTTATTTTGGTAGAAGGCCTTTCTCACTAACGGCAAACGTGTTTCCTAACTAAATAATCTCCAATCAACATAAAGCTTTATAGAAGTTTAATCTAGAGCTTTGAATTCATCCTCACCATTTGGACATCATTTGATAAAATTTTTGAAATGGTAAAATTTTGTGATCAGCAACATCAAGGTGACCCCTATGCAAATGCTGAGTCATTTCTCTTGATCTGGGTCTAGGTTTGGGCTAAAATTTGGTGGGACCACTCATCACTCAGTATCCCACATTATATACATGCATTAATGTCAAATAAGATGTGATTTAACACTGGATTTGAGATCATATCACATGAAGAAATAAGACTTGCTACAAAATGACCCTTGACTGATGATCGAGACATAAGTCCATGGATATGAGTTTTTTGGGTGAGATTTGAACCAAATGGCTTGTAGCTTAGTTCCCCATTATTTGGGTGGAGCGTAAATAGCTTAAAACCATGTAATTTGGCCAAAATAAGCAGCCGAAATTGCTGATGGAAGTTTTGCTACAACTTCTAGGGCAAACCAATGATATTTTTGCTCTAAATTTGTAACCAACTTACCTCTATGATGCAAAAATGGGGCAAAAGTCATTATTTCAACACACACCATGGTTCCCTCCCCCACACTCCGGGGGTCTACAAATACCCCACGCTATAGTCATTTGAAGGTGTTGGGACATGTTGATAGTTGTCTTTAATCCCAAATATTAAGGGATTGTTTTGTTATTTCTTTGAGATTTTTATTAACCGAATGTCCTATTATGTAGGAGTTGTTTTTATCAGATAAAATCCTATTAGATTAAGATAGTCATGAGAGCCTATTTTTTATAGGACAATGATAGATTCCATTAAAGTAAGGATAGAGTTACCATGTTGCGTACCACTTTATTGGGGGACCACTTTATTGGGGGTTTCTTTTTTCTATATATTGGGTGTATTGTAGAAAAAAAAACATAAGGAAAAATCGAAGAAAACTTTTGAGTGTGTTGTAGAAAGAAATTGTAAAGAGAAGAAAGCTTGGTAAGATATTGAGATTTGTGTATTTGATTGTATCTAGTAAGTGCCTTGTAATTTTCTTTCTTTGATTTATTAGAAAAACATCGATTATCTTCACCGGTGGATGTAATCACATATGTGACGAACCACGTAAATTCTGGTGTTCTCTTTTTTGTTATTTCTTTCCTGCTTTGTTTTTCTTGTTTGCTGCCTATTCTATTTTTCTTGTATTTTCTTTATCAAAAATCAACCAGTCGGGTTTTAGAGCTTTCATACACAACAAGCAGTATCAAAGCCTAGTTTGGGGTTATCGATATGGCAGTAAAGGTTTCGAATTCAAAGTTCGAAGTGAAGCAATTTAATGCCAAAAATAATTTTGGAATTTGACAAATCAATGTTCAGGATTTGCTAGTGCAACAAGGTCTACATAAAGTTCTGAAATGAAAGTTGAAGAAACTGAAATCCATGTTGAATAAAGATTGGGAAGATTTAGATCGAAGGTTATGAGCACTATTTTGATTTTGCTTATCGAGTAAAGTACTATTTAATATCATCAATGAGGATTCAACATCCAGTCTTAGGTCACAGTTTGAGGGTTTATAAATGATGAAGTCCCTCACAAATCAATTATTTTTTAAGAAAAAATTGTACACCCTATATATGAATGAAAGTATAGATATCCATGAGCATCTGAAATATTCTACTAAAATTTATAAATCACTATAGATTGGTGTTAAAATAGACGATGAGGATAAGACTATAATTTTATTATGTTCAAGCCCTTATTCATATGAGCATATACACACAACATCACTTTATGGAAAAGATCCCATGGAGATAAAGAACGTAACTTCGAATTTTCTCTCTAACAATTGGAGGAAGAGACAGGGTAATGTTTAACCATATACATATATATGATTTAATGGCTAGAGGGAGATTTGATGAGAGAATTGAAAAGGGATAGGAAAAGGTAAAATTCATTGTTATTACTGTAAGAAAAAATTACGAAGGATTGTCAAAAACTCAGAGAGAAAAAAATAAGTCTCTGAAGCAGCCAATATAGTTGATGCAAGCTCTGTAAGTGGAATAGATAATGTGTTGTCAGTCTCGATAAATCGTGACAACTCTAAAAACTTGCGGGTTCTTGATTCACGATGTTCCTTTCATATGTGCCTTTATCAGGATTGGTTCACCACATACAAGAGCATTGATGGTGGATCAGTTTTTATGGGGAATGATGCAGCTTGCAAGACCATCAGTGTTGGGGGACAATTATTATCAAGATGTATGACGGAGTTGTGAGAACCTTGACTGATGCTAAACATGTTTCACATATGAAGAAGAATCTTATTTCTTTGGGTGCCTTAGGCTCCAATGGCTGTAAATTTTTTGGAGAAGGTGAAGTTCTGAAGGTTCTAAAAAATGCTCTGGTTGTGATAAAAGGCAAGAAGATCAAATTGAATTTATATGTGTTGTTTAGGAATACTATAACAGATAGAGCAGCATTTTTGTATCTAATGATGGTGATTCTGACATGACTCATTTTGTGGTAGATGCAGGTTGGCCACATGAGTAAGAGAGCTTTGACAGAACTTAGCAAACAACAATTGATCAATGGTGTGAAGAAGTGCAAGTTAGACATATGTGAGCACTATGTCTATGATAAGCAGTGTAGGGTATAATTTCGCATGTTAGAACATACTACAAAAGGCATTCTTGACTATGTACATTCAGATGTATGGGGCATGCATCGGTTGTCTCAAAAGGTGGATCTATATACCTTGTTTCCTTCATAAATGATTTATTAAATAATGTGTGGATTTACACATTAAAGAAAGAACAGATGTATTTAACACATTCAAGCATTAGAAAGCTAAATTCAAAAGACCAACTGAAAAGAAGGTAAAGTGTTTGAGAACTGATAATGGTGGAAAGTACACTTTAGTGGAGTTTGTGAATTTTTGCAAGAGCGAAAGAATTATTCGTCACTTCACCACTCCGGAGATGCCATAACATAATCGAGTTGTTGAACATATGAACAAGACACTTCTAGAGAAGGCCTACAGCATGTTAAATAATGATGGTTTGCTAAATGACTTTTGGGCAAAGGCGGTCAATACGCCGTGTTACCTCTCCAACAAGTCACACTATCTACAACAATATACTACAAAATACCACAAGAGGTATGGTCCGACAAACTTGTTGATTATTCTCATTTAAGAATTTTTTGTTGTCCTGTTTATGTTCATGTAAAGGATGATAAGTTGAGTCCCAAATCAAAAAATTATATTTTCCTTGATTATGCCAGATGGACTTAAGGGCTATAGAATACAGTGTCTAGATCCTAAATTGTCTAAGTATGTTATCAGTCAAAAAGAATCATACTTAGGATCTCATGAAGTTACCAAAAGATAAGAGAGTTATTGGATTTAAATGGGTTTATAAGAAGAAAGATGGGTCACTTGAGATTGGTAATAATCGATTTAAGGCACATTTGGTTACAAAAGGCTATACACAAAAAGAAGATGTTGACTATAATGATATTTTCTCTCTAGTTGTGAAATACGCTTCTACTCAGATATTACTAGCTATGGTTGCATTGCTTGATTTGAAGTTAGAGTAGCATGATGTCAATACTACATTCCTTCATTGAGAGTTAAAAGAACATATTTATATGACTCAGTCATAAGGGTTTGTGGGTAAAAATAAGGAGGGTCATGTCCACAAGCTAAAGAAGTCATGGTACGGCCTAAAGCAGTCTCTTAGAAAGTGGTAAAAGCATTTTGTATATTCATACTTGAACATAGGTATGTCAGAAGTAAGCATGATAATTACGTCTATTTTAAGAGATTTACTGATGGTTCATTTATCTATTTATTGCTCTATGTGGATGACATGCTCATTGTTGCGAAGAATTCTTCAAAAATCAGTAAATTGAAGGCTCAACTTGCTAGACAATTTGAGATGAAAGATTTAGGCTCAACAAAAATTTTGGCATGGAGATACACAAAAATCAAAAGTTGGGCAAATTGTGGTTATTTCAGAAAGAGTTTATTGAGAAGGTCCTTGCTAGATTTGGGATGAAAATTTCAAAGCCCATGGGCACTCCTCTTGCTACACATTTCACATTGTTGACAATATTGTCTCCAAGTTCAGATGTTGAAAAGCAATACATGTCGCATATTCTCTATGCAATAGTCTCATGTATGCAATAGTTTGCACTCGTCCAGATATTTGTCATGCCATTAGTGTTGATAGCAAGTATATGGCTATCTTAAAAATGAGAATTGACATGCGGTAAAATTGAGATAACTACATCTACAGGCGAAGACGATTCAAGTATATGGCTAATCCAGAATCCAGATTACTACAATGTCAATGATTCTTTTCTATATTAGTTATATACTTGCTAACAACACTAACGGCATGAAAAATATCTGGACGAATGCAAATCATTGTATGCATGAGACTTCTAACTGCATTTGCACGGGGAACATGCAACATGTATTCGTTTTTAATATACGAACTTGGAGATAATGTTGCCGACAATCTGAAATGTATAGCAAGAGGAGTGCCCATGAGCCTTGAATTTTCCATCCCGAATCTAGCAAGGACCTTCTTAATATACCCCTTTTGAGATAGCCACAATTTACCCAACTTTCGATCTTTGCGTATCTCCATGCCAAACATTTTCTCAATATAACCTAAATCTTTCATCTCAAATTCTCTAACAAGCTGAGTCTTCAATTTATTGATTTCTAAATAATTTTGCACAACAATGAACATGTCATCTACATAGAGTAATAAATAGATGAATGAATCATCAATAAATTTCTTAAAATAGACACAATTATCATATCAGTATTCAATCATGAATACATCAAAGCGTTTGTACCACTGCCTAGGAGGCTCCTTTAAGCCTTAAATGACTTTTTCAGCTTGCTGACATGGTAGTCCTTACCTTTAACAATAAACCCTTCTGCTGAGTCATAGAAATATGTTCACCTAATTCTCAATGAAGGAATGCATCAAGTGGCTTTAGCTCCAAATTAAACAATGCAACCATGGCTAGTAATATCAGAATATAAGTATGTTTCACAATTGGAAAAAAAATCTCATTATAATTATTACCTTCTTTCTGAACCAAACTTGCCTTAAACTGATTGCCACCGGTCTCAAGTAACCCAGTTTTCTTCTTATAAACTCAGTTACATCCAATAGTTATCTTGTATTTAAGGACCTTCACAAGATCCCTAGTACGATTCTTCTGAAGAGACTCAATTTCTTCATTCATAGCATCACGGCACCTGTTATTTTCAATATCCTAAGTAGCTTACTTAAAAATGGATGGCTCTTGGCTTGTGGCAGCATATGCATAAATCATCATATCTTCAAAATTGTACCACACCATTTGTTTTTTTTATTCATTTTTCCTTTCCAAGCTTAGGTCCTACCTCCTGAGGAGTAAGCTCAAAACAACATCTTCCTCCACTTTTTCAAAGAGACTTTCTGCCACATTTTTTTAGAGTATATTCTAGAGTTGTTAAATCCACCTCAACTGCATCACTGTTGCTGCAGTTTTCTTTTTATGCACCCTTCTGAATGTGCTTTAACACAACTGACTCATCAAACTTAACAACACAACTGATAATAAAATTAGGTGATGAACTAGACCCCACATTTTATAGCCTTTAACTTCACCGCATAACTGAAAAAAATAAATAAATAAATCTGGGATTCAACTTATCATTTTTCACATGAATATAAGCATGACAACAAGATATTCTTAAATGAAAATAATCAACAGGTTTATTAGACCATACCTCTTGTAGTGTTTTGTAGTGTAGATTGTGACTTGTTGACTAGGTACCACGCCGTATTGACTGCCTCTGCCCAAAAGCCCTCTAATAAACTACCATTACCCAACATGCTGCGGACCTTCTCTAAAATTGTTATGTTCATGCGATGAGCAACTCTATTCTGTTGTGGCATCTTCGGAGTGGTGAAGTGACAAATAATTCTTTTCTTCTAATAAAAATTCACAAACTCTGCTGAAGCGTACTCTCCACAATTATCAGTCATCAAACACTTGACATTCTTCCCAGTTTGTCTTTGGACCATAGCTTCCTAATACTTGAATGTATTAAATACATCTGTCTTTTTTTTTAATGTGTAAATCCACACCTTCTTTGAGAAATAATATATGAAGGAAACAAAGTATAGAGAGCTACCTTTTGAGACAATCGATACAGAGCCCCATACATTTAAAAGAACATAATCAAGAATACCTTTTATGGTATGTTCCAATGTGTCAAACTGTACCCTACACTGCTTGCAATAGACACAGTGCTACAAAACTCTAACTTGCACTACTTCAAGCCATTGATCAATTGAAGTTTATTAAGTTTCACCAAATCCCTTTCACCTATGTGGCCCAGGCACATATACCACAACTGAGTCAAGTCAAAATCACCATCATCAGATATGGAAATTGTTGCTCTATATGTGATAGTATTCTCAAACTGCACATATAAATTTGATTTGGTCTTCTTGTCTTTCATCACAACCAGAACTCCACATTCTTCAACAAATTTGCAGTCATTTGAGTCCAAGGCACCCAAAGAGATAAAAAATTTTATTTAGATTTGGAACATGTCTAAGATCAGTTACAACTTCATCATACATCTTGATAGTAATTGTTCCAACACAAATGGTCTTGCAAGCTGCATCATTCCCCATCAAAACTGATCCACCATCAATACTCATGTAGTGGTGGACCAATCTCGATGATGGCACATATTATAGGAACATCATGAATCAAGAACCCACAAGTCTTTAAAGTTATCACAATTTATTGAAACTTACAACCAGTGGTTTAAAAAAAAGATTGGGCACCCCAAAAACCCATCCGGATCGATGAATCAGCGATTCGGATCGGGAATCGACCGAATCGGTCGGATTAAGGTTTAAAAAAATCTAAAAAAATTATTAAAATTCATTATAAATGTCGTTTTTTAGAAATCCAATAAGAAATAAGGGTATTATATTATTAACTTTCATTTTTTCATCAATATGTAAATATTAATATTTTTTTCCCTGACTAACTATAATCCAAAATTATTATAACTTAACTAACTATAATTTTATATGTTGAAATTAAAATTGTTGCTTTCATTTTATAGTTATTTTATTGTATAAATAATTATAAATCCAAAATATCTTATAATATCATCTAATTTAAAATGTATTATTGACAGCTATAAGAAAAAATAATACATTACATAATTTATAATGCAAATAAATTAAAATAAATAAAATAAATGATTTGGTTGTCAATGTAGAACTAAATTTTAAAGTGGTATGAATTAGTGATATTTTTCTATCTTAAAATATCATCTAAACTAATATTTTTTTAATATTTAATAAATTAAAATTAGTATTGTTTTTTGTTTTTTAAATATCCTATGAGCTAGTACTAATTTTTAGTCTCAATTAACTACTTAATTAATTATTAATCATATAATGAAATGATCCCATGAGATAATAGCCTAATAAAGTTTTTATGTTTTATTTGGGTAGATAAATTTATTTTGGTAAAAGATAAGGGTGGTAAGCACCTAATTATTAACTTTAATAATAATTTTATTATTATATAATTTAATTACACCATCGAACGTACACCCTTTTTATTCATTATAGGCATACACCGTCAGGGGTACACCGTTGGCCGTACACCAAGCCAAACTAATATGTTAAAACAAAAGCGATGTGGGATTAAAGCGAAACAATTAAAACCTCACGAGGTTTAGTAAAGGGGAAAAGTTTATATAAGGTTGCAACCTTAAAATGTAGAAGAACATATACACCTCAAAAATCTGTCGAAAAAGGTTGTTTTAATGTTGAAAGACCCTCTAATTGATCATCTCGACATCGAGATATATAAATGTGTAAAAGAAAATATTTTGAGTCGTAAAAATAGTGCATCTTGCAACACATTATCTAGATTGTCCATTTTCAAGATTTTCACATGTTTATAGATCTACATGATTTTAACCATTTTTGAAGTTTAAAATTTTATAATTAGATATAAAAATATATTTTTAGATAATCCTATAGAAAACTATACCAAAAGTAAATGTTATAGTAAAATTTGGAGGTGCGCCTTAAATTGGATTGTTTAAGGTTGCAACCTTATTGAAACCACACTAAAGTTAATAAAATACATGTACTTTTCAAGTTAGCCAAAAGATTTACTACTGCTGCATGAGTGTGCTATTTATTTACTCCTACCGGTCTAACACACGCTATGAGTATCTTTTATATCGCATCTTTTTAGGACGTAATATCTATAGCCCAAAATGAATTTCCAAAAAGAAATTCCAAAAATAAAATTTTTATGTACTAGAGAAAAAAAACAGTCACATTGAATAGAGACGTCTAATTTTTTAAGAGCTATATCTAAATATCAAAAAAATTGAAATTCAAAATTTATCTTTTTACAATAATATTCCAATAATTCTTATGTTGTTCCCAAAATTTTAATCCAAAATAATCTCTTTAAAGCCGTATTTTGTGGGAGGGAGTACACGCATTGTTTGCTCTCGCGGGATCATAATATACGCGCTTTTCATTTTAATATCAATGTCGCTCGTGTGCGAAAATGAGACTTCATTATGATCACCAGTCAATTATCCCACATCAAAGAGTTGTGGGATGTATAGGTTCTATAAAACCAGCAAAGCACAACCGCTTGCAAGCGCAACACCAACAGGGCCACGTGGAAGTGAGTTGGGTTGGGGGGTGTGTGCTGACGCAAGCATCTGTGCGCATTTGTATTGTTTCACTTGTCGTTTCATATCTAAAATCACCTTGTTTCTTCGTCGTTTCATATCTAAAATCACCTTATTTCTTCTAATTCCGAGTAGAGTCACCCTTTTTTCAATCCCTGCTTACTACACATTATATGTTACACTTACCAAGCTTCCATCAACTATGTTATGCACTTCCATCACAACACATTATATGTTCCACTTACCAAGCTTCCATCAACTATATTATGCACTTCCATCAACTATATTATACAATCCCTGCTTAGAACACATTATATGTTCCACTTACCAAGCTTCCATCAACCATATTTGTTACTTCATAGGTTCGTTTTTCTCTCTTTGAATTTCTAACAATCCTCGTGTTTATCTCTTTGAGTTTCTGACAATCTTTTTTAATATGCTCATTTTTTCTTGCAATAATAACAATAAAGATTACATTTTTCTTATCGAGATCAATATGCTCATTTTTTCTTGCAATAATAACAATAAAGATTACATTTTTCTTATCGAGATTTGGATATCGACTTGCCTGATCTTCATGTTCATTTTCACTTATCTCATCAGACCACCCTCAAACCACTAAACCATCTTGCAAGGGGCTGAGCATTACCATGTATCTTCCTCAAATCATTAGAGATAAGAGTCGAAATCACATCTTCTATCTCTATAATATTTTTTCCAAAAGCAATGTTGTAACTAGATGATCATAATATTTTTTTCATAAAACCATGTTGTAACTAGATGATCATAAAGATGAGAGAGTAATGACAATAAAATTATAGCTTTATCATCATCATCCATTTCAATACCAATATTCAATAATTCACAAGTAATTATATTAAAATATTTCAAGTGCTCATGAATATATATTCCTTAATTCATCCACAAGTGTACAATTTTTGCTTAAAAAAAAATTGATTTATGAAGGACTTTATCATATACAAACTCTAAAGCTTTGACCAAGAATTTGATGTTGAATCCTTATTGAGGATATTAAATAGCACTTCACGATAAGCACAATCGAACAGTGCTCATAGCCCTCAAATCTACGTCTTCTCAATCCTCATCCAACATGGATTTCGAGTTTTTCGATTTTCCTTTCAAAGCTTTATGTACGCCTTATTGCATTAGCAAATCCCAAATTACCAAATTTCAAATTTATTTTTATCATCAAATTTCTCCACCTCGAACTTTGCATTCGAAACCCTATCATCATATCGAATACCACTTGTGTACATAAGCTCTAAGCCCAATGGGTCAGATTTTTAGCAAATAAATATGAAAAAAAAAAAAAACACCAAGAAGCAAAAAAAATAAAGCAATAAATAAATTATAGAAAAAGTGAACCCCATAATACACATAGTTAATGACATATGTGACAATATCTATAGAAAAAAACGATTGATGTTTTTCACTGAATCAAATAAAATAAATTACAAGACACTTACTTGAGAGATCTATTTTTCACTTAATCAAATAAAATAAATTACAAGACACTTACTTGAGAGAACTAGAGACACAGGACTCAATATCTCACTAAGTATTCTTCTCTCTACAATTTTCCCTCTAAAAGACCCTAAACGTTTCTCCCTTTTTTGAACATTCTCTCTACAAAAACAACTTAAATAGAAAACTTAAAAAAGAAAAAAAAAAAAAAAGACCCCCCAAAAGTGGTACGTGATGGCCTGCACAACTTTTTCCTAATTTTTTTGGACTTTTAAATTTATCCTTTTCAACTTGTAGACCTATGTCTATTCTAATCTATTTGGACTAACCCATAAATTCTAAATAAAAAGCACTACCCAATTAAACAATCCCTTAATATAAGGGATACAAAACATATCACAACAAGAACCTCAACCTCTTAAAGAGAGAATGAGCGAATAGGGAGCCTCAACCTCTTAGAGAGAATGAGCGAATAGGGGTTTCAAATAAGAAGCTTTTCCTAATTTTTATGGACTTCTAAATTTATCTTTTTCAACTTGTAGACCTATGTCTATCTTAATCTATATGGACTAGTCCATAAATTCTAAATAATAAGCACTATCCAATTAAATAAAAGATTTAAAAGATAAAACAAAAACAATCCCTTATAAGATATAAAACATATCACAAGAAAAGCGTCAACCTCTTAGAGAGGTTATAAGAGGATGGGGGTTTCAAATAAGACGCGAGAGCAAGGAGAAAGGAAACTATCATGGTCATGCAAGATAATAAGAACCGTGATTGTTTAAGAAAAAATGACCATCACAGCCCTGAAACTGTGGTGGTCAATAATTTAAGGGAAAAGTTTATATAAAGTTGTGACGCTAAACAATCAAATTCAAGCCTACCTCAAAAATTTCACAAGAAGAGGTAGTTTTGATACTTAATTATCCTCAAATTGATTATCTCAACAACAAGAAACATGAACATAAAAAAAAGTGGATTTCAAGTTTTTGGAAATAGTATATTTTGTAACTATATTTTTAGACCATCAATTTTAAAGATTTTCATGTTTTCATAGATCTCTCGATCTCCACTATTTTTTAAGCTTTAAACTTTATAAATAAAGATAAAAATATATTTTAAAGCTATCAAAAAGATTTCCACATTTCTCGACACTATTTGAACCTAGGCTCTATTTGATCGCCTGGAGCCCAAGCTCCACACAAACCTCACCCATAATTTAAATGTTCATAGAACCCACTTGTATGACTGATTGTGAAAGAATAAATTAACCTAGCATATAATTAAAAGGAAAAAAAGTTTAATATTAGGTTGCAACCTTAAAATGTAAAATTAAAAGTGCGACTCCAAAATCCATCAAAAAATATTGTTTTAATGTTAAAACCCTTTAATTAATATTCACAACATCGAGAGAGAGGTATGACTATGAATCCTAGATATAATGCATCTTACATCATATTATCTAGACTGTTCATTTTCAAAGTTTTCATATATTTATAGATCTACTTGATTTTAACTATTTTTTAAGTTTAAAATTTTATAATTAGATATAAAAATAAATTTTTAGATAATCATAAAAACGTTTTACACCAAAATTACATGTTACGGTAAAATCTGGAGGTGCACCTTAATTGAATTTAAGGTTTTAACCTTATAAAAACCACACCCTAATCAAAAAAAGGTTTTAACCTTACAGAAAACACACAAAAATAGGTTTTAACCTTATAGAAACCACACCCTAATGTCAAAAAAAAGGATATAGTTTTAAAAGAATTATGTGCCATTCAAATTTTTGAAAACAAAGAAAATTCAAATTTTTGAAAACAAAGAAAAAATGATATTTTTTATACCTTCCCAATTTTTAAATGCCAATTATGATTAAAAATTTCTAAATCAAGCCTCTTGCTCCTTGAAAATATATTTCCTATATATTCCTATGTAATTTGCATTCCTAAGGCATCCAGGTTCCTCAAATGGGGAGATTGCATTCCTAAGGCATCCAGGTTCCTCAAATGGGGAGATTTCTTGGTCTCATCCTGGCTTTTGCCTCGTTTTAGAATAAAATAATAATAATAATAATCTTTAAGGAGAAATTTCATTTTTTTTTCCCAAATCTCCCATAAATACCATGTCCTCTCTCCCCCGCGTAACGCTATCAGGCTCTCTCATCTATCTCGAAACTTTTTTCGAGGGAACAATATGGGCCCTAAAATAAAATTCTATGAACTTTTACAACCAAAACAAAAATTCCAACTTTAAAATATTCCTATGTTTTCAAATTATTAATTTTAATAAAATTTAAATTACTTTATTAGGATCTCAAAATATCACTATCAAATTTTGACTCGTATCTCTAATTATCACATGAGTTGTTAGACTTGGGTTTATGGTTTATTGATAATTTTTTTTTAAAGATTTTTATCAAAATTTAATGGTGATCTTTTAGATAGAAAATCTCGTAGTGTCATTACTTGTATTTTATTATATCAGTTCTAATACTTTGTCTGTCTCAATTTGAATGATGCAAAAATAATAACAAATATTTTAAGTTCACTGGAGTTCAAAATGCATTATTGATTTCTTTTTTTCTTGGAATATTTTGTAATATATTTGTTATTTTCTTCATCACTTTCAATGTTAAGAATCCCAAATCAAAGAAATTGTTACAAAGAAACCCTTTCAAAAACCAAATAACGAAAAAAAATCAAAATATTGGAATGAGAAATCTGAAATGATAATATTGGAATGAGAAATCTGAAATAATAAGAAGGGAAAACCCTTTCAAAAACCAAATAACGAAAAAAATTCAAAATATTGGAATGAGAAATCTGAAATAATAAGGGGGAAGAAATATGCCAGGAGACAGGTAACACGATGACAGAGAAACAAATCATCGTGCTGTTTAATACTGGCTGATTTAACCATCGATCTATGCTTCTCTCTCTACAAACAAAGCCCAGATTGAACTCCGAGGCCGCTCTCTAAAATCTTGAGAAGCAACGCCATCAAAAACTCAAATTTCACAAGATACAGAGAAGAATCTCAAATATGTGCACAGGTAGATCATTAATAGCGACAAGAGAATGGAGCCGCCATTATTGCCGTTGCAAAAGCTCTGCACTGTGCAAAAAGTCGATATATGCTTCATCTGACACATCTCTTGAAAATTAAGAAAATCCAAGGGATGCAACGCCTCGTTGAAGCAAATGTTGGATTCAAATTAAACGAAAACTGAGCAATTCAAGAGAAAAAGGGGAGCATCTATCACTCTTTTTATGAAGAAAAGTGGACACTGATGAGTAAATACGATAAAGAAGAGGAACCCTAAAACTAAAAAGAAAAAAAACCCTAATTCTAGAATATCAGATGGAGAGGAAGAAACTAAACCTCAAGAAGGTTGATGTGCTCAAAAAAACCTGATGAAAACCCTAGCCCGATAAAGAACAAGCCAATAAAACGCTAGACGAGGCAAAACCAAGCCCTTAATCGTGGAAGTGGAGGTCTGATGCGGACTTTTATAGAGGCGTTTTGATTTTATTTTCCTGTTCTTTCTTTTATTTTATTAAAGTTAAAAAACGGCCCGTACCCCCGATCTGCCGGCTAAAGACAGTTGTACCCCTAC
The DNA here is from genome assembly GCF_000471905.2 of Amborella trichopoda. The sequence goes on along the minus strand of NW_006499591.1, from coordinate 118,657 downwards.
CTTTTTCAAAAAGGTCAAGGGCTAGAGCCTAAACGGTTGAATCCTTCCGTTCGTCTTACGGATCCAAGGGCTAGGAGGCTTCTGCCTGATGTGACTATTTCTACATTATGGTTCCACAAAAGCCAAAGATTTTTACATTTATGGTTCCACAAAAAAAAAAATTGTCTCAAGAGTGAAAAAAAAATTATCCAATTTTTAAAGGATGAGATCTAAATGTTTAAAACCTTCTTCTTCTTTTTTAATATCATCTAGAGATTTTAAAGTTGATTACCAAAATTTCAGATTGAAAAAAAAAAAAGTTAAGTCATTTAACAGAGGGAGTAGAAGTAAAAGAGAGAATGTGCCTTCTTATAAGTATTACCAAGTTTGTACTGCCACGCGAGAATTAAATTTAGGCTCGAAACAAAGCTTAATGCTTTACTATCGAGAAAACTGATGGGTTCCTAGAGCGGCAAAACTTTAACTTCACCAAAGACCCAATTGAATATTTTAGCAGTTGGACCCAGTGTCTTAAAACTCGGAGGCTTTCAATTAAGATCGCCTATTTGGAAAGGCATCGACCACAATGAACTTATTCAAGGAAGAACTGAGTCCTGAACTGGTCCTTTCTCTATTTTAGGCTAATCCTATATTTTTTTTAAATTCTTCTAAATCCCCACCCATAAACCCTTTATTTTAATTTTTTATTTTATTTTGATTATTTTTTAAGATTTTTTGGATCACCGACTCAGGCCAATCCAAACCAAATGTAGATCACCAATTCAACGATCGGACATGGTTTTGTAGTTAAACAATCCGCCCACTAATCAGGGTTTTGAATCACTAGCACGAGATTCTCATGCTGCCTTCAAGGCATTAAACGGCTCCAACTTGAAAATCCAAGACACAAGTGGGTCACTACGAGTACACCACAGTACACAACTAAGCCTGTGAAGCACTACGTCACTTTCTCCAAACTGTACTCTTTAGAATTCCTCAAAAACACAATCTTTTTACTGATTTGCTCACACGATAAGTAGTAGGGAAGAGCTGCGAATACACGACAATCATGTGGTATCCCGGTACATCTCTGTCCATAGATTCGTGTTACTCGACAGCATAATACGCGAAGTTAAAAAGCCACTAAATATCCGCGTGTAATAATTAAATTCCTAACTTTTAACCTCAATTTAAATGACATTGGGCATTTTATTGACTATTGGATCATTAAAAGTCAAATTTTTACCCTTGGTAGACTTTCAAAATTTCCTTAATCCACCGTTTCGAGACTCAGCCGAAACTACTCAAACTTGGCCGAGTAACTAGGTTTCACCATGAGTTTGCCCCGTGTATACTGTACACGCTTTATTAATATGCTAGATGCAACAATGTGTTAATTTTTAACAAAAAAAGTTCAAGTAGATACAATAGTGTGCCGACCTAACAATGGCGACCCGTATTATATATATAACGTTATCCTCATTTGCTTTGAAGAAAAACAAAGTTTGAGAACCAGAATCGATCACATGACCTCTTGCAAAGAGGCATGTTGGCTCAAGCGGGCTAACCAGCAAGCTGCTCGCCACTTCATTATTAAAAAGGTTTTAACTTGATTTTCTTTAGAAAAGAAAAAAAAACGAGCTGGACACAAGCAAGTTATTTGAACTCACCCTAGTAAATTAATGGCCAAGGGCCGAGTACCTTGGCCGAGTCGTTTTTCTGAATACTGCTTTAATCATGCTTTAATCACAACGGAAACTTTAGTCACTTTTTAAATACTATTAGAGGGAAACCCTTAGCATAGGGTTAAGGGCACATATCTTGATTGCAAACTTTGTACTTCTACATGAGAATGAAATATGGGATGGAAAAAGAGCTTCGTACTGCAATTTCAGAGAAAACCAACAAGTTGCAAAAGGGACAAAACTTGGACTTCACAAAAGATTCAATCCAACATTTGGTTCAACAAATGAACCCAAAGGCACAGGATGCCCTTGCTATTTTCGAGGTATATGACGCCCCTGACTTGGAAAATCTAGGACGCAAGCAGGTTGTGACAACTGACAATAATACCTGAAGTACACTACTAAACCTTGTGAAACACTTACGAGTTGGATGCTCAAGAGAAGTCCTCCAAAACACAATCTCTTTACTGATGGGTTTGATTGATAACTTGGAATCAACTAGAAAAAATATGATAAAAAATTTAGAAGAATTTGGGTTTTCAGTGAACCAGAACCACAAGTTGTCAATCTCAGTTAACTGCTATCAAAACGAGAAAAATGAGAGAACAGATTTCAATCTCAAAATCGGCACTTATCAATAAAAATTTACCTGTATTAAAACATTGGATCCAAGAGATAAGAGTGATGCATGGGTGACACATAGCTTAGCACATGGCAGTGAGGAAAGAAAGATATCCTCAACCGCTTCAAAATGCTAGGTCTCTACCAAAGTCTCCACACCATTCGACGGCCGTGAGAAGTTTCAACTTTTCACTAAACTGTTGAAAGGTTTAAGTTATGGCTTAACCATGGTGAAAACTTCAAGCTAGCAAAAAAAAAACTTGGGCCCAAATCCTTACCAACCACCACAGTCCAAGCTAGCCGGTGAACTGGCCATGGCATCCCAGCCAGGGGGCCATGCAGACGGCTATGTCCGTTGAGCACACAGATCTGAAAGCACATAAAAAGCCCCACCACACATATTTGAAAGCACCCAAAAAGGCTCAAGTATCTCTCTCTTTTAAGCCCCAATAAAGCTAAATAAGTTTCCTGCTCATAAAATCACAGAATTGATTGTTTATAGGCACTGTGAGACTAAACACTCCCTCTTAGCCATACTTCCACTAAACTTTAAAAAATTGCCCAAACAACAAATGAAGTGAAGAGCATATATACTCTGCTCCCATGGGAATATACTATGAACTTACTCCCTCAGGTAGAAGACTAACTTGGATGGTTTCTATTCAATATCGAAGCACGATTTCTTCAAGCCCACAGAGAATACAAATTGGAAATCTTTTTCTTGGGTATAGCATATAGGTTGAAGAGGTTACATCCCCTTCTAGATTGGGTATTTCCAAGAGAGTATATGGACAGTACGCTCCCTCAGGGAATCTTTTAGTCAAAGTGAAAATTTACATAGTTGTTCGCCTTTAAACACTAACACGTTCTTCATTCAATAGATAGCACTGGCCATTCTTTTCAAAATCGGAAGTCAGGATTCCCACGGTTTTTTCAATTTATTTTTTTTATTTTAGTTGTATGAGTACACTGATCCAGAACAGTGAATTACAATTCAGTGCCTCGTGATTCAGGGCACAGACAAAATTTTTAAAACCCTGTTGAAAAGAAATGGGTTTGGCTGAAATAGTAAGAGTTTATGGTGAACAAAAAATTTGTCAAAAAGAAACCATTTCAAATATTAGAAAAGGATAAATATATGTGATCTGAATAATATTTGTATGACATGAAGAGAGCCACTTATTAGCACAAATATCACTAAATTGCATGTGGGAAAACAGCTAAAGGAGCTGATTTCGAACAAATAATTGGCCAAGTGAGGTCAATTTCCAACAAAAGGGCAGGGTTTCCATGAGTTCAATAATCCATTCATGCACATCCTCCGCCTAAAATCTATCTTAAATGTGGATTTTGGATCCAAAATTTTAAGGAATCCATAGTCTATATAGCATGGCATTCATAAATATCAAAAATATAAAAATAAAAATAAAAATTTGGATTATTTTTTTTGGGGAGTTATTTTTGCACCTTATTTTAAATTCTAGTCGGGTACCCTTTTTTTAAGGTCCATCCGATAGATGGATGTTTGATGCTAAGGGGATGGATGCATCCCTTGACTCGTAGAATACTTACACATGCAAAAAAGGCTGGGTCGGCATGGTTTGTTTTTCAAGGACAAACTTCAAAGGTCAAACCTTTAATGTCCCACCAAGGTATGGGTTGTCTACCACTACGCTAAAGCCTGAAGAATACTTAAAATTCCAAATCAAATTCCTTCCCTGCATGCATTGCCATAAGGTGAATGAGGGGTGATTCACTGACATCTTAAAATACATTTCCATGATTATCACCTAACAATGAAGAAAAATGACTTCTAGACAAAATAACAAATAATTTATTCAAAATGATAAACTTCGTTGCAAACATGCACCGTAAAGCCAAACAGGAATATCTTCCTATAAGAGAAAACACTTAAAAATCCAACAGTAACTGTGGCAATATCCTCTCCAAATGAGTAGCTTCAATTTTCTCAATACCCTCAGCTTCAGCAATTATAGCCGCACGCTGCACAGCCTCTAAATAAACAGAAGACTTCAAAATAGATAAATAAAAAGAAAGAAATATAGAGATCCCAACCAAAGAGCTTAGGATTCCAAGTAGAGGGTTAGAGAAGCTCATTTGTTCAAACTTACCTGTCACAAATATTCTTAGAAGTTCACAGCTCAGCTTCAATGCATTCGGCTTAGCTGTGTACTCACAGAAAAATGATATTGAGATTAAACATGGCTATCAGGTTGCATTCTATTGAATCTATTGACCAGCATAAAAGGCAATGATATCTTAAAACAATCGAAAGGGCCAACGAACGCTCTGCTACTCCAAGCATTCCCAAATCCATAAAAATTACTTTCATACTTGGATAGCATGCAGTGTTTCAAAAAGCGCTAGGCACACCTAGGTAGTCACCCAGAACCTGGACGGCCCAATTGAAAGAAAAAAGATAGAATTTTTGTGAATTTTGATATTCTATAACCTATCTATAATCCATATTTTCATACATTCTTAAAACAGTAAAACCATACACGCATACACTGATAGTCAGATACACACAAAAGTTAGATATTAGAAACTAAAAATAAAAAAAAAGAATATTTACAGCTTAGGACACAATAGTTAACACTCAACAGTCAACACCAAGAGTTAAGCACTCAAGCGTCTTCAACTCTTAATTCTTCAGTCATCATCATCATCATCAGAAGGAATAGGGTAAGCCTCATTATATGCATCAGATTCGAGGCCATCATCATCAGAGTCATCTCCCTCCTCAACATAACGCTCGTCCTCCTCTGTTTCTTCTGAATCTACCACTTCCTCATCCTCTTCTTCTACCTCCCTCTTACTATGTGCAGATGAGTCCCTAGGAGTCTTGACTTTTCTATCTTTTTGTGCTTCCCTGATCTCAAATATTGTATAATCTCCTCCCTGGTAGCCTCAAGAACATTTTTATATAGGGCAATATCCCCCTCAATACTGGCAAGGTGTTTTTTGAACCAATAAACACCCCCATTAGTATCATTTCCACAATAATTACATTTACTACGATTTGTCATTCGGATTCAGGTTATAACCATACTTCCAACCCCGGATCACCACTTCTAAAAGAACCTAGAGAAGATATTTCTATAGAACGAGGTTCATTGTTCATCTTTTTCTGGTTCTTCTAAATTCAGAAATTGTCTAATCTCATCTCAAATGGCTTCAAGAACCTTTTTACAAGAAGCAACATTCCCTTTAATACTGACAAGGTGCTTCTTGAATCGATTAATAGCTCTATTGGTATCTTTTTCACACTTTATACAATTTTTATCGTTCGGTTTCGAATTATGACCATACTTTCAAACCCGGTCACTTCTTCTAGTAGAACTAGAAATAGGCATATTCAAATGACAAGGATTTTGTTCTTGTTTTTGTTTTACATAACTCATATATTGCTTAATCTCCTCTTTGATAGCTTCAGGAATATTTTTACAAGGGCCAGCATCCCTCTTAGCACTGGTAAGATGTTTTTTAAACCGGTTTATGTCCCCTTTTGTATCTTTTTCACAATGATTGCATCTTATGCAATTTTTTTCATTCGGATTCGAGTTATAACCATATTTCCAATCTGAATCTCCACTTCGACTAAATCCTGAAGAAGACATCTTAAACTAAAACAAGCAATCTAAAAAATAAAGTTTTGCACTTACTTTGATTGATCGAACTCCAAACTTCCACCTCTGAGATGTTTTCTAGTGTTAAAATATTCAAAAACATCCTCTAATATGATTAAAAAACTTCAAAACTAAATCTAATCTACCTACATGATGTTTGGATCCATTTTCCGTAACTTTGAGAAATACTTCGATCCAATAAAAATCTCAAAATCTAGTGTTTTTGAGGTTTCTCTCTCTCTAAAATGGGTTCTTGTGGGTTTAGGTTTTAAATGAACCTAAAACCCACCCTTAAAAGCTTTTCTTTTTCTAAAAAACTCAATACAACCCTTAAAAAAACTCATTTCCGCCCCTGGACGGGGCGCAGGCCCTGGGTGGCCGCTCAAGGCTGGGCGTTGGGCGCCCGCCTAGGCGGCCATACAGGGGCCACTACCTAGTTTTGCCGCCTAGTCCTGGGCAATGCGCCCAAGCCTTTTGAACCGCCTAGGCGGCCGCCTAAGCGCTAGGAGGTCCGCGTTTTGAAACAATGATAGCATGTGATATAATATTATACTATGTAATACTCTACATTAAAATCTCAAAGGCCCTCAAGAACTAGCATACCTGTAGTAGCACGGCTCTCCTTTGAAGTACCCACCCCTGCCTATGCAATAGAAAAAGAATATTATGCATCTGAGAGCACATCATAAGTTTTCAACAACCAATTGAGATGAAAGTGACATGGAACGAGTTCTGAGGCCAGCTTAAAAACCAAAAGAAGAGTATAAGAATGTGTTGCGCCTCACATCTATGTAAAGAATAATGATCTAGAAGATAAGTGTTCAAAAATTTCTTGTAATTATTCGACTCACAAATATGCATCAATATCGAATAAATTGCATAAGTTTGTGATGCCATGATTAATGATCATTAGACTACGCTTGCGCATGTCAAGGTCTGTCCCTTTTTTGACATACCCTAATGTTAAACCAAATGTCATGCATAATAACAAGATAACTCTGAATTATCTACCCCAGCGACTAACACGGGATATGAGAAATACTTATCCAGAGCTCGATTACCATGAAAATTGATCTTAAAACAATAGTTTAGTGACACTTTTTCACCGGATCTGGAAGAAGAGAACAATGTCACCTGAGAAAAACTCTCTCATGATAATTGACTACAATATGCCCCAGCATGGTTACAGAGGACAAACTATAAGCCATTTACTTTGAAAAAGGATAACAGATTTTCCCTATAACTAAAAGAGACCACAGACATTATTTTTGCAACCTTATGCATCAATGAGTCATTTTTGCCTCTACTGTGGGTCTGAAGTCTCACATATGTATGTTATAATTTGATGAAACCAGAATTTATTGATGCAATTGTGCTTGTCATTATCAAAATATACACCCAAACCAATGTAGTGCGTAAAATGTTTTCAGATCCAGACATCTTGCCAAGGAAACCGAGAAATTGGACCCATACGGCTTGGCTCAACCAAACACTGGAACCTTAAATAAAGATGAAACAGATGGCTTAATTATTCAAAATCAACACTATTTGAACCAGGTTGCTTGCAGATTTAGGTTCCATGTCACACCGTTTGAAAAAACATCCAGCAGATGTATCTTTTTTTTTCTTTTTCTTTTTTTTTTTATCTCCAGCTACTATAAATAAGTAACTAAACCAATGGTTTAAAAAATGGATCGCTGCCCCAGATCAGGCACCCCAAAAACCTATCCGGATCGGTGAATTGACGTTTCGGATAGGGAATTGGTCAGATTCGGCCTTAAAAAAAATCTAAAAAATTTATTAAAAATCATTATAAATATCATTTTTAGGAATCTAATAAGAAATGGGGGTATTATATTAAGAACTTTCATTTTTTCATCACTATGCGAATATTGAAATGTTCTTTCCCTGTATGAATAAATTTAAATTGTCTTATAATATCATCTAATTTTTTAAAAAATTATTTATAGCTATAATAAAAATAATACATTATATAATTTATAATGTAAATAAATAAACAAATAAAATACAAGATTTGGTTATCAATGTATTATTATTAATAATAAACAAAGGTATGACCCTTACAAATAAATAAATCTACAAAAGTATAGAATTTAGAAACGTAAATTTGTAATTATAATGTAATAAAATTAAAAAAATATATGACAATCATACTTGCAATGTTGGATAATTGGCAAAGCAACTTTAAAATAGATTTTAAAGTGGTTTGGGCTAGTGTTATTTTTTTTTATTTTAAAATGTCCCATAAACTAGTAATTTTTTTAATGGTCAATAAACTAGTATTAATATTATTTTTTGCTGTTCTAACGTTAATAACTTTTTCGATGAGTATAAATTATGCGTATAACGTTAATGAGTGATAACATTATTAACTTTTTTGAGCTATTAACGACACATTAATAACTTTAATGTTAATGAGTTACACGTTATACCCATTAACGTCATAATAAAGCAATATTTTTTATTAACGACACGTTAATAACTTTAATGTTAATAACTAGTAACTCATTAACGTTAATGAGTGATAATGTTATTAACTTATTAACGACACATTAATAAATTTTTCAATGAGTGTAAATGGATGACACGTTATACCCATTTGCAAGTCAATGAGTGATAAAAAGCATTTGCCCCACATCGAAAAGATGAGGGAGCACTACACCGAATAAAAGATACAGCACAAAGAGTGGAACTTAAAATATTATGCATAGGGGGGCAAGACCACTTGGCAAGGGAGGCGGCAGACTTGAAGAAGTAAGTCAAATTGGTTTTGGTCACGTGTGCAACGATGCATCAAAAGCGAGGTTAGGTTTGCCACGTGTAAAACGATTTTGCAAAAGCCAAAGGTTAGGTAGGTGTGTTTGTTGATGGTGTGTGACGATGCCTCTTAACGGTGCAAAGAAAACCCGGATCTCAATAAAAAAAATCAAGAAGAAATGGAACCGCCTGATATTCACAGATACCCGATCTGGTGCGGTATAACCGATATCCGATTTGGATCGCCCGATTCTGGATCGGATCGACGATTTTTCAAACACTGACCTAAACAAATATTTCAAACAACGAACATAAAAATAAAAACTTCACCCTTCAAGAGGCGTATAAAAACCTAAAACCCAATTTGGAGATTTGGGGCATCGCAGCTTTTAGATAACCAAATATTTTGAATGCAAGGGAAATGGGTCTTGATGATCATAGTCGGAGGCTTCCCATGCACCTTCATAAGAAAACATTTGTAAGAGCAAATGCTCCTTCATATTAAGGTAATTATCATAGCATTAGGAGTTATAGATTCTCTTTTTCCCTAAGAAATAGAGCCATACCCTTATGCCTTTCAACTCAAAAAATTGAAACCGGCTGAATCAAGTAGTGAGCGGCATGCTAGTTAGTCCGCTCGCACCAACCTGCCTCTTTGCAAAATGTCAAGTGATCAATTCTCGGTCTTAAACTTTCAACTCTAGAACGTGGAACCCGACTTTCGCAGACCCCTGCAGGATGTCGAGCTTCCAGCCTTCTTGGAACTCTCCTCTCTCCTCCACTTCTTCCCACTATTATCCCTAGGGGAGGACCAAATCATTTGGACACCATCCTTGTCTGGGATTTCTTGGTCTCCTGTTTCTTCCACAAACTAAACTTCCCCCTCTCCGGGCAAATGGGGCATCTTCCCACCATGCCAAAGCCTAGAGCTCCTTCATTCCACCCAGGATACAAGTCTTCAATTGGCTCGTCTTGTGGGAGAGAGTCCTAACAGTTGACCAACTCCAAAGAAGAGGTCTTCAAACCCCCAACAAATGTGTGATGGACTTATCCGAAGAGGAGTCCAACTCCCACTCATTCATAAATTGTCTTTTTGTGAGTAGCATCTGGGAGAACCTCCTCCAACTTTTTGGTTGCTCATGGGTCACCCCGGAATCGGTGCCTCATCTAGTCCAGCAATCAGCTCATCTTCCGTGGCCTAAATCCGGAACTTTGCTCTAGAAGGCTACAGTAGCGGCCACTCTCTAGGCCATTTGAAAGGAACAAAACAACATAACTTTCTAAGGCCAGGATTCCCACCTTCACAACGTTAAGGAAACTATCAAGTGCCTAGTGATTTTCTGGGTTACCAACCACAGCCATTTCAAGCTCCTCTCAACCTCGGAATTTCATCTCAATTGGTCCAACATTCTCTACCATAGGCCTAGGAAGGTGCCTCGTTCCTCTCTTTGGAGTCCCCCCGAGGAGGGCCAAATCGAACTCAACTTTGATGGATCCCCTCTGGACAACCCAAGACCGACAAGAATAGGGGGTATCTATAGAATCACATGGTAATCTCCCTTCTCTCCTTCGCTTCTTCTATCGGAATAGCGGATTCCAATGAGGTGGAAGCCCGTGCTATCCTAGAAGGCCGTAAACTTTTCAGCCCTTCTTGGAGCACATTTCTAGTCGTGGAGGGTGACTCTAGAAACGTCATCGCCTGGGCCTCTCAAGAATCTAGGCCTCCCTGGAGACTTCTAGATATCTTTGATGAGATTTCCGATCTTTGAAAGCATATGTAGGTCTCTTGAACGCATACCTGGAGGGAGGCCTACAAAGTGGCCGATGCACTAGCGCAGCAAGCTGCCTCAATGGAGTAGTCTCAAGCTGTGTTCTTTTTTTATTTTTTCTGGTTCCAGCAACTGTAGGCTGTACCTTTTGCACTGACTTCTTTTGATTGTAATCCTGCTCCTCGTATTTGTAATCCCACTTGTATAACCTTTTGCTTTGCCCCTTTTATCGGTAGCATTTAAGCCCAGTGCAGGCAGTTCATGTAATACTTCTACTCTTAATACAATGTTAACAGTTTAAAAAAAAAATTGAAACCGCCTGAACCATGCCCATATTCTACCAGATGGGAGGGCTACAGAGAAAAGCTTTTCCAGCAGTAGGATATACCAGATTAGGCAGCCTTTTGTTCAAAGGTAAGGAAATGTTTCATCTGATGTTCCTCTGTAAGTTCAAGACCAAATGCAACGCAGCTGACATAATTATGTTTTCTGCAAGCAAACTGACAATGTGTTGTGATGAACATAGGAACCTTCTACCTGATTCAGCTAGCAAGCATTAACATGGGAAAAGAAGTAGGGACTAGTAGCAAGGGCCGTAACACAAAATCTAAAGGAAAGGGTAGGCTGGTCATTTCTTGGCTCCATGAACCAGGCTTTGAGATGACACAAGCAAAATCAGCTAGAAAAGTAAATGAAATAGAACACACATCACCAACCATGGATATTTAATACCATTGATATCATTTGAAGCACCATTCTAGTCAAAATCTTGAATTTGGGCATTTGCAGATTCTTCTAGTAGTAGTTGGAGAAACAGGCAACACACAATAATGGCAAAAAGTTGACCTTGTGACACAAAGAACTTCAATTGAGTTTCTTGTCTACTGTCACAATGGAAAAATGATACTTCTTAAATCACTAGACACAATAAATGCAACAGAACTGTAGATAAATCCATTAATATTTTCAAGAATTGTTTTTTATATAGCTTACTAGGATGTTGTTAAATTGCATAATATTGGAAAGTACAAAAAGTAATTCACGGTACAAACACCAAAGAACCAATAAAAACAACATTAATGCCAAAGTATGGGAGAAATGGTGGGTAAGGAAAGAAAGAAGCCATACGAAAAGGCCGGGTATCTAAAATAGTTGAGGCTTAAAGACCCTCATGATAAGCATGAACAATGCCAATAATGAAAGGCATCTTCGTAGGCCTGAACCATAATTGTTGGAATTGGGATTAGGGTCGGGATCAAGATCGTGGGATTGTGATAGGATAGAAGCTCCCTAAAGTCGGGATTACCATCTGTACAGCCTGAAATTCAGGGACCACGCCGAACATATTAGGGAGCTCAATCCCAAATCCTAGGGATCACAATACATGTTGTAAAGGTGCAGCATCAATGAGGTAAAAAATTGAGTTCATCTGGTGAACTTACTAATGGTATCCCTAGTATTCAAGTCAGAGTCCGTCAATTGAAAGAGGATTCTCATAGAAGTGGAAGGGAGGTCCTCTTTTTTCCTTGAACAGGACGCCCCCAGGATTAGGATCCAAGTCTATAAGTTCCCAGTAGTATTCGAATTGAGGTCCTCAACGCCCTCAAACATTGTTACCTAATGTTTTAGGTGATGTCCTCAAGAACCACTGGAATAGGGACTATGAAGGATGGGATTCTTGATTAAAAGATATACAAGGAATTTAGGCCAAGAACGAGATCTACTTTACAATTCCATTTAAGCCATGGCTAATTCGGGCTCAAATAATGGGATAATTTCCAAGGGTACAAAGTAGAAACTTCTTTTTTGTTCCAGGTCTGGGTCATGACCTAATATTGTGGTCACCTGGATTTGTCATCTTCGTCTCCATCATCACTAAGAAGCTCCAGCATATGACATTTAATATAGTATTATAGTTATAGTGGTCCTCTCCATTTCTAGTAAGATATTTCATATTTTGAGGACGCTGGAAGCCTGAAACCATGGTCACACCCTGCAAAAAATGGACTGAATCTCTGTTTCTTGTGGAAACCCATTGTTTTTTATGGTAGTACACATTATTTATAGAGGACAGTTTATTGTTGGCAAAGATCTCTCCATGAATGGACTAGCATTCAGAATTCAGGCCAAATAAGAATTTTGCAACTCGAAATTCGTCTAGTCGCTTCTTCAATAGCTCTATATCATTTGATAAGAGCTGATACATGTTCAACTCTTCCCACATACGCCGAAGAGAACTGTAATATTCACTAATACTTTTATCACCTTGCTGTAAAAGAAAGATATTCTCAAAAAGTTGATAAATTCGGGAGATGTTCATATTAAGAGTACATCTCATGTGAAACCTCCCAAACTTCTTTAGTAGTATCAAGAAATATCACATCGCACTCTGGGGTTCCACACTATTCCATAACCAAGTCATGATTTAATAATTCTCTTTAAGCCATTCTTCATGCCTACTATATAATTCTTTGGGCCCATTTTCAATCAAGAACTTCATCTTATCCTTGGCACCAAGAAACACTTTTATAAACTACATCCACAGAAGGTAATTGGACCCATTTAATTTCACAGAGGTAACTGGCATTCCAATCATGTCATTGATGTTAGAAATTCTAGGCTTACTTTCACCAGCCACTAGGGTAAGACGCACACAAACAAGGAGTACTTAATCCTATAGCAGGTTGGATAGACTTGGGCCTTAAATCAATCAATTGAATCTTGTGAACCCCAAAAGACAGCACAAAAACCAAGTTATAGGGAGAAGTACTTATCTTTTAGATGTACATAGACATAGATCTCCCCACGAGAACTCTTATACAAACTTCCACAGGCTGTCTACTATATCAGCCACAAACTGTGACATATTTCAATCACTATTTGTCATGATTCTTCATATCCAAGGGAGGGGTCATGAGCAGCACGAGTCTTAATGGTAAGCGCAAATAATCATATTGGTTCTGCCCACAAAAAGGAAGAAATGATGAAATCAGCACAGGCAGAATAAGAGACCTTTTTTTTTTTTTGGTCTCTTCCTTTTAAGCAGTAAAAGGAAGAGAAAGATTTAGATCTATAGATATCCTTGCTTTAATACCATGGTAGAAGTATAATATCAAAAAGAAGGAAGAGAAAGGGATGAGAGGAAGAAGTGAGAGAAACGTTTGAGAGAGAAAAAAAGTTGGAGAGATGTGGCTGAAGGCAGTACCATTAGGGTTATATAGCCTCCACACCCTTCTCTATATTATTTAGAATGCCCTCATTTCCCCTATTTATTATACCAATGTTCTTAAGTATATGAAAAAGAACAAGAGTGCTGCATTGGCCCACAAAACAAGGCACATAAATAACTGATCTTCAACAGTAGAAATGCTGGGAACATAACCCAGCATCATCATCCCCTTGTTTTTTAGTCTGGTTGCATAGCACACACACTAACCCTCTGAAGGAAATTGTCAATAAAGATAGGAAGAACGCGGTTTGTTTTTATAAGAACTCATTGCCATGAGGCCAAGAGGGCAGTGATGTATATCGAGAATCACATTAGGTGTTTCTATGTATTTAGGACTTTTTGGAAACTCAAGGTCCTCAAAGTCGAGAAGATGAGTTTCGAGTACCACTATATAATGTTGAGGCAGCTTATGGAAGTGAGATCTTTCTCTTATATCCTTGGTGTTAAGTGATGAGAGGGAGGGTCTCAAATGAGGCCTGGAGATACAGAGCATGTTGATGTCTACAAAATCATTATGGATGAGGAATTATGGATCACTAATAAAAGAATCTTGTTAGTTACGAGCCAATATGGAATATGATGAAGTTTGTAGAAACTAACAATGTCGTGGCAGGGGGTCCATATAGCATATCGATACTATGCTGGGGGAAATAGCGTTGACCCTTTAGCATGATATTTTTTGTAAGAGAGAGTGCATAAATTAGTTGTTGATCGTCGGGACTAGATGCACAGTCATTGCAGTGTCTGGCATATGTTTTGAGTCTAAAGCATCTCTCTCGAGAATGGTTGGCTACACCTACTCCTATTAGGCTGCCGAGACTAAACCCCACCATGATAATGAAGTGTCTACGTATTCCCTTGCCAAGCTTCATGTGCTATGTCCAGATGAGAGGCAGAGGGGAATGCAACAAAAAATCAGGCATTTTGTAGGCAGTAAAAGTGTTTTTTCCCTTAAGTATCCATTACTGATAAAGGATTGATGATGGTTGTTTCTTAGTAAGATTTATATGGAATTGGGGTTTCTGTATTGTGTTCTCTTGCTGCTAAGGTGTTATCTCAAAGTGTCAACTCATCATGTGCAAAGAGATGTTGAAGCACTTACAACATCCACAATGTTAAAGTTGAAACAACTAAATATTGATCGATCCAAGTCATTGGTATACGTTCGCTACAATAATAGGTTGCTGAGCAGACTACGGTCAGATTATGAAGAGAACTATAAACATTGGAATGCTCATCCTGATGACGACCAGTTCAAGGATGATGCATAGGCTTTGGAGGTGTTAGAGGACTACCTCAATGTTGATGATGATGCATGTCTACATGCTCCACTATCGAGACCTATTGCTCCCCTTACACCTTCAACCAGCCAATGATTTAGTAAATAGCACCCCCTTCGGAAGCCATACAATCAAACATCGAGCCAGTCAGAATACGTCAACTTCAATTGTTGCACAAAGGCTCCAAGCTCTTCAAAAGGGCAAGAGGAAGACAAGATAGTATAATTCCTTTCCTCGTGTTTATCTCTCTCTCTCTC